>VXBB01008389.1:2586429-2751184 GCA_013399915.1 Illadopsis cleaveri
CGCCCGCCCGGGGGGAGGGACGGGACACACGGCACTGCCCGCCCGGGGGGAGGGACGAGAGCAGGGCCGACCTGCCAGGAGAGGGGTCCCCGGGCTCCCCTGCCTCTCCAGGAGGAGCCGGGCTCCCGGGAGGAGGAGGGAGCCAAGCTCCCCCCTCCCCCGCCATTGGGAGCGGCGCCTTCATTTACTTTCAAAAACGGGGGGAGGCGGGAAGCCTCCCTCCCCCGACCTTGGCACCGGAACGGCTCGCTCGGACCCCGGAGAGGCTGGGAGGCATCTCACCTCCACCTGAGCGCGCCCCCGGTATCCTCGCCAGGCTGTCAGCCTGGAACCGCGCAGCCAGGCAGGAACACAAAATGAAGGCTGGCTGTAGGGAAGGATGTAGTGAAGTAAAATGGCTGTTTAGAAGGGAACGCGGGTGGTGGAAGGCTGCTTCCTGTATCGCGCGCTGTTTTTCTAGGGGACAGTTATCGTGCGGTTCCTCGTAGCGTTCTCTGTCCTTATCTCTCATGCGCCGTCGCCTCTGAAAGCAGCCTTGATGACCTCGGGACCTGGTGTGATGAGATGGATCTTGCAGACTAGAAACGTATTCTTGTTGGAGCTAGTTTAACAATCCCCATAACAAAAGCCTAATGAAAACTCATGTTCCTTAATTGGACTAGCTAAATCTTATGTTGACATATGCTCATAAAATTCAAAGAGATTATGCATTTCTAAATAACTGATACCTAAAAATATTGGTATATTAAAAGAAAATTCTAAAATACCTTCTAAAATGACATGTAATATTTTGGCCGTAGCCCTTGGAAAATTGCACACATTACCTCTAACTTTTTTTTTTTTTTACTAAAACATCTTTAAAATTGGTAAAAAGACCCCCACACCTTTTGTTCTTTTAAAGCAAGTCTTGTGTTTTAAACTTGCTGTACAACAGCCTTGTGTGGTGTTAGGATTTTGCGAATAGGAAAAAACGCTGCAGAGCATTGTACTGATGGATGAAGTGGCTTTGGCAAGCTTTTAGCAACTGTCAAAGTGTTGGTGGTAGAAGTTTCTAAATACTTGCTAAACTTTAAAATAATTTTCATCTGTGCATTGCAGCTTACTTTACATAAAGGGAAGCTGAAGCAAAATAGTTGTCTGAGGTCATACAGGAGGTTGTAGACTAATGATAGCGCTCGAAAATATATTAAGATTCCAACCCCTTTCAAGTATCCTTTCTGCCAAACCTATTTATTTGCTCAAGCAATATGCTTTTAAAAATCTTTCTAGATGTTGTAAAGTGCCTGATACATCTAAGATTTGTTTCATAATACTGGACGCATGCAGTGCTGAAGAACATAAACATACTGAAAAATAAGTGATGTTTAAATGATTGCTTGTTTTCCTATGTCCACCTCTAAGGTTGTTCTCATTGTACAGCTGGAATTGTGTATCTTGGGGGTGGATTGATTGATTAGGATGAGCAGTAGGTCTGACAGGATAGTAGAATGCTGGTGCAGGACAAATGGTTCCCTGGCAGTTCAAAATGGGCAAAGCAGTTTTGATGTGGTACTTTTTCAGTCCTATTAAATTAATATGTTGTTGTGTTAATGTATAAGAGGCCTTTCAGAGGAAAACAAATGCAATTCAAGAGAAGCCAAAATCTTAATTAAAAATTAAATGATTATAAGCTTACTCACTACTTTCCATACATGCAGATAGGCCCTTCCTACATATCCTCTGTGAGTTAGGTTATAGCATTCTGGTAATTTTTACACTCCTACAACATAGCTCTTGAATGATGCAGAATATTTTGGGCGGAAACTAAATATAAATTGAAGGAGATACCTAACAGTAGCTGAACTAGACACTGGAGTTAATTAAGATGACCTTAATAAAGAGAGAGGAGGGACTGAAGGCCCTGAAATTCATTCCTTGTGAAAAACAGAACAAAAGAGATTTAGTGCAATAAAGATTCTTTTTCTCTGGTCCCTTGTGTTTATCATATTGGAGGGTGGAAGAAGGAGAAAGAAGCTAAAAAGGCTTAATTTGTAGGTACCTCATAAGTCATATGGAAAATGAAATCTATATGCACAGACCAACATAATTGTCTTCCTGCAGTTTGTGATGCTCATCCTTTTCCCAGGAGTAAAGCTCAGTTGTTTTGAGACCTGTGCATGGGTGATGATGCCTAACGTAGCACTGGGAGGGCAGCTCTTTCATGTTATATTCTATACCTGGACTGCAGTTCTGACTGCTGAACATCTGGTAGAACTCTCAATCCACACAAATGGATGATAGAAGTCAAACTAGGTATTTCCTTTTAGAAGTGCTTGAAGAGTCTGCATGTAAAGGGAGAGCAATGCTGTTTCAGGTTTGTTTTGTTACTGTTTTACTGACATTTGCTTGGTAGAGAAACTGGCAGGGCTGGAGCCAGCACGCTGGGCAAGCATACTGCTTTCCTGGCTGAAATGGTATGCTGCAGCTGCTCCCCAAGAGACCAGCAGTATGATTTAAAAGCAATAGGAAAACTCCCATAGGAATGCAGGGAATATTGTGTGTCTGGGATTTGGGGAAGAGCTGAAGCAAATGTGATTGTGTTTGTAATGATCTAGTTGGCCCTGCTTCGAGCTCTGGGGTTGGACCAGGTGACCTTCAGGGGTCCTTTCCAGCTGAAATTTTCCTGTGATTCTGTATTGGTATCTGAGTCCAGGACTACTGTTTGAATGGACATTGCTGTTACACCACTGAAAGGATTAGTGAGGAAATAAGAAGACTGTAATAAAAAGCAAATGAAGAAGGCAACTGACAGAACTGAACTCAATCCTCTCCTCCTTTCCATCCTGTCAATAACCTGGCAGGCTGTCTTTAGATAACAAGGTTTTCATCTTGGCTGATGATTCTGGTTGAAATTGTATTTCCTTTTGGATGAGGGGCACTAGCAGGCATTACTGCTGATCTTGTCTTTGTGCATTGATGAAGATTGCAGTCTTTGAGTTTTGACACTGCGATTTACTCTGCCTAATGATCAACCAACACCAATACTTTTCCTGATAGTGTTTGATATTAATGTAGATGGCTTTGAGTTTATGGCTTGCTTACCTGAGAATCTTTTCCTTGGTTGCCATACTGCTACATCCGTGGTTGGTTCAAATACTTGCCATGAGAACTTTGCCTTGAATATTGCTGCCTGCTGGTTTATGTGAGAGCCTTTCTGGGATGGTATGTGCTACTGCCTGACCTAGAATGACAGATCATGTTTTGGCCTCTCAGGATGTCTGTCTCTCTCTTGGGAGTTTAAAATCTGAGAAGTTTTAGTTTGGGTCTTGTTTTTTCACTGTTTATCTGTGACTAATAATTCTATTTCAAAGTTTCATATTTAGAATTCTTTTTCATTCAGTTATAAATACTCCAGTTTCATTCCAGTTTAAACATCTGCAATGATTTTAGCACTAGGCGAAAACGAGAAGCAAAGCAAAAGATGGTAAAGCTATGCATAAGGGAGGAAACAAAAGAGCAGACAGATTGAGGTCAGACAGAGCCTTGATGGTCAGCTGTATGGTTGTAGCATGATCAGATGTTTGTTTAAGAGCTACAAAGCTGAGATGATAACCAATTGTTTATGTTCTTCTGCTTCATTGTAATGCAAAGCTAAAGGCTGTCTTGGAACTCTCATGCTCCCAAGGCCATTCATATGGTTGTGCTGGCTTGGACTGGTGAGGATAAGGTGCAAGACTGATGGGAGGTTTTGTGGGAGGTCTGGAAGGCAGGTGAATTGGGAAGAGTGGCAGCCTGGCTGAGGAAACTGGTGGCTCTGACAGCTGCCAAAGAATGGGAGCTGTCAGGGATGACTGCCCCAGTTGGGGTGTGTAGTTGCATCTTGTGTGAAGTGGACTGCACTGATTCGCTAGTCTAAAAAAAAAAAAGGTTGGGAGGAATGATTTATATGATTTATTTGTGTTGTTGCTTATCAACAAGATATGGAAAACATTTGGACAGGTTAATAATTAGCATATGTGGGGAAGATGAGTGTCCTTTCTCTGCTGTAGACAAAGGATTTCTATGTATCTTTTACAAGTAAAGGTTGGAGTGTTTTAAGACTGCTTTGGTGTATCTTGAGCTTTACATTGAGTATCAGTGCCTCACAGAACTTAATGAAAGTCTGGAATTCTAGTTGGTTTATACCTCAGAAGATTAACCATCTGAGATGCACCTAGTTCAAATTCAGTTTAGGGGGAAATAGGAATAGTGCTGACAGGATGGAGAAAGAGGAAGACATTTTAAATTTCATGTTTTCCACTAGGCAAAAATATGCATGAATACCATGTGTCAGAGTTAACCATACTACTTAGTTTTCTGGCCTATATGATCATTTTGAGGAAGTTCAGAATTATTCTGACATCCATTTTTGCTTTTGTGGGTGATAAGATAGCTTCCTGATGCTAGATTTCTGGATGTGAACAGATGCACCAGAATGTGTTCAGCCACCATAGAAAAGTCTGCCTGGAATCGTCTTGCTTCTCTCTGTTCTCTACTTTTGCAAAACAAAGAAGTTTCACTAGAATGTGATGGCTAACAGTATATTTGTCCTGCTGTTGTCCAGAAGCTCGCCTTAAAATGTTCTTTGGTGTTTGTATTCCAATTATGTCTTTCTAATGCTGTATCAGAACCAAGTGTTCAAGTTCTTTTAGAAGAAGGTGCTTTAGGGATGTTCTGGAAAAAATTTGGTTTATTTCTGCTAATAGTTTTGGAGAAAGTAAGAAAATGAATGTATGGTTTTAAACATTGCCATATTTAAAAACAGCATAGACAAAGAAGTTCTCTAATATTAAACATTAGTAAGAAGTCTAAGATTTCATAGAAAGTTGAGGCTGGTAAGGATGTCTGGAGAACATCTGATTTGCTCCTCCTTGCTCAAAGTAGAGTCAGTGAGAGGAATTTGTTCAGAACTGTGTCCAATGGGTTTGAATACCTCCAAGGATAGAGACTCGTGTCTCTCTGGGCAGTGTTTGATAACCCATATGATATTAAAAAAAGGTTTTTTCTTATATTATGGGGGACAGAGTCAGAAGCCTGACTAATGCAGTGATAAATAATATGCCTTGCCTAACCCTATCTACCAAGTTAGTCTTCTCATCATACATAGGGCATTGCGAGGTTAGTTATTTCAGCATTATTTCCCCTTCCTAAGTGTAGATTGACTACTTCTGAACACTACTTTTTTTTCCCTCTCAAGGTTATTTGAAGGTTAATTTTTTCAAAGTTATTTTCAAGGTTATTTGCTCTATTGCCTTCCCAAAGATCAAGTTGTGGGTGACTGATCCCAGGTCCTCTTTCTTGTTCTCTTGATGATTTGATAGACTCTTTAACACCTGAGCTGAAAGCAGGAAGAAAACAAACCATTTCACAGAATGCTAGTTTAGCATGTAGTTATACTGAGATTCATATACATATGTAGATTTAATGATTAATAAACAAAAGAAGTTACCTGTGATCTATTTAAAAATGTCTCCTTGTTGCCATGTTTCATTTCTTAATGCTTCAGCTCCCTTGTTTCTGCCAAGGTCAGGGATATTGTATTGTCTTAATTTGGACAAGTTCTGAACTTCTGCTGATTGATAACAAACTGTTGAAGTTTTGGCTTCTGTTGTCCATGTCAAGCAAAAAGATAGATATTCTTTAATTGAGATAGAGTTAAGATATATTTCACCAGACTGGAGTGGGTTTTTTTTTAAATAAGATTTTTAGCAGCCCCAGATAATAAGTTTTTTTCCTGAAATGCTCTTTGTTTTTCCCAACATTTGATTTGGGCAGAAGTATTTCTCTAAATTGAGTGGCTTCATTGGCATAGGGCTCAAACATGCAACCGAACTAATTTGCCTTAACAAACAGCTTTGTGTCAGCTGAACCACAGTGACTGATGCTGAACATGTTTTTAACCTATGGCAAATACAAGACAGAATGTATTAGCTCATGCTTTAATGAAAGAGTTGAAGCAAGTGCATTTTATCTTGTATTTGTAATGACCTAAGAATGCACAGATAGTTTACTGTAGCTTGGTAAACACATGGTATTATTAAACCCATGCATTAGAACCCTAGCTCTTCTATAAAACAACAATTTGGATGAGGCAGTGTCCAATCTTCTTCATTAGGTGTGTGATTTTTAAATGTTTAGGAGCTTATGACTCATTATCTGTCCACCTCTGGTTGTTTGGCTGATGCTTTTGCTCCAGGACTAAATGGGGCAAAAGCGACTTTCTGAAAAGTGCAGTAAAAAGCAGTCCACCAGCACAGATAAATGTTTGGTAGACTTTTGTAATAGAATACTGATGGCTAATGACATGTGCCCATTTGACATGGTGAGATGCAGGTGTCTACAACAGATACCAGTTCTCAACGAGGTATTTCTCCTCCTTCCTCCTTCCTCCTTCCTCCTTCCTCCTTCCCTTTGGTGAAGCATATTTTATTTTTTTAAAGAAGTCCTATCATTCAGTATGATTTAGATCACTTCTGAAAGGTATTTTGTCTTCTGTCTTTCACTCATCTCCTTCACATTTGACTTAATTTTGCTGTAATTTTACCTAAATATATTGAACAAGACAATTACTAGATTTTTATTTATCATGGCTTGTGATTTTTCAGGGATGAGAGTTTTCTCTCAGAGACATCTCTTTATTTTACCCACTGGAATTTATACAAGGACTGTTAAAGAATCAAAAGACAGGCTGAACAGTGGTTGTTGCTTTCACTCTTTGTTGGTACTTGACCTTTTTTCAGGCAGACATATCATTTGATTTTAATTCCTCCTATGCCTTGTGTCAGCTACTCTCTTTGCTCTGTTCCTGTCTCTTTTTCTTGTTTCCTGATGCTGCTTCCAGTGAATTCCCCGTTGCTTCCTGTTCTCTCTCCTCCTTGGCTGAGTAGTGCTGAACTTTCCTCAGATCTTTGTTCCTTCCTCTTGAAACAGAGCCTTTGGATTGAAACAGTCCAGCCTCCTCTTAAAGGAACAGCTGTCAAATAACTGCTGCCTGAGTATCAGTTGATAAGGAATCTGTTGCTTTATCTCTACCCTCTAAATAATTTTCACGGATGGCTGAGACAGTGAACAAACTGGTGCATCTTGAATGTAAAGCTCAGTAAGTGACTGGGCTGCAGGTGTTGCTGCTCATATATCAGTGGCAGAACTTTTGAGTTACTACAGAAGTGCTTAATTTTCTGAGAATGTAAAGAAAGGCTATTACTCTTTAGTTAGTAGGAAAAGAAGTCCAAGGAGTGTCTTGTCTCAACAGACTTTGTGAAAGACCGTAACAGTCAATCTTGTTATGACAGGCTAATGATGACCATTTGAGATTAGAGAGCATCCTCAAATACACTTTACCATACTTTTTTTTTTTTTCATGCTTTAATGCTAGTAGTTTTGATAGCTGCCTGATAGCTTCTTGGAAGCTTCACCCTCTTTTTGCTCCTTCCTCCATATGATTCAGCTGGTGGTGTCTGATATAGGCAGCTGCAAGAGCAATATGAATAACAGGCATTTTATGTTGTATGTGTAGCATAGCTTCATATCCTCATGCATGGCTGCCCTGAACTTCTCCATGGACTGACAAGTGCATCTACTAAAAGAGTAGCTCAATTGTGCTAAAATCATTACAGAGCAGGATTTGAGGGAAGATTTCACTAGATGGTGAAAACGTGAGATGCATGCCCAACATGAAAATGTCAATATGGAAATCAGGATATGTTTTGGGAGAAGAATAAAGTAGGTCATTTCCATATCACAAAGGAGACAGGTTCCCTTTGAAGTATTTCTGTGGAGGATATTACGTATGAGTAGATACAGACATAGTACTTACTATGTATTAGATCAGTCCAGTTTTACCTAAGCTTTCAACATTTGCTTGTACATAGTTTTCAATCAGTGATAAATTATATCAGGCTTGTAATGGTTTATATTACTTTTCCTTTCTCTTTTGTTCTAACAGCTATCAGCACATTATATTATACATTTATTTTATGACACACTTTAAACATATAACAGTCATATTTTTGCTTCTCATATATTCTGACTGATGTTTACCTATAACTTCTGTGGGTCTTTTGATATTTTATGAAACCCTCAGTTAATAGGTATTTATATGCTTGTGAATTGAGTAGTTATGAACTTCCTTAGCAGTGTTTCAGCAACTGATATCTATGTGTAAACAATATTAAACACAAGTGTAGAAAGCTAATGTGGTAGCAGAGGAAAATAGAACTTGTTGCCTTCTTCTAGGTAAGATATGTGATATGGAATATTACATGTTTGTTCTTCTAGTATCAGAACTTGTGAGTTTGAAAGACTAAAAAATTTAAATATATTTTTTAAATGAAAGGTTGATCAGTACAAAAGGAAAAGAAAATAATACAGAATTATTGTTCTCCTTTTTCTGTTTGTTTTCCTTGAACCATTAAGGCCATAACATTAGTTTTGTTCTGGTGATGCTGAATCTATTTAATAATATACTACCTGAAAAATTATGAATCATACTTATGAACCACAGAATATTTTGAGCTGGAAAGGATCCGCAAGGGTCACTGAGTCCAACTCTTAATAAGAGTCAATGGTCTGTGTCTTTGTGGGCTGAAGAAGGCTGGCATTCTTTTGTTTTTTGCACAATAATCATTTTTAGAGTACTTGAGAAGAATTTAGAACCACGATATGTGTTTCCTTATTGAAAATGAAGCTTGGTAAGCACAGTAAAACTTCTTCTAATAAGTACTCAGACTTCAATACAGTATTTTTCCTTTACATGTAAGTATGGTAGTGTTGTGGGCTGGAATGGGATAAGAATGTGAAACTAGCAAAGTCCCATCTAACACCGTGGACTAAATTCACTCAGGTGCGTACTGCAGGAGTCTTTCAGACTGGCTAGGTCTCAATGCTATGTCAGGAAAGAATTAGATGTGTGTTGTGTTTTGCATGTCCTGGTTTTGTTCTAAAGGAAGTCAGAATGCAGCATCAGAGAAAAGTTGCAATATGTTCTGGTAACTTCCCTACCAGGAACGATTACAGGATGAGTGCAGAAGGACAAACCAGAGCTTTTCTTTCTATATCCTCTGGACTCTGCCAGAGAGACTAGACTTGTCTCACAGAGCTGAACTGGTTGTAAAACAAGTTAGTTACATGTTGCTATTATTAAGTTATTCCATTGGCTTACTGTAGTATGGTAAAACAGATAAGGAGAAACTTTACTTCATATTTTTAGATTGATGGTTACTTACAATGCCAAGCTGGTTGACTATGCAAATCTGTGCTAGGCATTGCAGGGTGTTATATCTAATTCTTAATACTCTATTCTGAAAAAGCATGCTTTGGTAAAGAAAGGTAAGTGCAATTTGCCTTTACTGAATAAAAACCAAATGCATGATAGGCTCTTTAAGCATCTGGGGTCTACTCTGAAACACTGGCCTTTTCTATTGTTCCAACTTAATGAAGATAGATTTTTTTTTTCCCCTCCTAACTGATGCATATGACTAATCCAAACGTGATTTCAATGTAAAAGTTCTTAGTCTAGAAGTCTTCTTCCTTAGCGAAACTAACTCCTACAAGATTTTAAATACTAGAGCTTTGTGTTATGTGTAACAAACTGAGGTTGTCCTATCTTTCCAACTGTGTGACTGCATCACCTCTTAACATTCTCTGTACTGCTGGGAGTCAAAATATGCACAAATATAAAACAGAGTTGAGAGGCAGTGGAGCTCCAGGAGATCTAGGCAACACTGGCTTCATGGCAATTCTTCAACTTCTTTGCAATAAGTGCCTAGCTTGGGCAAAGAGTGTTTCTGGGTCGCAGGGTGAGTTGGTGATGAGAACTCCAGCACCTCCTGCCAGCTCCCTCCTTCCCGCAGCCAGGGGTTTGGATTACCCAGCAGCCCTGCCACCAGAATAACCCTGTTGCTGATCACCTGACACAGCCATGACATAGGAGCTGCATTTGACGTGTTTGCAAGCAACGTGCAGCTCATGACCCACAGGCTGGCTACCCTGACTTAAGCATTAGATCACTTATAAAATCTGTATTTCATAGTTTTGATCCAATTGGTGATGGTTATATGAGCTGTACTGCATGTTTTCCCGTAGTGTATCAATAGTGTTGAATTGCATGACTGGTCTAACGCATAGCTGTACAACATTTGTTTTAATTTTTTGTTTTCTTTTTTCTTTTTATTCAGACAGGGGATTTGGCTTCTGTGCAATTAGCTGGAGCTCCAAACAGATGGGAGGTCTTGTCTGCAGCTCCTACCACTATAAAGGATGAAGCTGGTAATATAGTACAGATTCCAGGTGCTGCCACAGTAACGTCAAGTGGGCAGTATGTCCTTCCTATTCAGAGTTTGCAAAATCAACAAATCTTTTCTGTTGCACCAGGATCAGATTCGTCGAATGGTACAGTGTCTAACGTACAATACCAAGTAATACCCCAGATCCAGACAGCGGATGGTCAGCAGGTTCAACTTGGCTTTGCAGCCTCTTCTGATAATAGCAGTATAAATCAAGAAACTGGTCAAATTCAGATCATTCCTGGCTCGAATCAAACCATCATTGCCTCTGGAACATCTTCAGCTAATATTCAGAATATCTTATCTGGTCAGTCTGGTCAAGTCCAGGTTCAGGGAGTTGCAATTGGTGGTTCGTCTTACCCTGGCCAAGCACAAGTGGTTGCTAACGTCCCTCTTGGACTGCCAGGAAATATTACTTTTGTACCCATTAATAGTGTTGATCTAGATTCTCTGGGACTTGGCAGTGGTTCTCAAACCATGACAGCAGGCATTAATGCAGATGGGCACTTGATAAATACTGGACAGGCCATGGATAGTTCAGATACTTCTGAAAGGACTGGTGAGCAAGTTTCTCCTGAAATTACAGAAACTGCCACTGATAATGACTTATTTGTGCCAACATCATCTTCATCACAATTGCCCGTTACCATAGACAGTTCAAGTATATTGGAACAAAATGCAAATGACTTGACCACAACTAGTGGTCAAGTTCATGGTTCTGATCTTCAGGGAAATTACATCCAGACATCAGTCTCTGATGACACACAGGCTCAGAATATTCAGGTCTCCACAGCACAGCCAATTGTACAACACATACAGCTACAAGAGTCGCAGCAGCCAACCAGTCAAGCCCAGATTGTACAAGGTATTGCGCAACAGACAATCCATGGTGTTCAAGCAAGTCAAAGTATATCTCAACAGGCTCTTCAAAATCTTCAACTGCAGCTGAATCCTGGAACTTTCTTAATTCAGGCACAAACAGTGACCCCTTCTGGGCAGATAACCTGGCAGACATTTCAAGTGCAAGGAGTTCAGAACTTGCAGAACTTGCAAATTCAGAATGCGCCTGGTCAACAAATAACTCTGACCCCTGTGCAGACTCTCACTCTTGGTCAAGTTGCAGCAGGTGGTGCACTGACATCAACTCCAGTTAGTCTAAGCACTGCTCAATTGCCAAACCTACAGACAGTTACAGTAAACTCTATAGATTCTGCTGGCATTCAGCTGCATCAAGGAGAAAATGCTGGCAGTCCTGCAGGTATTTCTTTTACTCTTTTTGCAAAAGATTCGTTTTTTATTACTGCATGTTGTTGGTTTAAGTGGCGATAAACAGAAAATCATCTAGCTATTGAAGCCTATGGAACCCAGTGGGTTAAACATGGTGATGCTAGATTTTATTTGAAACTGCTGTTCCATTAGAAACTGTAATTGTAGAATGTACCTCACTCCTTTTAGTGTGAGCTCATGTAACTCCCAAGTAGTCATATTAGTTAACAGCACTTCAATGTTTGTGCTTAAAGGTCTTCAGCTGGAGAAGATCTGTATACTGAATTAAAAAGGGGGAAATCTGTCTATCAGCTGCTATTCTGCTAAGGCATCAGTGTCATTAACATACCCATTCTTCCTAGTCCTGAATAGATGAAGTTTCTATGGAAAATCCAAATATTTCTGTTTATGCAGTTTTTTCCCCTTAAAATTTTAGATCCCCTGAGGTGCTGTTATTCATCTACTTTTTGTTAAATTAATTTCCTACTGATTTACTATCAGTGTTACTATGATGTAGGAAAGTCGTGTAAGCAGCAGTGAAACAAGCATGCAAATATCAAGATGGAGGCTGTGCTTAAGAATATGTATGAATTTTTTGTACTGCTTACTTGCATTATGTTTTAAAGTACAATCATTAATTATGAGTATCACGGTGTTTTATCTCTGTGGAGAAGAAATATTATTTTCTTAAAGTAGATGTTTTTTAATGGGAGAAAAAATAAACATGCCTGTGTATTTTTGGTAAATTTGATACAGTGCATTCCAAATTTCAGGGCATAACTACCTAAACAAAAGAATAAGAGATGATTGTGGTTCAGGAGATTTTGCTATATGAGAAGCCATTTAAACAATTTATTGGGTTGTGCCCAGGCTAGTTATGAGGGGCAGAGTGAGCAGTAGAGGTCATTTGGGAAGGAACTGTTGCACAAAGTAGCTTGGGAATCACTGTTTTGCTATAATCCTGTGATCCAGCCCTCTGGTTCATCAAGATACTGAAGAATAAATATTTAAGTAAAACATGCATGGTTTGTATTGTATGTCTATTTAAGGTTGTGAGAAGAATGCAATGTTAAGTGAAACATGCCTAGAAGACCTGCTGAGTTCTGTTTCAAAAGGCTACTGATTACAGTACCTATATAGTTACTGATACTGCTGTATTCTATGTCAAGAAGCTTGCTTTCCCATTTGAAATCTAAAATTTGAATTGAAAATAATATGCTGGGATTTTTTTTAGTTAATTTTGTTTTGGAATTGACTTCTGTGTTATGAACTTACCATCAAGTAAAGTTATTCGGATCTAGATAAGCCTACTCTTCATTGCCTTGTAGGCAACAGCACCAAAGGAGTGTGCTCTGCTCACAGCATTTGCTCTTCTATCTGATCTTGATTCTTAAATTTTCTGTGTACAGTGACCACAGGAAGTCGTGGTTTGTCTCCATCACACATTGTTGCCTATGAGGGTATATACATCAGTAACAAAAAAGCATATATTCTGCATGTTAATACAGCTAAATTCAGATGTCAGAATCTGTCTTGGAAAATGAGGCCTTTACTAATTATTATTAGTTGTCTGACTAATACAAGGAGGATTATTTCTGAGATTTATATTTTGTATAGGATCATGTAGCTAATGGTATTGCTTGTGGAGTAATTTAGGAGAAACTTGAGAAGAAGGATAGAAAGGAAAAGGAGAAAGAAAGCAAAAAATCCCCCAAACCAGCTAAGCACACGAGAAAGAAGTTGAGTCTGATCTGTACTGTGCATCATTTTATCTGTTGATCATTTGCAAGAGTGTTTCAGTGGTAGTTTATAATAAAATGCAAGGGAGTTCCATCAAGCATTCTTTTAACTGTATTCTCCTGTAAGGAATTTCACATGAGACTAAATGGGATATATGAAATGTGATTAAATAGGCAGAAGTACTAGATGAATAGCAGAAACTATTGCCTGAAGTCCATAGCTATAAACACCTGGTTATATTAAAGATAAGATGGAGATTTATAGTGACATTTTTCCTAATTGTCTAGGAATAATAAATGGATTGGAAGGTATTAAAACTGCCATTCCCTAAAGTTGGGGAGAATGTAATTGGTCCTTCCTTTATGGTAGAAGAAACTCACTTTTCCACGGTAATTATTAGTGTGACACTCCTTCAGACTGAATTATCTTGATTGAATTTCAGTGTCTTTTCCATATGCATCTGGTATTTTATCTGAGAGACTCTTTTTCAGAGGTGTTCCTCCCCTTCTTATTTATAACCTCTCACAACCTTTCTTCAGGTTGGAGAATAAATATGCAATTAGAAGCAGATTATGAAATCATAGGGGTTTTTTTTCAGTCAAAAGTATATTGTTGTTTTGCAAATAAGGAAAACTAGTTCAATTTTAAATTGAAAGAAGAAGGTAAGTAGAAGAGACAGCAGAATGAGAGAAGTTAAAGAGTGTGAAGCTACTTGATTCCTTTTCTTTGCCAACTGGCAATGAGCTTTGAACAAGATAAGAAGGGTTTCTCTGTATTTTCCCTCCCCAAGCTGGATAACTCCTTTTATACCAGGTAGAGTCAGGCTGTATTTTCTGTTTTCGTTTAAGAAAATTTGTCTACCTGAGGCAAAAATAAAAAGAACATATTCCTAGTCTTGTGTCAGAGATGGCTGGTAATTATCAGAAGTCCAAATAATGTACTTTGTTCTGTTAGCAGTGTAGCAGTGAAAACAGTTATGTTTTAGATTTTCGTTGTTACAGCCCATTGTGTGAGAGGTGTTCTCCGAGGTTCACTCCCCAGGTAGGCAGCAGAGGACATCTGTACTGTGCTTGAGTGTGTGTGAGGAAAAAATGTCTTTAACTAGGTCCTACATTTTGTTTACATAATGAAAAGCCACTGAAACCCTAATACAAAGCTAGTAACTTTGTCCACTAAACGTACAGTTTTCTTTGAAAGATGTCCAGTAATTATGCTTCTACCAAAATGTCCGTTCTACCTTGCAAACATGTGCATAGACCTACATTGCAGTGAATTCGTTCTGAAAAGTCTTGGCCCAGCTTGTTTTGTCTTAGGATGTTTATTAGAGCTCATATTCCTTCTTGTGCTTAGTGTTGTGATGACCAAGGGAAGGGTATTGGTTAGTCACAGCTGAAACTCTTCAGCATTGCTTTTCTCTATATATTGAGCACTGGCAGAGGGATACCTTTCTCACCTGTGTTGTGGCTTCAGCCTTCTGGTATTGAGAGGAAATTAAACCTGAGAAGGCTCTCTAGTAGTGTACTTCTTTTGTTGGCAGTTTGTAATAAAATACTGCATTGTGTATAAGAAGAAGAGCCATTACATGCACAATTCACGTTACTCTTTAGTGTCTTACCTGGTCAAGAAAGGTGGAGGTTTTTATTAGCATGCTTATATAGATTTCCTCTTCAGGTATTTCATATAACATAGTATTTATTTTGGAAAACTATCAGGAACTGAAATGTATCAACTTGGCCTTCATGTTTCTGATCCTGTAAGTTTCGTGAGCTTGGAAGAATTTTTAGTTACTGGATTTCCCCTCTGTCCTCAAGCCATTGTCCAGCTGAAGGAAACTTAATGATGTTAATCAAATTCTAATTGTAATAGTGTCTCAGCTAATTTATTAATGTACCGTATCAGTTTGGGATTGGTTATTTCCTGGAAAAAAAAAAGGCAATTTTACCAGGTCTTACATAGGTTGCATAACTTGTTATAGGATGCTGGATAATTTTTTTTATATACTTCTTTTGACCATTGCAGTAGCACCTGAAGACACTAGCAAATGACCTGAAAGAAAGTAGCATTGGCTTGAGAATGGACTTTGCTGCTTATCAACTCAGACACACTCAGCTGGAAGATTCATTTATTTAAATAGAGAAAAACCCCTGCCCTACAAACAGTTTTCCAGGTTGGTCTGCAGCAGGAATCAAGTCAAAGGGATTCCTTTCAAGAGTTGACCGAAGTGTCACTCCAAAAATGAGGTCTTCATTTCTACATCTTTCTTCCCAGCTCCTCTTCTGCAGAAGTGTACACAGCTGCTTAAGGACTCATCTGCCTGCTGCCATTGACTTTAGAGTCAGGCCTGTTGCTCACTTACAGCCACTTGGTGGTGAGTGGGAGTGGTTGGCTGTTTGTGGTGGCAACTTCATTCCATTCCTGCTGGAATCTGATGTCTTTGTCATGCCAGAGTAATTTAGCTATTCTAAATTTGACCAAAAAATTGGCTGACAGTTTTCAAGGTAAATAGTTGCCCAAGTGACGGTTTTATCTTTCATCTGCTGGTATCTTGTGAGGCTTTGGTCTAATATCTGTTTCCTAAAACAGTCTAAATGCTGAAACAAACAAAATTAAAAATGAAGTATTTACAGTTTTACTTGCTGGGATGGTTGTTGCAATGTTTTAGTGCTTCCGATGAAGTAGTGCAGAATGCTACTTAAAGCATAGTTTTCTTCCAGCATCTAGAACTTTTTAAAAAGTTTTGGCTGGTTTTCAGTGTTGCACAACTTAGTTTTTTCTCTTTAAGTTTCTGTTTTTAACCTTATTAATTTTTATTTCAATTATGCAATTTTTCCTTCTAAGACATTCTTTATAAGAAGACTTTGAGACAAGGCTATGGTATCATTATGAAACAGAATTTGATTTAAAAAATAAAATAGTCTTATGAAATGCACGAAGTAAACTGAAGCAATGATGTTAAGTAAATATTTTCATCTGACAACATCTGTCTACAGCTATCCAATTTTCACTTGAGGCATTTAGTTTGCGTGTTATAAAATCAAAACAGTTAAAAACAATTCTCCCCACTGTTTTTTTAATATGAAAATTAAATTGGAAACTGATGAATTTAAGTTAGTGCAGGAATTAGAGCTATTTATGTACCAATCTTGTGTAAATAGTTTGCTGTCAGCATGCTTAAATTACATTCCTTATTTTAGCATCATTTTCAAAGGAAATTAATAAATTGTGGAAGAATTAGATGATCATGCTTGTATGTGTTTCACAGTCATGCTTAGCACACAGTAAATTATCTCAAAGTTTGCAGAACTTCATTTAGTCTGGTTAATTTTTTAGTGCAATATCTATTGTTGTGGAATAGAATCGCATTTTTCCTTCAAATTCTTGAAAATATTGAATTGTTGCATCCTTCCTCTGCATTAGTACTTCATGGGCTATTCTGCTCTTTGTTCCAAAACAGATCATTAATGGATTTTCTTACAGGTGGTGGTGGTGAGGTGAAAGTTTGTTGCATGTATGTTACTCCAAAGTAAATATATGTTGTGTATGCTGCATGTCTGGGGATGCAATATAGATTCTCAGAGTTAAGGAGGTTAGCTTGAGTTACCTTAGTCTCAGATATCTCAGGACGTTCACAAAAGAATGCGTACCCAGTTTCAGGTACACGTTCCTTTTGCATTTTTCAAATACCCTTTTTATAAGACACTCTTGACACAAAATGAAAGCTCTCATACACCTGTGGGGATGTGTGGCAAGTATCCATGGAGTGAAAGAGGGAAGGGATTTTATTTCCAGTACTGCTACAGCTTAAGAAGAAGGCTGGAAACTTGTCTTCTTTCTTATTGCAGTCTCAGCACTTTAGGGCCATTGTTTCAGGTTCTGTGCAGTTTTCTTGCCTTTTGAATCCCCTGGCAGGATCACATACTTTGGTTCTGATCTCTGAGATCAGAACAAAACTTCTCAGTGTATCTGGCTCTTAGGAAGTATCTGAAGTTTCTACCAAGGACAACGACAGTCTTTTTATAATGCCAGGAATACTCACCAGGACCCTAGTTGTGATTGCCCTCTTGAAGATCAGGCTGGGTTGTAGGTGAGTTGTCTTTTATTGCTTGTAGAAGACTCATATTTTTTCAAAAGGCAGTACTGACAAGAGCAAAAGGAGATAAAAATACACATTGTCAATGACATCATGATAATTTATCATAGAGAAATGATAGTTCTCAATCTGCATCTAAAATTCATGCCTGTATTTAATTCATGTATTCCAAGTATGTTTTGTACTTCATTTAATCAAAGTGTTTTCCTGTATCCTACTAAGACACTTGCTGTGCAGAACTCTCAAGTATATTACACCAACAACAGTGTCATCATAGATTTAAATAAAAAAATTAGTTTTTAATCTAATTATTCACATAATCTCATTTTGAGTGCACTAATTCTGTCCCTACTTCTTTGAGTCTTTGTTTACTCTTTTTCAGTATTATCACAGTATTAGCTTTTTTCTAACCCACTGGAGCATTCACATGGCTGAAGGCACGCAGCATTAAAACTGCAGAGAGCTCTTCAGCCTTCTCTTAAAAAGTGCCAAATGAAAATTATCCTAATGTGTTGATTTATTAAGTGTTTGCTTTGGTAGCTGTTTTTGCATCTTCCTGACTTAATGTCAGTGGGAAGCTTTTCATTGTCTTCTAGTAGTAGGACAATTATTTGGCTTTTACCTAAATACAGGACAGAAACACTTACTGAACAGTTCTGTCATCCTGAATTACTGCTGACAAGTCTGTTGTTTGACCCTAGTAGCAAGTAGTAGTAGTTTGACCCTTCTTCTATGTAGAAGTACTTAGCCCTGCTGGTCAGAGGATTCGCTGTGTCCTCTTGCTTTCCTTACATATTTCTGGAGTTTGTGGTTTCAGTGTTAAACATGATTGACTCTTTTTCCCCCTATTTAGTTAGACCCTCTTGGATTTTCAACTGTGAGAAGAACAGAAGTGCATGCTGCAGCAGGCATTACTGTCTATAAGAATCCAGAATCTTGAATCTGTAGGCAGCACCTCTCAAGGGAGTACAGCTACTGTAGGGCAAGTAACTGTTTCTTGATGCATAGTGTGTTCTTTGTGGTAGCACTGGCTAAAGTACTTTCATGATTTAAATACTTAAATATTTGCTTCAGAATAATATATAGGATCACTTGGAGATACACTATGTAGCATTTCTTGCAAGGAAACAAATCTGTTGCTGTATTTTTAATCATTTTGCTGGTAGTGCTTGAGTACTGTAAGGTCCTGCTCTTAGACTTGTACGCAACAGTTGTTTTTCCTCAGAAACTTAAAATCTGATTTCGAGCTGTTGAATCTAGATGACAGTTTTTCTTCTGAGTTGAGGTTAACCAGCATTTTGGGATGACTCTTCGCACTGTACCTTATGTTGCCTTGTAGTTTATTGTGTAATAAAAATATCTAAGTTCACACTTAAGATTTGGGGCCAAATCAGAGTAAAAATCATTAATTCTGTTGAGTTTCCTGTCTGAAAGAGCTGAACAGCTGGTCAGCTAGTAGAGGGAGTTTAATTTAGAGCATTCAGTTTAGATGGGAAAGAACAAGAACAGTGTCTTAAGAAATTCAAATGTCTTTATTAAAAGCTTCCTCACATCTAGAGATGAAGGCAAGATGAGTCAAGATTCCAAGGGAATGTGGATTGGACTGTAGAGAAAACAGAAAACAACAGGGGAAGATGGAAAGGAAGTGGGAATTAACATCTCTTTTCTTGGGAAAGGTAGGAAGGGTAGCCTCTATTTGGAAAAATAAACTATTAGTAACAATTGAAATGGCAGTGAAATTGTGATTCTGTGAGGAAATTGGTGGAAAGGTATGTGCAGTGCTGCTGCAAATCTGTTTTCAGTTCAAAAACCATATTTCTGCTTCTCAGATCAGGAACTTGTAAAGCTTGGCTGAGTAAAAGGGCAGGGTGGCTTTCAGCATCTGCGAAAAGCAGCTAAACTAGAAGCCCGTAGTTTGCAGACTGTTACAATGTAATACTGAGTGTGCCTTTGTGACATTCTGCAAAGGTGGATATATTAAGAAAATTTTCATCCTCTTCTGTTCTCAGTTCACCCCTGTTTCTGTGGCTCTTGGGCAAACTAAAAACTTTTTTCATAGATGAAGAAAATAACATGTTCCCAAGTCCTGGTTGAAACAGACCAAGACATAATGTGAAGCTTAATTGATGCATTCATCTGATACCTGGAGAAGTAGGTAAATGACCTGGGTGTATCAGTGGGCAACAGTATTTCTCTCCACACTAGATTATAGTTCACATGTACTCAAGAATAGTTTAAACTGCATTTCCATCTGCATTGTTTCATCCTGTCAATTTAGTTACTCTTCTCTGAAACACTTTATACAAATCTCTTTCTGGTTTTTTTTGCCAAATACACTCAATCTTGTTCCATATTGTAGCCAGCTCTAGGCTTTCTACGACTGTGAAATACTACTTTTGGAACAAAATTGTTCACCAAGATCCCAATTTCCATCTTGGAAAAGCCAAACCTAAACCAAATCTAGCACACTAGACAGGAAGCAGAACTTGAACACAATATATGTTTTTCAGAATCTGTTGGCAGTTTGAAACAGTATCTTTGTCTAAAATTACCCTTCATACTTATCTAGAACTAAGTCTTGAACTTTAAAAGTAGGGGCATATAGAAATGTGAAAGCATGGAAATAAAAGAGTAGTGAAGAAAATGTAACCTGTATTTAGCCTATGTTTAACTGGTAGAAGACACAAGTTGCCTCAAATTTGCTAGTGTTTACATCAGCTTGTCATGACTTTAGGGATTATATAAATTCTTTTAGGGCCTCTTTTTTTGGAGAGTTTATGTAAATTCTCTCAGTTGAGGCTAAATTAGAAGGGAGCACATGTAGAAGAACACTGGGGAGAAACATAGTCTCTGGTATCTACATGAATTTTCATAATCTCAAATTCCGTGCATTGAAGAGCATGTAATCTGTAGCTGTTCTCCATGGTTTGCCTTTTCAGCATCTTCAGAGTGACACCTCTCCTCCTTCCAAAAAATACTGGTGGAATTTTAACCTTTTCTCTTGCAATAATATAAAACCTACTTAGAGGGCAACAGATTCATTGGTTCTGAGGACATCATTTATGGCAATCACACTCACTGTGGTTTTTGGTCCAGTCCACTCTCTGCTATACTACATCCTGGAGAGGCTACATAAGCTCTTTATCTATTGATATTTCTTTTAATTGTGTTTTATTTAAAGTGTAGTCTACATAGTATTAAAAAGTCCAGTCTGTAAATTGCCAGTTTATGTTGTACTTTTTTGTGTGCCAGGAGTAGAAGATAGTATTCATCCTTCTGATGAATAACTAAAGCAACAGCTACACTTCCTGCCTTACCAAGATAACCAGAAAGCACAGCACAAAATTAAAAACACAGTACCACTTTGTCTTCATTTCAGTTTTGCATTCTTTAGAATAATGCTATAAATTATTGTATATCTATATAAATTGTTGTCTTCTCTAGTATCCTCAACTGTTAAGAATGTTTTGTCTGTCCTTGTTGTTTTTTTTTGTCCAAATAGGTTTCCCAATTATGCATCTATCATTATAAAATTATTATAAGTCTGTGTGCTGCTGCAGTTATGGTGGTGACTGGGAGAAAGTGGGAATAGAGAAATACTAATGAGAAAGTGGACGGAACTCATGACAAAAGTTTGTAAAATGGAACAGACATTGCATAGAAGGTAGAAAGTCATGGAGATTGGCATGTGATAATAGACTTTTTGGACACACTTCTGCTCTTAGATGTATCTCTGTCATTAGAGTGTGACTTTGGGATGTCAGTGTAATAGGAGAAATCATATGGAATGTTTGACTTCAGTAGTGGAGGTGGGTCTTGGGAGCACAGATCCATACCCTAATTTGTTCCATTCATCTTTGCATATCTCTTTTGAAGTATGTGGATGCAGTCTTAACTGGATTCAGCTACTGACTTTGCAGGCACACTATATGCCACTGTCTAATGTTAGTGAGATCATACTGAAATTACCTTCTTAAAACAGTGTGTTATTTTATTAAAAATAACAGTACTTTAATTCTAATTTTAAGTAAAACCAGAATTTATACAGTGTACATTTTGTGCTACATTTGATTGGTAAAATAATTTTGAGTAAAGTGTGTAACACGCATTCTTGAAGAACTGGTTGGAGACTTGCATTGGCCTGTGCTGGCAGCCTTGCTGCCTTGCTGTATTTAAATTCCAATAATGTGTCCTTTTATGCAAGAGTGAATCAGGCTTTTGCTTTTTTAAAAGTTGCTCTAAGTGAATGTATTAGTATACTTAGTAGTTATTTGAAAGATAAGTCTAAAAACTTTGTTTTATAGTGGTTTAATGTTTGCTTATATAAAATGAATTTTATATATAACATACAGATAATAAAGTTATTTTTTAACTGAGTCTCAGAAAATAGCTTAATTTGGTAGGAAAGGTAGTTTGGTGGCCCATGCAGAAGACCCAAAGTCACCACAGGTTTTCTAGGTCTTCACATGAAAGATATCTGTTATGGTGCTGTCTGAAATTGTGTAGTTGTGATGGTAACAGTGGAGCTCAGTGTGCGCATGACTTTGGGCAAGCTTATCACAGTAGTACCACGTGTGTAAAAAATCAGCAGATGTGAGTATGCTTGCTCTTGGATTCCCACAGCTCAGAGCCTGTCATATTCATGCAAACTTAGTTTCAATCACTGACTTTTGCAGACAAACCAGATAAACATTCTAGATTTCCCTGGTTTTGACTTGGAATTCTCTTCCCAGTGCAGTGATTTCCTAGAGAATTACTTTATCTGTAGTTATATCAGTGGTGTAGGGTACAGGACAGTCCTGCCTATGGTTATATGTGTACAAAAGAAAGGCAGATTGTGGTGTTGGGGATGACTGGGCTGAGATTGTATTAGCATCAAGAAAATTTTTGTGTAGCAATATCCTTTGTCTCTAAACAGATGAATGCTGGAGATGATTTTGAAGGTAGACCAGGTAACTATTACTCTTTACATATTTTGTCATTTGTTTCTTTCCTGATCTCTGCTGGGACAAGATGCTCTTTATCATGTGACCCAACACAGTTTTTCTTATGTTTTATCATGCAATCTGTGCACTTTGTCTTCATTACAAAGATATGATGGCTGATGCACTGACTCCCAGAAAGAACTTAGAGTGGCCACAATGCTCAATTAAGGTTTCAGTGTTTAAGGATAGAAGTCTACATGATAACTGAGTTTGTTTTGCTGAAAAAGCAGTCTCTTGAATGTGTCCAAAAAGATAGACAGATGGTAGTTTGAAGCTTCAACAAAATTTATTTCCTTATAAAGTAAGTTTTCCTTAGGTATCTTGGTCTTTCTCAGGTGAAAACCTTTAATTAGATTGATTTCTCACAGTACTTTATATATCTCTGTGCATACTAAAAACATCTGAAGATCGTTTGGGAAGGCTGTTGCTACTACCTGTGACACTAATTCAGAAATACTGTGAAACAGAAATGGCTACTCAGGATCATTTGAAACATACGTTTACATTTTCTTCAACCTCTGTCCCACCTCTTGTTCCGAAGTTTTTCCGAAGTTTCAAGCAAGCAGTATTCTCCTGGTGACAGCATTCCTCACTAAGAACAGTTCAAACTTAAGCTATCATATTTTGTTGTAGCTTATCTTCAACTTTGAAGTGTGTAGTAAGGTAAACTTTTTAAATACAGGTTACGAGGGCACAGAAGCAATATTAGAATGCACTTAAGTATGTTGACTTTTGAATGACATAGTGCTCTCAAGAATATAAAGATTTGATCATTATGGTTTCCTTTCTATTTATTTAATGGGATGCTTATGGATCTGTTTGTTCTTTTTCTCAGATATTAGGATTAAAGAAGAGGACCCTGATCCAGAAGAGTGGCAGCTCAGTGGTGATTCTACACTGAATGCTAATGATCTAACACATTTGAGAGTACAGGTCGTGGATGAGGAAGGGGACCAACCACATCAGGAGGGAAAAAGACTGCGACGAGTAGCATGTACATGTCCCAACTGCAAAGAAGGTGGTGGAAGGTATGTACAGTTCAGTGTCATATCACACATATAATGATGAAAAATGAATTATAGGCAAGAAAAAAAAGAGCTTTTGTTAACAGCAGTGGCCTGCATTTAGAGGAAGCTAGAGGCTTATGCAAAAGAGTTTATGCAATAAAGGAGTACCGCTTTCATTTTGGGGTTTGCAGATGAAAATGGAGATTATTCCATCCTTTCTGAGTTACTCCTTTGAGACTAGTTGAAAAAATGTGGAGTTAGGTGTCACCTAGTACAAGTGAGGGGGATAGACTGTTGCCCTAAAAATATGAAAATGAAATATTTTGGAATATGCACATCTGTGATTGGCTCCCTCTCATATGTCAAGAACTTGATTAAATCATGTGTTCCCGCATTTCCTCAGTGACTGAGCATTTTTTCCACAGTTTAATTGCTTTAGAGTGTTACAAAAATACAGTTTTCCTAGTTTTCCTATTCACTGGTTTCCTAGGAAAAACAAGGTTTGTATAACATAACAAGGTTTGTATAATAACTCTATATAACAAATTTTGAACTGTTTTCAGTCAAAGTTACTGAGATTTGACTAACAAAGAGGTACTAAGTTCCAATTCATTAAACTTCAGTGTTGCATTAGAACCTATGCTTTACTACTGTGCATCTCATTCAAATATTACTAATTTTTTTATTCTGAAGATTTTATTCTACTTCTAAACACTTAATTTTAAATGCCTTGATTATGGATATGAAAGGGGAAGGGTACGGTTCACCATACGTTTTACAAGTGAAAATATTTAGTTGTGTTTGTGCTTGAGAGAATTGGGCAGGGGCTTCTTTCCAACACACTAAAATTTTTCCATTTTGATAATAGTTTCTTCACTAAAATGGAAATCTTTATTTGTTTGGGAACTGCAGTGTAAATCGTTAAATTGTCTTAAAGAACCTGTCAATGTCCAGTGACACTGAAAGTAAAAATAGCACTGTCTGAGTTACATCTCTTGTCAAGTCTCTTGTCAGTTCTTGCTGCATATTCTAGATACTTGCCTTGCAAGCACAGGGAGCCATGCCGAGTAAGTATTAAGTGTGTTTAAGAGAAAAAGACTCTGATACATTTACATCAGCAGCAAAGCTAGTGGTAATATCTGCAGGTTATGCACCATCTTTGTCCATCAGATTCCTCTTGTTAAATTTCTGTGTAGTTCACTGCAACATGGCCTAGACATTTCTAAGTTCTTGGTGAACTCTGGCTCTGCTATGAAAATCTGCCCAAAGTACACCCTGGGTTGAGATTTGTTGCATTTCAGGAGAAAACTCTGAAAATTTGCACTGCCTGTACTGTTAGGAAACAGAGATTCCAGGTATTTGATCTTCCTCATGCTCTGTTCCAAACTACAGTGGTTTTAATTTAGAAATCTGTACTGTAAAATCCTCTTCCTTCTGAGTGGAGTTGCTATAGAAATTTTGAAGTTTCAGCCCGAGAGAGAATCTTTTTGAGAGATGGTTTGGGAAGTCTGGAGAAGGGTGTGGTCTGACTGAAAACTCAGATATGTGATTTTTGGGAAAGAGTTGAGATAAGTGCTACGACAGTTTAGATAGATGAGAATCTGAAATCCACTGTAAAGGAAGGCCTGGACACATCAAACATACAAAGTAACTAGGAAAAGTAGGACAAGAAGTCAGCATGTGAGAAGAATTACAACTGGAAGAGAAACAGGATAATGAAAGAGACAATGGTGGGGAAACAGAAAAGAGTGAAAGTGCTTACAGTTGCTAGAGCAACTTTCCCACCAGAATGTAAAATTCCCTTAGAGTTTAGGAGAAAGGAATAAGCTCACTTGAAAGCATATTTGAGTGTTAATAATGTGCCATAGCCGCTAGAGTTACCTGTTTATGCCTAGTGCTGGAATTCTGAGTTCTCTGATTTGTCTTTCAACTCTGCTGGTTTGCAGGGTTTCAGATAGTGAAACATTTGCTTTTGTAAATTCTTTCAGATAGCATTCATAATTCTTAAAATTATGTTAAAGTTGCAAAATTTAAAATTGGGCAAATGCTTAGTTAAGATGTCCTGGGCCACTTTAACTTAATTCCTTGTGCATATACATTATCACTTGGTTTCTAATTACTTGACTGTGTACTATTTTATTCATATGGTATCAGTGCCATTCGGTGGATGGGATGACTGATATGCAGGGAATGAATCAGGGCGTGTAGTGATTGTCACCTGCTTCACTTATTGCAGAAATTGGGAGGTGTTTAGGGAATAAGGCACAGGACTGCAGCAACAGGGCTCTGAAATTTTGGAGGTGTAGATCTATATACCCCACCTTTTCCACTGCAGAAGTACTGAGTTCATTCCTGTGAGGAAGTTGATTGAGCACACTGTGAACTTCTACAGTACTCTGAGAAAATGTACTTCTACTACATTAACCTTGACACCTCAAGCTGGTGGGTGTTTGACAATTTTGGCCTTAATCTCTTTCTACCTCATAGTTGGATGTACAAAGTGATTGTACTAGTTCAGGTTCACCATACCAAAATGTTAAGATGATAATACCATTAATGTTTGTGAATTGCTTAGAGACTGTGAATGAGTGTTGTCAGTACCCATGATGAGGGAAAAAAAAACCCTGGAGAAATGAATAATTCTGTATTTAACATAGTACAGAAATCATATGTAACTACCAAAACAGGAAAAGTACTTTAAATCAGTGTGAATAGTGTTTGAATCAATTAATACTATTCATTTTATGCTCTGAATGGAGAAGGAAAAGAAAAATGGCTTCACATATGCAGACTTCATCATAATTTCATCTATCACATACTGTTGGTTTTGGTATTTCTTGCATTGTCTGTTTTCTGGATTCAGAGACGAGTTGAGGAGTTCCTTCTGGTTTTTATTGTTGGTTTTCGGGATTGAACTACATTGCAGTCTTCAGATTTGTACCAGTTTTGTGAAGTGGGCAGCCACTATTATCTTTGCCTGACTTGATGGGAGGGAAAGTAGGAAAGGAAGAAGATGATGTATTAGATTTGTAAATTATCACCTTTTAGCTCCAAGCTGATACAATAAATGGGGAATAAGCAAGTGAACAGAGAGATACATATGCCTCAAAGGATGACTGTTCTCAAACAGAATGTATTACACTTCTAGTAAAAGTGTCTGAAGTTAAGTAGAAGGTTTAGTCTCCTCTCAGTTACATGTAGAGATTCCACCCTCCTAACGATTACATCTGGAATTACATTGAGATGTAACTACTACTATGATATATAGAGGAGCTGTGCTTCTTAGTGCCACTGCAGGTATGTAACGCTAAAAACCACATTCTTGAAGTAATTAGTAAGTGTGTGTTCTACCCTTGAAATACTTAATGTTATTGCTGGAAATACTGCTGAATAAAAGTCCAGTTTCTCAGTGGATGAAGGTGTTTCCTGCTGAAACTGTGGCAGTCTGGTTATTTAGAAACGTCATTTCCAGTCTTTGTAAAGTTAAAATGTACTATGGAAATACTTTAATATTAATTGCTTTTAAGACTCCACTCAAGGAGTGGGCTGGAGTCATATACATCTATTCAGTGATGATCACTATTGGCCAGTGCAGCAAGAAAGGCCTCTTAGGATGATGTGTTAGGCCATAGTGCCAAACTGTCACAGCTGCAAAGTATCCAGATAGAATTTGTCTTGTATCCTATCGGTTTAGGGCACACATGAAGCAAACATGCAGATGCCCATAGGAAGTTGTATAGAATAAATACACTTAGTTGCTAATTCACTAGTCTTGTGGGTTTCATTCTGTGGATCCTTAACTTCCCCCTCACTTGGGAGTCTGCTAAGGAATTCTGTTACCAGTTAGGTGCTTAAAATTATGTGTTACAGCTGTGCAGAGTAATGACCATGAGTTGAACCTTGGTTTCCTTCAGTCTAGACTAAAGGTGCAATGAATCAATTTCAAATTATTGACTTAGGAATATTAACATTATTGCTGTGAGGGAATTTTGATGTGATTTCATCCAATTTGTGTACTATATCATGCCAAGTTACAAAATATTTGTACTAATTACTGTGGAAGGGAAGAAACTGGAGTTTATTTGGAGAAGGTGTGAGGATGAAATCCTCAGATGATCATCGTGCTGCAACAGGATCAAAAGCCTTCTGGACTCTGCTTCTGCTGCCATTGAATTTGTTCTGAAATCAAAACTTGTATTTGTCATGACAAATAATTAGTAGGTACAAGTGATGTTTTAATCTTCTGACAAAATGACTAATGAAGCACTATGAAGATTGCTCTATATTGAGAATTTGTAGAAACGTTTTCTAGGACTTAATGGGATTTTATCTCCTTCTGGACTGTCTGTAATGTTTTAGGTATATATGTGATTAGGATGGAATCCCGTTTAGACACTGTGAGGTTTTAGAGTGAGTTCGTTTTTGTGCACGTTCAGAAATGCTTGTGGCAATTGCTAGCTCCTTGAAGCCTGTATGCACTTTAGCCTGAACCTTTGTTAAATGTAAACCAGAAGCTAAAGCACCCAGTTTAAAGAAAAAAATTGCCCTGGGGAGGCAGCTGAAAGTTGTATAATCAGTCATGGAGGATGGAGCACCCAAGACTGTGATTTCAGAATCCACTTAAGGTGTTCTAAGTTAACATTGCTGATGAATAAGGTGGCCTGATGCCTGGCTGCATTTTCCAATCTCTGCCCTTGAACCAGCATTTACCATTCATATAGCAGTGTTGTCAGCCAGACCTATTCCCTCAAGTGCCCCTTTCAGCAGTAGCAAACACTTAAATTGGCTAAAATCAATCATGATGCCCTGAACTGGCCAGACTGATCTTTCTCTGGGTCTTCTCTTATCTGTCTCTTGTGATTTGATTTAAAAAAAAAAAAAAAATTACGCTGTTGTATCAGGTTCTTCCCCTGATCACCTGCCATTTCAGTGAAACAGCATTTTAAAATAAGCATCAAGCTTAGTCTGGATTATACTATCTGTGAATTCTGTGTTCGTTGTGATGGATTTCTTTTTTTTAACTGAAAAACCAAGGAATTGATTTAAATATCAGTAAGATCAGCTTCCACCTCTTTTAGTGAAACCATTCAGGTTAGTATGCTTGTGTTCAAACCCCAAACTGATTCTCAGGTTTCCCCAAGATGCCAAAAGTCCCATCTGTTCTCTACCCAGTTGCCAAAATTTCCAGTGTCTATTTTGGCAGTTGCAGTAATTTGTGTTTTTCTTTGCCAAAACTACCTTTGATATGGTAAAAACCTGAAACTTGGAGAAATGTAGAATATGGGCACTTCAACATCAAAGTGGTACAAACTGCAGTAATAACTGTATTTCCAACTTCATATGCATCTATGCTTCTTAAAGATTATGCTTCTGTCACGTAGATTTCACATACAGCTGAATTTATCGTTTTCTGTGGAGTTGGGATAGCATTATATAATTTATTTCCAGCTTCTTATGGAATGTACTGGAATCCAGTTGTATTTGAAACAAAAACATGAAGCTGCTTGGTTTAGTTTGCAGATCCATTGTGGAATGTAGAGCCCCATGTATATATGACGAGTATTTAGGAGGAATGTATGAGAATTAATAACTTCTCTCTCTCTCTTTTTTTTTTGTTTTGTTTAAACAGAGGCTCCAACTTGGGAAAAAAGAAGCAACACATTTGTCACATACCTGGATGTGGCAAAGTATATGGGAAAACTTCACATTTGAGAGCTCATCTCCGCTGGCATTCTGGAGAGCGTCCATTTGTTTGTAACTGGATGTTCTGTGGCAAAAGATTCACCCGCAGCGATGAGCTCCAGCGACACCGAAGAACGCACACAGGTTTCCAGTCTTTGATTCTGGTGTATTTAACTAGAGGAGTGCTATGGGATGAGCTTGGATAAATAGCTTTTAAGAGGAGAACAGATCTTTGAATTGGATTGATTTTAATGCAATGTGATTTTTCTAAAATCAGCTAAATCTTATTGATACTTACACACTTTGGAATCTTTGGTAGGTCTGAGGAGATAAAACAGCCACCTCTTGATTCAGAACTGACATTTAAGCTAATGTTTAATGTAGTGTAATCAGAATACTTTGATTCAGGCTCAGCAATGCATTTCATTTGTTTGGACCAGATTGTAACTCTGTTTCTATCTTAAAACTTCAGTAAGAAAAAAAGAGGACTAGGTGGCCTGGGGATTAGATATCATTCCTAAAATCAACGAAGAGCATGTGATGGTGCGTCATTCTACATCTTTTAGTTTCATGGTTAGACCACCACTCAGGTTCACATTTCTCCTCCTGTCTATAACAAAGAAATGAATGTAGATATTCCACTTTATCAAGGAGCAGTTAATTTAAAATCTGTTGTCTGTTTTATCTGTTTTCTTACAAACTAAATCCATATTTGTAGTCAACAGGATCTTCACCTTTTAAAATCATAGTATTTGAAAAACCCATAGATAAATAATTTTTGTGCTTATCAGCATTTACATTGCTTAGAAAAATGTCTTCGGATGTCTGTGAAAAATATGCCATGTTGTTCTTAGTGGTGTGGTTTCGTGTACGCATTTTGGATGCTAAATCCAAGCTGGGATGTTACAGTTTGTCTGGATGGACAGGCTGATGGTGTTCTTAAAAAGGCGAGTTGAATGATCCAGTTCAGAGGGTGTGGTTAATAGCTCCTCATGTAACTGCCTACCAGTAAAAGGTAGAGAACTGCAGGGGTCTGTCCTTTGATCTCTTTTAAAATCTTTATCATTGACCTGGAGGAATAACAGAGTTCTTCTGTTAACTTTCTTAGGTTTGTGGATGATCCCAAACTGGGGTGACCAGTCAATGCACTTGATGGCAAGGCTGCTATTCAGAGGGACAGGGGTTGAAAGAATGGGTTAACAGGAATCCTAGGAAATTCAGCAAGAACAGTCACAAAGTACTGCTGCACCTGGGATGGAATTAACACTTAGAGTAACGCAGGCTAAGCACGGAGAAGTTGGAAACAGCTCTGCTGAAAAGTACTTGGAAGTCTTCATAGACGAGGGGAACATGATCAAGGGCCAGCAGCAACGATGCCCAGAGCTGTATCAACAGAAGCAAAGACCCTAGTCACAAGGATTATTCCTCTCTTCTTGTTAGACTGCACATAGAATATGACATCTAGTTTTCAGCACCCAATATAAGAAAGACATTGATAGCAGGATTGAGTTCATGAGTGACCACGATGATCAGGAAGCTGGAATATTTGCCTTACGAGGAAAGGCTGTAGGACTCAGATGCACAAAGAGAACAGTAATGGCAGGGAGGAGCTTAGCAGTGGTTCTCTAGTCACCTGCAAAGGCCACCCTTAAGAAGGCAGTTGCTTTCCCTGATGGTGTATTGGTTGAAGGATATTAGCAGATGTCTGTTGAAATAAGAAGAGTTCAGAGCAGCTATAAATAAAACCTTTTTAATTGTGGGAATAGCCAGGCACTGGAAGAGGATGCCCGTAGAGTTCCCTGCAGTCTCTGTACTTAAAGGTTTCCAAGAAAACTGGGTAAGTTCCTCAGCAACCAGATCTGATCTCATAGGTGACTGCTGAGAAAGAGATCAGAACACAGACAGGTCCTTGAAAGGATCAGAGGTCCTTTCAACTCTGAATTACCCTGTGATCCTGTGTGCCAGTCTCAAATGTGATTCTGCTCTAGGTCACACAGTCTTCCCTGTCCACCATTTGGTAGGTTTTGTTCTCCTCCTAGAAGTTATTTATTGGTAGTAATTGCAGTGAAACTTAGCAGTCTGAGAATATCAGATGGCTATATTCTCTAGCATGCCTGAAAGATCTCCCCAAAGTCAGTGATGCACAGAAAATTAAATCACTTCTTACATAAAGGATTTGTATGGGTGTCAAGAAATGTAACACTTGTTTATCATGTTGGATCACTCTCTTCCTCAGTATAATTCTTGTTGGAATTCTGACTCTAAAAAGCAGTAATTTTAATTTTAATTTTTAGTGTTCTTGAATATTTTTTTTCTTCTTTGACAGGTGAGAAGAAGTTTGTCTGTCCAGAATGTTCAAAACGCTTTATGAGAAGTGACCATCTTGCCAAACACATTAAAACACATCAGAATAAAAAAGGTATTCACTCTAGCAGTACAGTGCTGGCATCAGTAGAAGCAACATCTGATGATACTTTGATTACTGCAGGAGGAACAACACTTATCCTTGCAAATATTCAACAAGGTTCTGTTTCAGGAATAGGAACTGTTAATACATCTGGCACCAGCAATCAGGATATTCTTACCAACACTGAAATACCTTTACAGCTTGTCACAGTTTCGGGAAACGAGACAATGGAGTAAATATTACACAAGATACCTATTAATTGTGGTTATTTTTATACAGTAGTGAGAAGAATATTGTTCCTAAGTTCTTAGATATCTTTTTATTGATGTGCAAAAATTTTTGGATTGACAGTAACTTGGTTATACATGACACTGAAATGCCTTACTTTGTATGATATTCCATAGTATATTAAAATGGTAAAATTGCATGGGTTTTGTAGGTACTTTTGGAATCTAGAAGAGAAGAAATTTTACCAAGTTATATTAAAAAAAAAAAAAAGAATTTAACGATGGAAATGGTAGTCTAACCAAATGCATCAATCCTGTGTGGTTTAGTGTAAAAAAAAATGAGAACATGTTGGTATTTATCTATTGTAAGATAAAAGAAGTTGATGGGTGAAAAGAAATCACATTATGATAAAAGAAATTTTGTAATTTTCTTGATGACTGGAATTTTTATTATGCATAACTGACAAATCAAGTTTCCAAGCAAATGTTACATAGTGTAGGCTTTACTTAGCTCATCAACTTGTCATTTTGAAGCTAATTATTTTAATTAGGTTAACTATGTACAATATTTTAAGCATTACTCTTGTAAGATTTTGCAAACTACATTTTAACATGGAACTCTAGGGATAGTCACCTTTTAAATCCTATTGAAAAGCCATGTTTAAGATTTAATTTGCCAAAATGATGTCTTGTTAATATTCTTTCAATAACCAAGGTGGGCAATATAACCAATGTTGTTTAAAAAGCTTAAAATGTTAAGAAAAATAAATATGTATAGGTTGAAGCATTTGGGTGGTAAGGCAGATGTTATAGTGAAGTATATCCCTTCTTTTGAACATTGGAGGACCAAAAATAAGGTGTATTACGTCTCAGCAGTGATTTTTATCAAATCTTTTTTCAAAAAAAACATCTGTATGCCAGGGCCTTAAAAGCCATCATGTAAATTACCAGTAAAATATAACATATGCAAATACAAAAGAAAAATCACTTCCATATTGACAGTACTCCCAAACATATGGATATAGTCATAGTGAACTAGGGGGGTTATGAGGTTTTTATTTGTTTGTTGTTTAGTTTTTGGTTAGTCAATCTGCATTTAAATATCAGCCATCTTTCCTTTTTTGCTTCTTCCCTTAAAAATTGTATGTATCCAGTACATTTAACTGATAAACATATATGTTTTTTATTATGCTGAATTTTCTTTTTATTTTTTAATTACTGTTTATATTTTCAATTATAGAAAATGTACAAAATGAAATTATATAGCCAGTCTGTAAGTGCTATACCATTTTCAAAAAATGTACAACAATAATTATTGCAGTTCACCTATTTACAAACATTTGGAAATCTGTTCATTTGTTATTCTTAAAACCACCTCAAATTTAAAGGCTACCTTATTGTACGTTTAAAGTGTATTATAACAGTGTGGTAGTTAATAAAACACTATTTTTTTTCTTTTGACTTGAGTTTACTGTGCTTCTTGTTGACTAACAAGGTGTAATTTCATAATATGTCTTGATAGCCTGAGATGTTTTATTATTTTGCAGTAGGTGGTGAGAAGCAGAAATGATATTTTCTTTCCCTATGGACACAGAGATGGTAATTTTCCATCTCCTTCCTCACAAACCCCCATCTTTATGTGCATGGACACAAATGTGCTGTGTTGGTGTAGTGAGGATGTTTTGCTCTCATGCTGGGCAGAGCATGGAAAATATGTAGGCCCCATCCTGCAGGTTATGTTTAAGTCCTCTGACACAATACATGGAGTATTAATAAGGAGCTGCGACTAAGTGAGAACTATGAGGTTAAAGAAGAGTAATGGCTGTATATAATGCTCTAATGAAAGTGAAAAGCTTCTATTTGTGAAGTCTAAAGTTTTGGAGTATCAAATGACAGAGGAGAGACTAGGATAATTTAGGATAAACCAGGCAAAGTTCAGCCTAGAAAAATGAGAACTGGAAGTCACGTAGGAAAGATTTTCTGAATTTGCAGTTAGGTGGAAAAAAAAATTAATGCAAATCTTTTAGAGATTCAGAGCAACAGGAATTGACAGGTACAGAGAAAAGGGAGTTAATTCACCATCAGTTTAATTGTCTGTTTAATAAAATGAAAGGATGAAATTGGTTGGGATGAGAGCAGCAGCTTGAGGGAAGACAGTTCTGCTTAGACTTGCAATGTTCCATGGATGTAGTCAATATATTAACATACTCTCAATCCTCTTTAGGCAGGTGAATGGGCTTGGTTTTCAAAAGCTGTTTTAGTATACAGAGCATGTTAGTATATTTCTAATACTTAGGTTCTGTTTCTCATCTCTTAGCCATCAGTAGCTCTATTAGTGCATTATTTTAAGTGGGAGGGAAGAGGGCTATTTCCTTATTCAGACTGCTTTTCACAAGTTTTATGGAATGACACTTTCACTGATGTTCATCTGTGGTTGAAGGTGTTTTGGTGTCAAGGGCTTTGTTGTCTCATTGCTGAAGATAAGATTAGCTTTATTTCTCAGAGCTTTTATGCTCACTACATCCAGTGGTTACTTTAATTAGTGTTTAGGTAGCACATTGTATAAAAAGATATGTTGTGTTTAAGCTTCGGAAGGTAGATGTTTTGGAAGAAAGTAATTCTCGAAGTCTCATGGAAAGCCTGCAGTCTAAGGGCTGTCTGCCTAATGGCACGCAGCCATAGTGTTTGTGTTGTGGGATAGTAATTTCTGAAAGCTCCCTGCTCAGTTCCAGGGCAAAGATTCATGAGCCCAAGATCTTTGGTGTATCTAGGGCTGTTGCTACCTCATGGCCTCTTTTCTGGTCCTCTAGGCATTCATGTGATACCAAGACAAAAGTGTGCATTTTGTAGAGTGCTTTCCAGTTCTTCATGGGTTCCTGGCAATGGTTGCTTGATGTGCCTCTTACTGGTACAGTCTGTATCGTTTTACATACTTATTTTCATGTCAGGCTTGTATGGTTTCTTGGTATGGTAGCCATTAGATCCTTGGTTGGTTTTTCTCTCTTGCAGTCTTGTGTAATGACTAATTAAGAAGACCTTAAAACTGGGTCTGCAAGAGAGCATGAGTTTAAGAGCATCCTGTTACCAATTTCAGTGGTTCAGTTTTCAGTAAGTACAAGACCTGTATATACACTTGCTATAATCTCAGTATTGTGTTCCTTCCTGAATGAACTAATGGTTTGATCCTTATAAGTCACACACTAACAGTGATTCTTGATTCAGAGAACAAGAGCTTTTAATCATTGTTTCTTACCAGGTCAAGGAGCAATATGACTAAGGACAATATCATTGTGACTGAAAGACTTGTGTGGAGCTGGATTTCTGGTCTGATGATGCAGATTTTCCTCTGGCAAGGGAAATCTGCAGAGCACCTTTTTGGGCTTGTCTGAAAAAGAAATATCAGGCCTTGGTTTAGGAGTTTTGAGCAGCTGGAATCAGTAAGATAAGCCTTGCCAGTGGCTTCAGGAAAGCTCTGATGTGTTCTTTCACAAGTTGTCCTGGGTGTTGGGGAATGAAGGAATGGAGCTAATAGTCACCTCTCAAGAGTGGTTCTTGGCTTCTTTAACAGAAGAACTAATGAGCAACTGGCTGTCTTTCTTCCAGATTTTTGCCACTACCATTAACACCAGGTGTGTAGAGCATGTACTGTAAAAAAGGGCAGAAAATGATATGGCTGACTTAACTAGACAGGAATAGTAGCCATTTTCCACAACAGTGGGGTACTAGTGGTTGGCATCAGGTTGTTCTGTGCTCTAGTTTCTAAAAGAATGTATGAAAAGGAAGCATTTTTTACAAACCATTTTACATGCAATTCCTTTTTTACATACAATTCCTTCTTTCATCTTGGAACTAAGGAAAAAAAAAGCCATTTCTGACTCAAAACAGAGCCTCTGTAATTCCAGAGCTCACTTTGGCATCTTGACACTCTACAACCCTCTGTTTGGACAAGTTGGTACCCTTCTCAAGCCTTATTGCTGAGCTGGCAGAAGAATGCTATGAAAATTACCTGCAAGGAAATAACCTTCCTTCCCCAGCTATGCATTCTCTTCTGTCAGAAGACTCAGTTACACAGATTTTGAGCTCAGCGTGAAATGGACACCACCAGGAAAAGGTTCCAAAGCAAGATTTAGAACTGTTTGTTGCTTGAGCACTGCTTTTCTTACGGCCTCGAAAAGTTCAAATCCTGACCATGCTCCTGGCATGTCTACAGATATAACAAAATTTACTTCTGTATATATCTTGCAACATAGCTGCATTTTCCGCCAAACTTGCTGAAGAACAATAATTTTACAAGTATTATAGGCTGACCACTCACCATAGCAAATAATTTTCAAACAGCAAAAATTAGTTGGTAAGTGGTATTATGTAATCCAGCACACCTTTCTCTGTAAAGATCTTTCAGGTAAGAATCTTGCGACCCCTGACAGGAAAAGAACCATCAGAGAGATGGTTGAGTTGGGTACCAGGCATGGACAAAATATCACCAAAATTTTACATTATCTAAAGGAGTCCCTGACTTTCACTTATGCTAGGTCACTCACCCACATTCTGAAGGTCTCCCTCCTGTTTCTATGGAACCTACTCCTCTATGGAAGGTATTCACAGAATTTCATTTGTCATTTATGCACTAACACCACAAATGTCTACTCCATCACAGTTGCTTCCTAACTGGATGTTTTTCTTCCATCAGGACATGTTTTGATTTGACAGACAAACACTGGAGAATCTAAAAGTCTATTCCATTATGTTGCTATCTGAAGAAAAGACATCAGGTTTGCAGGGAAAATCAATGGGATTCTGTGCATGTGATTACCCTGTGGTGGAGACATCGTGATGATATTAGATGGGACTGCTCTACATTTACTGCTTAAATTGATTCTTGATTTCTGTCCTCTGTCTAGGCCACTACATGAATCATTATCAGTACATCAAGAAGATAGTAGAATACAAAAAGATCTTATTGGTTCTGCCATTGTGGTTTTGGAGACTTCTCTTTTATTCTGTCAGCCATTCTTCACTCTAGAAGAAGGTACTAGACTCTGATTCTAGTACTACAAATGATACTGCTGGAAGGTTTAGAGGTGAAAATGATGGCTCCTGAAAGGGTAGTAGCCATGTCTTATACTGTTAGCTTGGCTGCAACCTGCACTGGAAACTTCTACTTTTCTGAGCTCCTGCTATTTCTGATCGTACTCATTACCTGTTTCAGAGTTGTTGAGTACAAGGTAATCTGGCATAGCTGTACCCCTTAGTATGTAAACATTGGCTCCCTGTTGAGACCTGAGCTATAGCCTTGTCTAAAGAAATATGTAATGTTCAAGTGTGGTTGAAACAGACAGAGCTGTGTGGCAGCACTTTGCCATACTTTTCAAGAGCAGCATGGGGGAGTGGATAAGAAGACCTGAGGTACGTGACCTGGTAAAAAGCACCTTGTACCAGACACAGAGCAAGCAGGTGAGAAAAGAGTGCTCTTGTGGGCTGGTAGGAAGACTTGTGAACTTGAGGACAAAGTGAGGATGGTGGGAAAGAAATAGGAACGGAAGGGTTGGGTAAGTGACTTGGAGTAGGGTTGCAGAATGCTGTGGGGACGCACAATAGTAAAAGTTAATATGGTTTATGGATCCTAATCCCTGGTGTTCCAGTGAAACCTGGAGTATGAGTTCCAGCCAAGTGTGACTGCAGCCATTTGGGGGGGACATTGATGAGTCAGACAAGATGCAATAAAGCCAGGAAAGGGGACTCCAAAAAAATAAACTGAGAGCTGCATATAGCTTTTTGACAATTGTGATGCTTTCGTGGCAGTCCTTACTGCCTTTTGGTTCTTTCATGTCCTGTGCAACTCTCTATCTTGTAATTTTGCTGCTAGGTCAAATGTACCATAATCCTAGCAGAGGCCCACATGCTAGACTGAGATTTGCCATAATATGCACTACTGCCTGAGGACTAATGACATTTGTGTCTCAAAATGTGCATTACTATAGACGATTTATGATGGAGAAAAACAGATATGCTTTGAAGCTTGAATTGTGCTGCTTGAGCCACATTTTGGCTGAACACTTTCATTTGAAGTACAAGGATATTGTGTCTATCTGAGGAACAAAGTACGGGAGAATGGGTTGGTCCTGTGGCTGTGTCAGGCTTGCTGGCATCTTCATTTCTGCGGCTCTTTTGCATGTTGTTTTTGTTTATTGTCTGAGGAAAAGGTTATTTCTCAGTTGCCCAGCCCCACAGGCCTTGTTTCCCTGCTGTGGTGGGGGCTGGTCTCCATGGCTGTTACAGCTGCCCTGTGACAGTCCAGGCCCCACAGGATGCTGGTGGTGGGCACAGGCCCACAGGCCCTCCCATCTCCACAGCCCCACTGCTGCCCAGGCCTGTGCACACTGACACATGGAGCACAGTTTGAGTAACATTATTGCTTTTGGGGACCATCCCTAAGGGCTGACCAGGTCCTGCTGAGAAGGAAAAGGGCAAGCAGGTAGCAAGCTTGGGCATGGGTGCAACCGTATGGCATTGGCAGCTGTTGTTTTTAAGTGGTGTTTGGCCAGTGTGCTGCCATGCCAGTGAGACATGAAGCAGTGTCACAGGCAGTCATAGGTGTCACAGCCTTGTGTTCCTGACTTGCATCAGAGTTCTGTCTGGGGTTATCTGTGCCAAAGCTGCCACCTGAGATAATGGGATTTAATCATAATTTTCCCATGTACATTTGCAGCTGTTTTTGCTACATGTAATGTGTCCTAAACACATAATTATTTAACAGCTTGAAATGCTTCCAAAGGAGCTATTCAAGTCTTTTCTGCAAATAACACACCTTTTAAAACTATATTAATTCTTAATGTAATTTTGGGTCTTTTCTTACGTTTCCTTAAAAAAAAAATTACCTTCCCAGTCAGTATTTACCTGAAGAATTAAAATAGTTCAATTTTCAGTTGTACTAATTTTTATGTGACCAATTTTGTATTTGCTCATCTGAGATTTGGAGTGAGGGGTGTTTTCCAGATTTCCTGAAAGTCTTAACAATCCTCAGAGGAAGAAGTAGCTATACAAAATATTTCACATGCAGGAGGATTGAAGGATGTGGCAAATTTTACAGTTTTCCCGTTCAGTACATGTACAATACTGAACACTAGTGAGTGGGAATAATCATGGACAGCTCGAACTTCAGGAGCAGAGTAAGGGACGTGAACTGTCACTTTCCAGTGTTAATCCCTTCACTGCCTTTGTTTTCAGCCACCGTTAATACTCAGCTCTCCAAATTTCTTAGAAGCCTCTTTGTTCTTCCTGCCTCTTCAAGCAAGATGTTTCCTGTCTGGAAGGCAGAGATCTTTGGGGTAGAAATCATCAAAATTTTGTTCTGTCCTGCTTACGAGTGAGACAGTGTATGAAAAAACAAACTGAGGACTCTGTTCTTGAATGCTGAACACATGGAAAGGGGGCAGAATTAGCTGGCCTGATGTCACTTCAAGGGATTTTTACATCTGGGAATGTTAAGGTAAAAAACGCTATTTGTGAATCTCTCTTGTCCAGTCATTGCATAGGTTTCAAAATTTATTCAAGGCTGCATTATCCCATCTATATAATTTCATGCAATAAAGCCTATACAAGTAGAGAAAAGTCTCACTTCTATAAAAATATATAAAAGATTTACAAATTTATAAATAATTTATTGCTTACACTCAAATTCTTTTGTTTTGGTAAGTTTTATAACAAAAGTCATAAAGGGATTGCCACATTAAAGCTCAGTTCAGCGTTATGCTACAAATAGTGAGTCAGGTGAAAAACTTTTATTATTTTGAGTAAGGGCTCTAAATTTTCTCTTAATGTTCATGACTTTTCTCATACTTTGGAAACAGACTAGTTTTAAAACTGAGCACCAAATACTGTAAAAAGATGGTAGATTTCAGAACCAGAATATGTAAATAGCTGTGAAGGATTGCAAAAGTTTTTTTAAAAAATTAACAGTTATCTAAGTTATTAAAAAATTAACACCAGTGCTCCCCCACACACTTGGCACTTCAAATATAAACAGTTTGCAATCTGAATGTTTAAAGACTGGTGTGTGCATGCAAAATGTGATTTGTTTTTCAAGTGCAGTGTTCAGTACATATTAGTGATCCCTGCAATTTAAACTGACATTTCTCTTTGAGTATATTTTAACCTGTTCTTAATCTGAGGAACACTTGAAGTAGCATAACTGGAAAATGCCACAGAGGCCAAAAGTTTTCTACTCTTTTCTCATTTAGTTTCTGTTTGACAGTACACTTTTTGATATGCCCGTTTAATTTGTGCGGATGTCTTGTGCATAGCAGGCACATGAAATATGAATTTACAGTCCCAAGGCTTCAAAAGCAGGTTGAGAAACAGGTACTGTATTTGAAGATTGTGAGGTAATGTGGAGCTTTGTTGTTTATCATTGCTTGTTAAGTTAGATCCCTATTTCTTGAAGCATGGAAGTTTTGTATTGCTAAGGAAGAAAAACAGAAAGGTCCAAGACAACCTACAAACAAGTAGATGAGCTAGGAGTATATGCTTTCCTGATTCTCTCCAGCCAGGTAAGCATAAATACTTGCATCAAATTGTTGAACTTTTTGGTTCTAGTCTCTCTCATTCTTTCAATTTCAAGAAGGACTACAGAAGGCATGCTAATGGCAGTCTTAAACATCTATACAGTTACTTCATTTGATCTTAAGGATTGTGGTGGAATCTTGTCCCCCTAGATGTTTAGGAGATGCAGAATTTCTTCAAGGCGTTTATTAATTTGAGACAGCTGCTTTAATGGAAGCATCAACCACATTTGCATCAGAAGCACACTGTTTCTGACAGTCATCTCTGTTGTCTTAACATTTTTTTTCTCTATTTCTTCCCTCTTATTTATTTCCCCTAACTTTTTTCTCTCTAGAGTCCTGTCTTTTCTCTTTCCTTTTTGTAGTAGTACAAAGAGGATATTGTTTTAGCCTTTCTGAGAAATTTTTAGTTCTTACACAAAAAACATTGTACAGTGCATTATTGAGTTTTGCTAGATTCCTTTTGATAAAATTTCTGCTGTTACTATACAGAAATTCACCAAATTCTTGTGCAGTTGTCTCTTCCATTTTAAAAGACTTTTGAATATCAGAATAAGACATCAACACATGACCATACTTGAGGATGACATGGTTCAAAATTTGGGGTTTGCTCTACTGAAAAACCAAGTGTCATCTGTGAAAAATCAGAATCCATCTCAGGCCCAGCTTGGCTCTCTGAGTATTCAGCTGTATAAAATGGCCCTTAATTTGAAAGTTGTGCCCACCTATGAAAAAAGAGATGGCTTTGAGTGCTACAAACCTTATGGCTGGAAATCTGTTAAATAAAGCTGCATAGAGGAGCAGGGGAGTACTGGCTACAAAGGCAGCCCAAAAACTGAGCTACCAGCTTAGAGATCTGCTAATTACTGTTGCAGAATGGGACTGTTTCTGAAACTATAAAAGCAGAATTAGAGGTACAGCAAGCAAATAATAGATTCAATACTCTTTATGGATATAGAATATTGCTGAAATGGAGGCTTCTATATCCACACACAAGAGAATGAAAAATCAGGAAAATGCAGAAGGATACTAAAAGTCTTAGTTCAGTTTGAAGGAAATCGTACAATAATCTTAGGATTCCCCGATAGAAAGAAGGAAAAAAGTTTCAAGAATGTTATGTGGTTATTAAGAAAGAGAAAGAAAGTACTTTTGTGTATAATTTTGAATTTCTTACATAATAGGGTTTTTTTGTTTCCTATTTTTTTCATCCTGTCTCTATCTTAGAATCAATTATTTTCTGGCTTCCTCATACTCAGTTTGGCCTTGCTGGAAAAAAGTTAAATGACATGGTCAGCCCACACATCTATTACAGAAATTCGCTTAGACTGGAGTAGAGGCAAATTGAAAAAAATCTTCTGACTAAACCTTTTTTTAGGACATAACTTAATGAACTTTGAAAGAAAAGGTGGAGCTACCTAAAAAATGCTGTTTCCTCCAAGAACACTGATGGAGGGGAATGCTTACATTATGAGAGAAAAAATGTAGCAGCTTTGGCAGCAAAAGTGGAGAAAAGAGGCTGATAGAAACAAATTGCTGGATGAAATAAGAAATATTTGGCAAAGAAGCAGAGGAACATAGAGTCTGAAAGAATCCTCAAACAGTTTACTATCCTTGGAGGCCAATTAAACCTGAATCAGTCAGGAAAGACAGAAAGAGTCCTCCACAAGCTTAGTAAAAATTTGTATCAGGCAAAATAAAGCCCTGAGATTATTGTCATATAAGGTGTAGAATGCTAAGAGAAACAAGCTAGTTTGGCTATTAATGATACCAGCGTGGTATTTACATTTAAAACAAAATATATTTGTAAGGTCTTTGAAGGTTTTCTATGTCCATCTGTATGTTAATAAAAAATCAGCTCCAGCTGACAAAATATTGCATGTAATGAAGCAAATATGCCCCCAGGTTCCAGCTGCCCAAATCACCATTTGAAACTGAGTAAGAAAAAAATTAGAAAATATCTTCAGAGAATTGCCAGCTAGCCTAGAGATTGTGTCTTTTAAATACTTCTAAACACCTTAGTTAGCAGCTTGTAAAGACTGGTTGGCTTTTGCTTTTGGTACTTGATACATTGCTTAGCAAGAGCTGGCTAAAGCATCTCTGTTGAATGTCATTGTTGTACATTATATTAGAAGGATATAATCACCGACGTAGACACAGATTAGAGTAAGGTCACCAGTTACTCAAAAAAATAGACAAAGTTATGTCTCTTGCCGTGTGTCTCCATATCTTGGACCGCTGGCAGTCATTTAAAGGTGTGCAATTGAAGGCTATTTTACTGGCATACCACTTTACATTAAAAAGTTTAAGTAGGAAATTCATATTTTCATTTTCCCTATAAGTCTCCCTAAAGAGTCAAATACAAAAATAAATTGGAGAGATTTGTAACTCAGAGTTAAAATCAATAGTTCTCAAATTTCCATTCTTCAGACATATAATTTTAGCATCTTCAAATGAAGCATATACCAAACTTCTTGTGACTGCCATTTTAGCTGTCTTGAAAGTCAGTTGTATTCTAGGTTGATAGACATTAACCAGCTCTCTTCTTTCACAGGATGCTCATGTCAGTGAAAATTTCAGATGGACTCTTAATTTAGAAAACTTAAGAGGCAAGATCTAAACCTCACAAATTACAAAAGGCAAAAGGAACCAAGGAGTAATTGATATCTGACCTAGAAATAAACATACCAATTATATTCCATATTCCATTGGTTAGCTTTCTTAAGGGCAGAAAAAACCTCTGGATATAGGCTCAGTAGAGAAGATTAGTCCTCACCCAGAGGATTTTTTTTCTGTTTGCATAGGATTTCATATATTTGCCTTCAGAATTCAATTGCAAAATTTTGAAACATTTCTGAACCAGTTTCTGCATGCTTTAGGGTAACATATTTTATTATTTTTTCTCTATATCTATCTGTTGAAGTACTTCCTATAGATATACAGTGCTCTAATTGCTTTTCATGCTGTACACTTTCTGTTTCTCTTACAAGTAATATATAATTTTAAAATATTTTTAAACATTGAAAATGTAGATATCTATTACTGTATACAAGTAAAAAAAGTTAAAATTGGAATGAATTTTGTTGCTTTATTTCTCTGTAATAAAAACTGTTATTCTAATCATTTTTACTTTAATGATTGATAAGGACTCTCAGCTACATGAAAGTTCAGATGTAGGCCCAGGTACACTTTAGCCTCCTGTTAGGATGTCTGATGATCACCAAAACCTTGCTGTTCCTAATAAATGAAGCTGCTTCTCAAAATGTCTTAAGTCCTTGTAGAGAGCACTGAATCAGCTTTCTCCTTTTAACAGCTGGCTTGCCTTATGTAAATACCCCCAATAGGTGCAAGTCAATGCTATCCCTCATGGATATTTTCACAGCAGTCCCAAGTGCTTCTTTCCTTGTGTAACCATTTGAGAGTCCCTTGGTCCTGCAATAAGCTATATCACCTGATGACTTTGTAATATGTCCTGTCACAAAACAGACACAGCATGCAGACTATGAATTGACTCTTCATATGTGAAGAGCCAGAGTGTGAGGTGGGTTTAAATGTGTGCTACCATGTTATCCTCATGTCTGTAGAGTCATTGTAGACCTGCTGCTGAGGAGTTTCTTTCAGAAGTGTGAGTATTTTACCCCCATTGCCTCACAGATGCATGTTTTATAACCTAAATTATGTCCCTGCATTTGACTTACTCACTTCAACTGAAACAGTTAAATGGCTGGCCACACACAGTGCCTGAGGATGTGAAAATACATTTTGAAAAGCAGCAAAGTAAAGCAATCTTCTTGAAGAATTACTGGCAGCAAGAACTTATTTGCCCTTCCTCTAATAGGAGGGAACCACAGATGAAGTTGAAGAACTAGTACTCATTGTTGATACTGTGTCTAGTTTTGAGTACGACAAGAGGACACATATGAAATTCTCGTAATACTTTTTGTTTAGAGTAGTGAAATCAAAGCAAGGCTCTCTTTTGTTTTTATAAAGAAACTGTAGGGTTTTTTCCATGACTTTGTTCTCATGGTGACCAGTAACAGATGGCAACAGTACTAAGGCTATATCTGTTTTTTGTACATTTACCAAAGCAGCAGTTTTCCTACAGAACTATCATAAGGGGATTTATATCCATATATATATATGAAAAGTATGGATAGAGTATATATATAAAACTTGAGTGGCAAGGAATAATTTTGTTCCTGAGATATAAATTTGAAAGGGAAATTCTTAAGGCCTGTTTATAATTTATTTTTATGTTCTCATTAGAATTAAAATGACAAGTGATTGCAAAATATTCAGATCCAGAAGAGATCGTTATTTTTATCTTAATCACCCCTCCAAAATTCCCATGCTTGAATTCAAAGGAAGATCCCAATTTGAGACTTATTTATTTGTTTATTTTACTCTGCAATCTAAACAGTTCACCTTTCCTCTTAGGCCTCATCAAAGAGTTACATAAAGACCATGACACGAAATTCCTTTGGGAAAGGAGGAAGGAGGATGCAGAGGAAGACTGAGTATTTAGTGAGGGGAAGCAAGGGTTAAGGTCTGGGACTGCAGAACAGCTGGAATATGTTAGTTTTACAGGAAGTCAGCCTGGAGAGGGAGTGTGAACTGCCAGCAGGTGGCTGGGAATGGCTGGATAAGCAGTGGTGGGACTGGAAAAGAGCTCTGCCTCTTACTGAGATGACTCGGCCAATTTCTGTTTTTCTTTGTTACGGGGGACCTTTGTCAAAGCCGATTACAGTAAATTTAGCATTTCCTTTAAATATAATAGGTTCTGGATCTAACCCTGCTTGTTTTGACAGTTTTTGTTTGCTCTGTCTCCTCAAGCTTTACCTTGCTCCTTCTCAGATGAGGAAGAAAGAGCTGGTTGGTTGCTAGACAGGCTTCAAAGGGTGAGACAGTGATGTGCCCCTTGGAGAAACTGCCTCCAAGTCAAGCAGACACTGTTTTGTTAAGAGAAACTGCAGCAGACAAGCGTGGGAAGAAGGGTCTGCTAGGGTTTCTCTCCCTTCTGCAGCAAGGTAAGTTATGGTGACAGAGACAGCTGCTCTTACCACAATGATGCTTTGCTGTGGTTTGCAGTGCTGGTCCATGTCCTCCAGAAGTCCTAGTCATGAAATGGGCTTTGCTGTGGGTGGCACTGTACAAACACAAGAAACTGGCTCTGCTCCAAAGACCTTGCAGTGCAGGTGTAACAAGGAAGCAGAACACCCAATGGAAGTGCAGGTCTGGGAGCATAGCACAGCAGTTTTCTCAGCATTTAACTGACATAGTGGTAAAAAAAAAAGCCAAAAAAACAACCAACCACAAAGAAAGTTTGAAGGAAGGATTTGAAGATAACATGATCCTGCACAATTATTTCTGAAAATCTCCTCTTGAGCATGAAGAGCAGTGTAGCTAAGATATGTGTTACTATTTGACCATCCAACAGGATGGCATTTGGCAGAATCTGAAGAAACCAAGATGGTAAGAGATTGGAGAAGACTTTTATCTATATGGATGGTTGGGAAAAACTTTACCTCATGCACTAAGCAGCAAGGCTCTGTAATTATTGCATATAGCTATTAGGAGAGGACTTGTAGAGAAGTCTAAGTTGAAGATATCTGAACTACGTGTTTGAGGAATTGGCAGGATGGCTGTATTATGACAAGAGACCTTGTGCAAGGTTAACTTGGAGAGAGAGAAGAGTGAAGATTGTAACAGCTCTGTTGCAGCCACAATGAAATGATCACAATCAGCTAGTGATCCAGAGAGAGCTGTCAGAGACAGGATGAGAATGTATGTACTGAAAGATACAGGTGTTAGAGAACTGAAGTACTTTGTGTTGGCATGTGTACACTAGAGGGATTTATTTTTGAAGTCAAAAGAGGTGATATCTGGGGCTGGGGGAAATACTAACCAAAGACAGAGTCCAAAAGAAAATACAGTGCAGGTGTAAGATTAGAGACCTCAGATGCAGACAGAGGAGCACAAGGAAACAAAACACCTGACAGCTAGCAAACTGGAGGGCATAATCACAGGAATTTATCCATAGAGTCCCTACAAAGGCAGGCAGATATTAGAAATAAAAGAAAATGTTAAATTCCAGTCAAGAAAGACCAGTGCATCAAGAAGAGTGTTGCTGACTGTTGAGGTCAACTCAGATGGTGTAGCTCAGAAAAAATCAGACAGAAGAGATAGAAACAAGTCTACAAAGCACATCCCAGCATCGTACAAAGGTGAACATACTGAGGGTTGGTGGCGGTTAGGAAAATGTTCTACAGAGAATGTAAGAAGGCTTTTTACAGGCAGAAAATCTTAACATTTTAAGGAGCAAACTGCAGCCAGAAATCCTATTCAATCATAAATGAAATACTTATCAGTGAAGTAGTCTTCTGTATATCGTTACGTGGCTATACCCCTGTTGGTAAATTTTGCTGTGCCTTTGTTACTCTTCCAGAGTAGCATGTAAAATGTTCAGACTTTTGCCAAGACTCAGCACTTATTAATCTTGGTGTTTTGCTAATAATAAATCCACTTTTTTCCAGCTTATATTCTTATTAGTGGACAAAAATGATTATTTCCGAGAATTTACAGAGGTGTTAAATAGAAAATATGGTTGAGAATTAATAGTTGTTTTCATTACAACTAGCCCAAATTTTTATTCCAAGATATGTTTAATTGAAACAATAGCCCTGTGCTCCAATGAACTGTACTAATCCAGTAGAGGTATTGGCTATCTAATATTTTAAGAAAACATTCAGTACAGATTGCTTTCTTAGAGAAAAACCCAGTGACCTATTACAAAATAATTTTGGCAAATACAAAATGATAAACTGCTTGGCACTTCTGATCAGGAAAACTACTGCTTTAAACTCATGTATGGATAATGAAGTGGCAGTCTGCATAGGAGCTTTCATGACAGTAAGATAATAAATACTGACATGGATAAATTGTCATGAGTTGAACAAAAAAATCCCAGTCAAATTATCATTTTGGTGAGGATGGTGCATTTGATTATAATGAAAACAAATGTGCTGGTGGCTCCTTGCAGCAGCAATTTTGCTGTCCAAAATGACAGAGTTAGTTCTGAGAAACTTTTTAATTGTTTTATCCACATAATGGCATACTGATCATTTCTATGTCACTGGGCAAGGAAATAATCTTGACAACAAAAGCTAGATTTCATGCCAGAGGTACCACTTTTATATTTAATTCTTTATTTGTGGCAGCACAAATGAAAATAGTTGTATAGCATGATGACTGGCACAGTGGGATCCACATTGTCCATGTCTTTGAGCTGGATAGGGGCAGATATAGAGAGTATGTACAGATACATGTCTTGTGTTTAATATAAAAATGTTTGCAGGATGCCTAATAGTGTGGCTATCTAAAATGTTTTCTGTGAGCTGCACAGAGGGTCTGCAAATGATAACTGGTTTCACTGTAGTTCACCAGGATTGCCCCCAGTGTCTCAGCAGGTGCTTGTTGCATTCCTCACTGCCACCATCTCCACGACCATTGTGGATGCAGTTGTAGTAGTTAGAGCTTCAGTCCTGAATTATCAATCTTCCAGAGTTATTCAAGTGGGGAGTAAAAGAGACTGGACGATGGTGCCACATCAACATTTCGTGTGTTGTTTGAAACAGAAGAAGATCTGCTTGAATATTTTTGTTTAACAGCTTAATTAGATCTGGTTAAATCTTTACTTTGGGGGCTGCACTGGGCATCCCTAAGCTCAGTGCATGAAACATGAAAGCAGATCATGTCTGTCTTGGGTTTTTGTGAGCAGCATTACATCAAAGAAAGAGCAGTGGCTTGAAGGGCATAGCCTATTGATTGTGCACCTGAACTAAATCTGTCGTGTTTTTATCAAGGTTACGAATTTGAAACTTAGAGGTGGTCATGCAGTTCATAAAAATTATAAGAATGAAATTACCCTAGTTTCAAAAACTAATGTTCAAAATTAAGGTAGCTAAGTACTTTTTTAATATACTGCATACTATTTGGAAAACACAGGAATATATTTTAGATTACATGTATAGGGAAAAAATTTACTGTTTGATACCTTATTTCACTGAATATTTCAGATAATTTTCTCAAAACCACAGATGATTATATTTATTTGTTTGTATATTTATAGTTATATTTACATTTACATTTAATTTAGAAAAATGTTTTGCTTATGCTATACCTTTGTTTGGTTTTAGAAATATCAGAAGACTAAGAGACTGACCGATTTCTTTGTTGTTTAGCACGTTACATTGCTACTGAAAGTTTTCAACACTGAACATTTCACTGATTCCCTTTTCTCTGCCATCTGTCTGATCTGGCCTCTTTCCAAATAATGCTGCTTTCTCAGTGGATATGTTTGTCCTGATATAAGAGTGTTCAGTCAGGGTAAGGAAAATTCAAATTATGTTCAGTTCCTTCTTTGATAGTGCATATAAATATTGAATGGCCATATACACTAAGATTCTAAGATGCATGCTAAAAATACCTGTTTGTCACAAACTCTGACTTGTGCTCTATTTTATTAAAAAAATAACATTGTTAAAAATATTTGGTTTTCTGTCATTATGTTCTGTGTAAGAGCATAAGTTTGCTTATTTTGACAATTATTTTATTGTAGTACCTGAAGAATGGATGATTTGAAGTTTGGTTGTCTGGTTAAAAAATGTTAAGTTTCAGATTATACACAGCATTGTAGAAATGTTAATTCAGCATTTTGGAAATTATTGTCTTTTCTTAGAAGTTCAACTTGAAATGTCTCAGGAAAGATAGCATATTTTAGAAGTTAAGCACTTAGGCATGTGTCATTTAATGGACTGTCAAGTTGGGCACAGAATCACAAATCTCTTCTTGACCAATATCCTAAGAAGTCTAGATTTTTAAAAATTATATATTGCGGTCATATATTGATTTAGGTATTACATTGTATCCAGGGACATCAACAGAGAAAGTACATCCCGCAGATCTAAGGAAATGCAATGCATCATGAAAAATGCATTTGAGGAAGCACTGTATTTTTACATGCACAAGAGCATTAGTGGTTGAAAAGGCAGAGAGGTCTCATTTCACCTTCTTCCTTTATACTAGAATCACTTTCATGTTAGTAATTAAATAGTGTGTTTTATCATGAACAATTGTAATAAAAACCTACCATAAACTGACAACTTCTTTTAGGAGGAGCATATTACATTTTATTCTGAACCATGTAGATCATCTCTGAACAGTGTTAGAATTTCTTGTTGAACAATTTACTCTGGGTATTCCAGAATATATTTCACAAGCTTCACTTTTTCTTTAAGAAATGTCTTAGGTTACTTGTAGTTGTGGTTTCAAGAAGAGTTTTTCATCCATTCAACTGAAAGAGTGAACCTTTGGCTTTCAGGATCTATTGCTGTGTCAGAGCCACTTCCAGCTCTTGACTAGGATCTTGAAACAACTGTCTTCTCAGGCAGCGAGCTCCAGGGTTAGCACTGAGCCCTGTGCGTGCTGGGACAAGGCATTGGGAGTTCAGTCCATGGTTTAAGAGTACACATGGAGGGTAGCTGAAAGGTGTTGGCACTATTGAAGTCTCCCCTAGGCCATAACTTGAAGACTTGCATTTCATTTCTATAAAGGCCTTTTTCCAGCACCCTGCCAGTACAAGTGTTGCATTCCCTCAGCCTGTTCTGAAGTGCGAGTGTGGGAGTAGTGAATGTAAGGATGTCCTCATCTTTTGACCTGTGCTGATACACTGAAAGATTGACTGGTACCTGGCAAAAGGAGAGTCAGGAGTGGCTGAAATCAAGGCAGCCAAGAACAGCAATTTCACTCCAAAGGCAGATAAAACTGTTAAAACTGGCATGTTAAAAATCTTCCTACTGAGTTTCTACCTTGATAATTCAAAAAGTCTCCCAGGACAAAATAATTTTCTGAGTTTCATCTGGCATTTCAGAAAGTGTATTTTCTATCTCAGTGTAGGTTCCTATAATAAGAAAACTCTTTCTCATCTTTTGGGGGCAATCGAGTTCCGCACATAAAGCAATTGCTTTTTAGTTTATTTATAAGTTTATATTTTTTTTAGTGGTGCTGTGAGTTTTTATTACATATACATTTGAAAGATTTCTTTTTCCCCCTGGTGATCAGCATTCAATGTAACTATCTGGAATTCTACCTGGATTCCATTTCATGCAATTATGATATTGGTTTACTGTATTTTCTTTACTAAGCAGACACTCAGCACCTAACTCATAGTGCAGGGTGTAGATTTACAGCCAGATGATAGTTATTACTCTGGTAAGCTATTTGAAAAAAACCCCACCAGACCTTAACTTGCATGAAAATGAACATATTCTCATGTAAATTCCTGAAGAAGATACTGGCAGATTAACAAGTATGAAAACAGGGAATCTGCTGTCTTCACCAAAGTTTGCCCAAAGGCTGTGAAGCAGCTGAAATACTGGATAGTATTAATGCCTCGTTTTTACTGTGAAACAGATGTATGCTTCCAGATCCTTTTCCTGTGGGGGAAAAAAGAACACAAAATGAAAACAAACATACTGACCCTCTCCACGCCCCAAACTTAACACGTTATATATTTTAGATATAAATAGAGTGTGATTGTTTTCAAACTTCAGCCAGCAAATTTACCATTAATTCTTGTGAGGTGAGAATGAGAATCAGCCCTTGTATTTAATGATTCACTATAGGGTTTGTTGGTTTTTTTTTTTTTTAAGAGATAGTAGTGTTTGAAGAGGGCAAAATCTGGATCATAGTACTTGAACCAAATGAAAAATACTAACGCTTGTTGCTTCTGTAGACTTTTAATTTCCACATTAATCTGAGAACTGATTAGTCTGTAGCATTGGATTTATCCTACTGTTCTATTGTTCCTGGCAGTGTTTAAACCATCATCACTCCAAATGCCAATTGGAAGGAGGACAATTACTGCCAGTGATCGCCATCTTACTGCCTCTGCAAACCTGGGTGAGTATGCTTGGTCCATGAGGAGTCTAGGTATGAGGAACTACCCTTTGCATTAGGATGTTCTTCTAGTAGAGATCTGCTACATGGCAGCTCTAATAATAGCCCCAAAATTGTTGTCTGAATGGTCTTGTCTCCCTGTCCTTTTCCTTCCCATGCCAGCATCACCACTGTTGGAGCTCTTTAGAGCACAGCTGCAGCATCACCCACAGTCTCTGCCTCCTGTGTTCATTGTTGCCCCTCCACGGCAGAGCCGTTAATCAGTCTGAGGTACCTCGGCAAAGCGGGCCTACCTCCTGAAATCCGGCCATACAACTGAGCCTATGCTAAATAATGTAACTTTCCATATGAATGGCCCCTTCAAAGCCAGTAGGACCACTCAGAGAGGCTGAAACTCGGCATGTGGGTCAGCAATTTTAGTATGTCTTCCTCCTTTGGAAATGGCTATGTGGATTTGTTTTTTCAAATGCTGTGAAAGGGAAGCCCCTCTCACATCTAGAGCCATCCAAAAAGTATTCTGGATAGCAAAGACTGCAGAACATGTCAGTCATGCTATCCTTGCACTACTCAGACATCTGTGAAAATTTCATGCTTCTGTGAGCAGATTCTCCAAAAGGCTGAATTTGGCTGCATGTCTTTGAGCACATACTTCCATTTTCCCTGCTGTGCCTGTCTGTTGTATGTTTTTAGTTGTCCTTGGTATTTGGGGGGAAAAAAAAGAAAATGCACACTTTAAATAAAATGTATAAAAAACAGGAGATGGCGGGCTTAAAATGGCAAAAAGCAAGAAAAATAGACTAGCTGTAAACCTGGAAATACTGTTCCCAATTCCTAGTGTGTGCAGGAAATGCAGCACATATGGCACAGGGAATCACCTGGAGCTAGGCCTCTCTGTTGCACCTTGGCACAGGAGAACAGGAACAAAGCAGAGATGCAGATTGTAACCCTTAGTGGCCTGGTGTCTGGTAAGGATCAGCTTAAGCCTGTTCTTGTACTCTGCTTCCAGTTCACAAATATGAGATGTTAAGAATAGAATCATTACTGAATGATCCCCTTTGTACTTAAACATGGATATCAGTGCATTTTTGTTGTTTAGAAACTTCCAATATCATTCTTTCTAGTGTGTAGGAAATACATATGAATGTAATTGTACCCTTTCTTATAGAAAAGTTGAATTTTATTATAACGACACTTCATTTATGATGCTACTTGCACAAGCTGTTTCTGATATTATGCTTTTAAGTGAGCTTCTCAGTGTTCCTTGCAATCATTAATGAATCAGACGTCAGATAAAGACAGTGTAGGTATGGCAGCATATCATTATACAGGGGAGTAGAGTGAAGCGTAAGGATGTAAATATTTACTACATCTTGCACAATGTTAAGGAAAAGATAGCTCTAAGGGTAGGACGATGTTTTTTACTGTTCATAGTGTACTCATCATCAAAAGAACCCTTAAAAAATTCAAACCTTTCCTAACTTTTGCTCAACATTGGCAAAGGATTTTGTCTGAGAAGAAATAAAAAAAAATTAAAAGAAAAAACCTCAGAATATCTGATATTGAGAATTTGTTCTGGGTTTGTTTGGTTTTAAATTTTATTTTTTTAAAATGATTCCTCCTTTTTTTTTCTTTCTTTGATTTTTGTTTGGTTGGTTGTGTTTTGGGTTATTTCTTTGGTATTTTTTGGCATTTTTCATTTATTTGGAAAAAGAAGAAGGATAAAAATCTTCAGAATGATAGAAAGTACTTGCAGATTGATGCCAGTCCATGGGATTTTATTAATACAAGAGTTTCTCTTTAAAGCCCCAAAAGCTGCTACTTCTGCCTCCCTTTCTGCTCTAGAAATTTCTTTCATTCAGCTTACTCTACCACAAATCATCTTGATACCACTAAGTATATGCCCTGTTATACTAAGGCACATGCATCTCTGCTCAGTTTGTCTGTATAAACTTTAAGGTTTTTCTATATTTCATGCATTTCTAGAACAAAATGGACATTAATTATCATGCATCAAGCACTGAAAAGCAGAACAATTTTTACTTTTTTTTTTAATTATTATTATTTTTTTTTCCAGGGGCATCTTCACTATCACAGGCTGATATTATACAGTTATATGATTAACTGGAATCTTATGTTTAGAAATAGAGAAGTGCCAAGATTGCAAACTTGTCAGTATAGTTATATGTATTTTTAGAAATTGAAATGAGCTTATGCAGAGATTTTCAAAATAGACCTAGAAGAAGGAACAGAAAATGGCCAGCAAAGTGTATGCATTCAGAAGTTTTAAGAACATTTTTTATATTTAAAAGACAGCAATTACTTAGAACCCTAGAAACAGCAGCAGCTGTTACCCAGTGGAACTTTTCTTCTGCGCTAGTATATTCTGTTTAATAAAATTTCTGAAAGGTTGCTGTGCACTGGGATAATATATTTAAGCTGTATACACAATTAAATACAATTTTATGTCTTGTGGTTTTTAAAAAGTACTGGACTTAGGAACATAGTGTAGTCTATGATGCATTGATTGTCATAAAAACAATGTGTATGTTCACTGATGCCAAGGAAAGCTAGAATGTTCTGGCTGTAATTAGCAGTTATTGAGGAGAAGGACTCTGCTTTTCAAAATGGTTTGTTTGCAATCATTGAAATGTGATTAATGAAAATTATCTCATTGTCATATTGTGGCTGTTTGAAAAAAGTGGCTTCAGTACAGTGGAACTGGTTTCAAAGTTACCTGGAAAGAACATTTAACTATAAATGCATGAATCAAACTGTCTCTCCCCATGCAGACTGATTTGAACAGCCTCAGGTTCTGAGCTCTGCACAGAATGCTTCAGACCAAAAGATCTACAGCTGTTTTAGTCCTTTTTCTCCTCAGCTTATATATGCTGTGACAATATAAGGTTTTTGGATCAAGGTTGAATTGCATTTGACTGCTCTGAAGCAGAGAGCAGAAGAACTTGTACCTTGAAATTAAATGCACTTGGTTTTCAGTGAAGGTGTTGCTGTGAGGACCTAAACTCTTGAGTGTGACCCAAACTGTTGTAGTCTCACTTTCGTGTCTACACTGAGTTTGTGACCTGGTGTCAAGTAATCCTCTCTCGAGGATAAAGTCACTACCCTGTCAGGTTTGCATTCTATAGCATTCACCTTTTTTGCTTTTTGTATTTATTACAATTAGATTTACATGTTTTAAATGTGTTGGGGGTTGCCTGAATTAGGAATATTAGTTTTGATGGCTTAATGGAAGAAAAGGAAGTGAAGAACAACTGATTTATTGAATTTTCCCACCTGAAATCCCAGGGATGGGGGTGGAAATGGGGGAAATTCTCAGAGATGGCACTCTGAAGGGGGCAAATAGGGGACAAATGTGTGATTTCAAACACCCTGAAATTCCTGACTGAGTGCTCTAATTTTTATATGATAGAAGATATAAGAAGTTACCAACAGTAGTGCTCTTTTAGAAACAGAATTTACAGAAGTAAAAAAGTTTTAGCTAGCCTAAACTGTTTTCGAAGTGGACAGTTACTTTTTTGGTCGTCTCAATCTGCATTTTTTAGCACACCTGTCTCTTCAGTAAAAAAAACAGAAACATCTTTCAGTGTTAGTGACACATGAGTGAATGAAGCCACTGATGGTTACCGAAGGCACTTCTGCTGAAGTAGCCAAAATTGAACATTTTATTGGTGAAAGACGATAGTAGCAACTTTCATGTCTCAAACTCTTTTGTTGTTCCTTAAAGCTTTTCACGCCAGCTGCCTATCTCAGCTGGAGAAAACAGCACTTGGGAGTCCGAGAGCAATTCAGTGAAGAAATTTATTCATGAACGAAGAGTTTCATTGGTGTTGGAAGGCAAACACAGAAAAGTAAACACAGCCCACTGGATTACAACAGGTTAGTAAATACAGTTTCCCATAGAGCTCTTTCTGTAGAGGCAACTGTTACATGCAATTGTGTTATTTTGTTATGATCACATTTTTCTAAGTTATATGCCTTTTTTTCATTTTTAATGTGCTTTACTTACAAAAGTTGTTTGAAGTTAGTGAATAATAATACTGAGAGACATCAAAGTTTCAGAAAAATGTGGAAAAGAGGTGTTACAATTTAGATGAATCAGTCATTATTAAGGTGTTTTGGGATCTGCTGGTTTGGCTTCTAATGTGCATTCAGAACACCATCTTGTGGCCTAAGTTTCCAATAATGTGTTGCAGTTGTGAACCATTTTCATACCTCTCACAACAGTGCTGAGAATTGAGATACCTCTAACTCCCATGAACGTTGTGGCAAAACTCCCACTGAGCTTTATAGAAGGGAGAGGAAGGGTAATTAGTGGCTTTTGTGAAATGCAATAAGGTACTGATGAAATGATCTGTATTAATCTGAATTGCTTTTGTTCATTACACATGGAGCAATCCCTGAGCAGAGGGGAGAGAATCTAAATGAAGTATTTATTTAACATCAAGTTGCTAAATTTTAGATGGCATATTGTAAGTAGAGAACTGGCCTTTTGCTAGGGCATTGACATAGCACCTTTGTTCCTTTCAGCTTGTCTTTTTAAACTTTCTGTTGTTTCTTTCTATTCATGCATAATTGTCAAATTGTAAACACTTTGCTATTGACAAGATACACTTATGTCAGTAGTAAAAGTGTTGGCATGAAAGGCTAATCTAACGTGGACAAGCATTTATGAACTGTCCTAAAATATCTCTTTTCTGACTATTCACAGCTATGGGCTAAGAGATAAATTCTAATCATTCATAGACAGCAACTTCTTAGTTCTGTGCAGAGAAGTTGAGATGACAGGGTTATATTTTGCCATATGCTCTCACTATCTTTGAAGCATTTCATTGTGTCTTGTTTGAGAGTTTCATAAAATGGAGAAAACCAGAATTGTTCCTCAAAGAGAAGGGTAGTGCAGTTTTCAAGCATTGCCCTACTTGTCAAATTTCTTGTGACTATCTCTATATAAGATGATATACAAGGACAAATGAAGGAGGTGAGGTAAAAGATTTATAACTGAAATAATGTCAGCACACTTACTTCTACCTATACCAGACTCTGTCATGCATTAATAACTTGGCCTTAACTTCTTGTAAGAAATAGATCCAGGTTTTTCTGTTCTTACAGTTTACTCATAGGACTGATAGGTTGACTAGGCCAGTCAAGCTGATAGATAGATATACATAGATAGATGATAGATAGATAGGAGTATAATGTTTTTATATATGATGTGAAATGCAGTGCTAAGTTTTGCTTTAACTGAAACATGAAAAGAAATATTTTTGATTTATTTATATTTTCTTTTAGCAACACAACATTTATTTGATTTTCTCATTATGGTTAGCTCTCATGTGACACTTCAGGCACTCCTGTACTATCCCTGTCTTCTTATTCTAGTGAGAAAAATACTTGTTTTAGCAAGGCTACTTTAAATGCTTGATCATTTGTGAATTGAAAGAACAACCTACATCCTATTTCTATTCCTTTTATTCTGTAGATTTTTGCCTATGCAACTTGCAGTAATTCCTTTGAAGTTGTCACAATCTGTTCTATCAAAATTACTTACAGATCCTGTTGTTCAGGGATCGTTGAGATGATAGATTGCTATGGTCTCTCTTGTTAATGTGTGCTTAGGGAGTCCTTCATTCACACAATAGACTTATTCAATTTTTGGTGAAATGTGATTATTACTCTTGCACAGAAGACACATGCTCCATCTAGATCTGGCTTGCTTATTTTAAAGGAAATGGTATAAAAATAGGATGTCCCTCCACAAAATTCTGCTTTTAACCTCACAAACTAATTGCCTTTACCTTGCCATTTGAAGGACTGACAATTTCATGTACTGGACTGTTAATGACAGCTGGCAAGAAGTCCAGCTGGAATAGAGGCAGACTGAAGTATGACTGATGGTTCAGGGTGCTGGAAACTGTGGAAAATTCACTGAGAACTATATACCTGTCTCTATTGGCTCAGCTATGTGGCAGAAGTATAGTTAGAATAGTCTGGTACTGGTTGTGGACTTGTGCATAAGAAGATTTTAATATTTGAAGGTATCAGCTTGAACAACTGTAGTCTAAATCCAACTGATTTTATCTGCGGAAGTTTTATTCAGCCCTTTCTAATGAGAATGTTGTTGACTTTTAAAACTTTTTCCTACTCCTTTGATGTTATTATTTTAGTTATAATGCCATTTCTTGGTAAGTCATCTGTGCTGTGACTGAGTAGTGGTGGGCTGAGGATCTAAAACTGAGGCAGGAAAATACAGAAAACAATTTTAAACATAATCCTGTCAGTGTTTGTTTGTGTCTCACTTCCTCTAATGGGACTGTCACAGCAGGAGGCTGTGCCCGCTTATGTGCCCCACTCATAAGGCTGAGCCCTCTGCCTGAGTCAGGAGCCTCCTAGACTATGAGCATGTGGGAGAACATGAACTGAGGAATGCAGGGAGATCCTGGGAGCTGCTTTTTCCGTAAGATCAACAGCTGTACCAGCTCTACTGGCTGCACCTTGTGCAGTATCTGTTATTTTAGCTTTTGTAGCCTCAGTTGTATTTTTAGCTTTGACTGGGCATGTGAAACCATGTACCTTAGTGAACGAAACTAAATAAATGGATTGTGTCATTCAATTTCAGGGGTTTTATCCACCCTATCTTGTAATTTTTACTGACATGAATAATTTTTGTTTACACAGTCTTAATTTGAATGGGATTACTTGCATTAGTGATAATGTGAGAAGCAGGTACAGGATTAGTTCCTGTATTTGTCAGTGGTGTCAAAAGCAATAGAATATACAGTAATTTGGTTACATTTTCAATTATAATCTGAAATTAAAGAGCTTTATTTTGGAGCTGTTGCTCTGAATAGCAAGTATTGACATTTGTAATTGAATGCCGAGATAGAACTTTCCATACATTTGTAATACAGAAAGCTCTCTCTCATGTGAGATTCACTTGGCAGATGAATGGTCACCACTTAGTAACAATATTAAATCCTGCATTTCAAGAGTCAAAAAGACTGGAAGCTGCTTCTAGGGTAAAATATTTAATCTGTTTCATATCTCAAAATTCTATAGTGTGAAATTACTAGGTTGAGAAACATTTTGATAAATATTTGAGTACGTGCTGTGATTAATTTGTATTGGAATTATACTTTGAACTAGAGTAATTCATGTTGGTAGGACACCTGACGAGGCAGACCTTGATCCTGAAAAAGGCTCCAGGCAAACCTCCAATGAAAACTTAGCTGCTTTGAGCAATTTTCAGGACTCAGAAGTAAAATTTGATACAGTGTGAATGGGTGGCAGGATGAAAATAAATCATGCTGCAGCAAGCCTGTTTTCCACAGCTACAGGTTTGGGGGTTTTTCTCTCTACTTTTTTTCTTTCTTTCTTTCTTTTCTTTTTTTTTTTTTTTTCCCTTTTTAAAATTTTTTATTTGTACAGCTTGATTTTTAAAGATTTATTTACATTTGGTTCATGTGCAGCTTTTAGCTTTCATGTAGTTAAACAGCAAAGGTAGGGCAACAAATAATTTTGGCAAATACTCCTTTTTCAATGTCCAAGACTTTTATTGCTTTTATAAAAAACCTTTTTTTCACATGGAATAAATGTCTCCTCAGTAAAAAAAGTGGGAAAAGAAAAAGCTTGCAATAGTTTGAATACCACATAGATGTAGATCATACCACTCATTGTGGCTGCAAGTCACTTTGTATGCAGGGACAGACAGTGACCCTGACTCCAATCACAGCTTATTTGACAAAGAGGCAACTGTAGACAGTAAATGTAATCCTGTTGTTTGCCCACAGTAAGTGATACTGCAGGAACTACCTCTCTGAAACACAGGATGCAAAGAGTTTTTTGCTTTAAGGTACTCTGGCCATTTTGGAATCTGAAATATCTGCTCCACGGCCAGCTTCCTTACCAGTCTGAGACGGTGACTCAGGACTCTGCCAGCTCCTTGATCACTGGAAATGTTCTAGACCACAGCAGCAGTTGGCTGACAATATATACATGATATTAAATACTTCCATTATTTTTTCCCTTGAAATTACATAAAGGATAATCACAGTTTGGCCTTGAATAAAGGCTTCATGTTCTGATTTACAGTACATATTTCTAATATTCACGTTTATGCTTTGTAAACTGCTGGATTTACTTTAAAAGCAAATATAACAAACAGTGAAAACCTGCTGTCATCAATTGTACTAGAGATTGTAGCTACATGAGAATTGGCTTGATGTCAGGAATGAAAAATGAGTACACAAATAACCAGGTTTGGAAAACCTGCCTTTAGAGTTACAGGAAGAAGGAGGAAAAAAGGGACATATATTTTAGATGACCAAAGAGTAACAGCAGAATTTAGTCCTGTTGAAAAGAACACAAGATTAAGATATAGATGAAGGTGTTGTGAATCTAAAAGCTCATCTCTTTTTCTTCATTATATCAGATGGTCTGTAAGAATATGTAGCTTTTTCAGACAAAGCATCCTTGTCTTGTAGCTGTAGACACCCTGGCTACCATTTAAGACATAGAAAGACTGGGAAATAATAAGGAAATTGTATATGAAATATTACAGAAATTGTGAAAAAAGAGGTTTCTGCTGAATGAACAATAGGCAGTCTGGTAGAGTTAGATAATTGTCTTAGCATCATTAATAGCTTGAGTTAGAGGAGAGGATTTAGGAAATTGAAGTTGATATGTTCAAATACTGAAATGAAGAACAAGATTTGCATATTTTTGATCATATACTCATTCATTATTCAAGTTGCATTTTCATCTGCAATAGACGAGAGAAGACCACCATAGACTGCAATGATAAAAGCAAGGGCAAAATTTGATTGTGACTCAGGGGGAAATGACTAATATTTCCTAATTTGTTCTGAATCTTGACATGTAGCCCTCAAATAGTCTAATTTATGTGAAAATGTCTTCTTTGGTCCCTCAGCTATTAAAAGTTGTAATAATGCAAGAGCACGAATCCAGAAGAAGCTTTTAAAAGCTTATTCTTCTAAATAAGTGATTCTAAACTCATACCCACTAGACCTTGTATTATCTGAGTTGCCAGGGAGTTAGCCACAAAACTCACATTAAAGTCAATGGGAATTACTAAAATCAGTGGGAGTTGTGTGCCATGATCACATGTAAACTCTGAAAATTTCTAAGAAAATAGCAAAGTAGCGTTGGAAAATATAAAGTATCAGAGTAGATAATATATGAGTAAATGAGCCAAATATCTAACAAAATGGAAAACATGATGGAAAAGAGAAGATGGATGAAAAAGAGATGGTTGAATACATTGAGTTATGTAAGACTGTAAAGGAGAATTTGTAAGGTTCAGGAAATAGAATTTCTTGAGAAGCTAAGGGAAAATGAGAGAAAGCCATCAGGCAGAATTGCTGTGAGGAACAGCTTCCTGCTGAGATAGAAGAGGTTTACTTTCAGCACTGTGCAAATGCATCCCAACAAGTACAGCAAACAAAAATAGATGCATCATAAAATCAAGAATAAGGAGAAGGAGTTTATATAAGCATACAAACATACCACATGGAATGGAGAAGAGACAGAACAAAGGGAGAGCTGTGGGGGGAAAGGAAAATACAGGAGAAAACAGACACTGTACTGTGGTTGAGCAAGAAAGCAGTTGATAGGATATGGCTGCCTGAGAAACATGGGTAGCATGTACTCTACTCTGTTGAAGAGGGTGATGTTGATCAAAATAATTAGTGCAGGGAGAAACTAACTTGTCACAGCATGGATTTTTTTATCCAGCAGTTTTGTTCAGCAAAATAACTCTAGTTCTGTAAAAAGTATTACAGTAAAACATAGGACTTACTCTGATATAAATGTTCTAGATTCTCTAATTCATTAAGATTTCAAATCTGTTAGAAAGTTTCAAAGAAAGAGAGGGCCATTACTGCCTATATTCCTTTTAGTTCTACAAGATGCTTAAGACCCTTATAAAATCTCACCCAAATAAAAATGGAGAAAACCTCTCTCCTCAAAAGCTACTGTTTAGAAATGGTCTTCCACAGAGACAACAAAATAAATAAATTGTTGTTGATAAAAACCATCTCTGAAACATTAGGGAGAGGGCAAGGTTTTGCAATGGATATGGAAGAATGATAAAGTTAAATATCACTAAACAAAGCTCACTGACTGTTCATACCCATGCAACTGTTGAATAGAAGAATGTTGTTTTATGCTTATGGTGAGATTGGGCCATAATTTCAGACTAGAGGAAAATCAAAGTTAGTCGAAGACAAAGTACTTACTCTGTAGAGCTCCACTGTGGATCATATTGTCAAATGAAGGCATTCTTAGAACTTTTTAGATCTAAGAAAATAATCTTCTTTCAAGGAAATTCAGAAAAAATGAAGTCATTGTAGCTGTTGCAGCAGGGATTAAACTTAAAAACCCCATGAAAAGTTTCAATTTTTATGGATGCTCTGTTAGCACAACATATGAAGAGACATAAAAAATCAAGACACAAATTTTAACAAACAGTAAATGGGCTGTATGCAGACCAGTTGAATTGTGAATTGCTTATAGGTAACATACACATTTCTTGTGACATTTCATTTAAAATTTTAACTTCTACATTAAGCTGGCTTTATGCCTTGAAGAGCATATTTACAAGCAGTGTTTTACAGGTGGTCACAATTGGTGATTTAATACACAGGTGATCTTTGCAGCTGTGTATCCAATCAGATGAACAAATGGGATTTGGTGTCATTGAGAGATTGCATAAGCTCTCCAAACTAATGAACTTTGTAGTGTGTGAAAGTAAAAGATAATGCTCTGAGTACAAAGCAAAAGAAGCTACAAAACCCCCCAGAACAGCAGGAGAACATGGGTAAAGGTTTTGAATAGATGCCAAATACTAGAAGGTACAACAGACATAAACAAAATACACAGTAAAGATGCAATATAATAAAATACTGTAATTTGGGCTGTCAGCATGAGTGTAGTGAGTTCAAAGTAGAACAAGTGAGTTAGCTTTTATGGTGTATTTAACCACAAACTGCCATAAACCAAGACTGCTGCTGGTAATACATATTCAAATGCAGCAAAGATGTTATTGGAAAAAATTATATAAAATCACACTATAAACTGTTTGGTTGTATTTCTTGAATTTGTCCACTAGGCATCTACAATTTGCCTTTTGCAGACATGAAGAAGTGGTAGCTTCAGTGCCATTTCCCACAGTATCATGGAAATAAATATGACTACATTTACATAGGGTATCCCTGCCCATGGCAAGGGTTGGAACTAGATAATCAGTAAGGTCCCTTTCACCACAGGCCATTCTATGGTTCTGTGATAGTAAGAAGACTCATTTTGGACATGGACAAACCAGACTGTCTCAGATTCAACAGGCAGTTCACAATAGTTCCAGAAATGCCTCCTATAGCACGGGTTTTTTTCCCCAAGTTATGTTAACCAGAAGTACAACCAGATCAGAGAAAAAAAAAATTCTCATCTCAGTCCATTATTTGGGTATGTGGAGAAGCTATGACAGATGTCTGTCCAGTGCTTCAGAACAGCTGTTTTCATGTATTCTGCCAGGATGGTTTCCTTAGAGCTTTGTACCACTGGCTTCTTGGCCCATTGTTGCAGCTGAAGAGCTACAGACAGTAATGTCTAAGAAGCATCAATTCCTGGCCACTGCCACTTGCAAGGCTGCAGTGCTGTCTCAGTGCTACATCAGAGTATTTCTTCACATTGAATGATTGCTATTCCAGTGTCCTGTGTCATTTTGGAAATGGATAATGCAAGTATTTCATGCCTTCTTAAATGGTATTTTTTGGGCATGTTGTCTGGTCTGAGATCCAGTAGCACAATATATGGGTCTTTCTGCAGCTGTTCCAGTCACTATTCTTAACTGCCTCTCAGAACCACTCCTACAAACTGGGCAAATATAAAATTTATTCTAATAATTAGCTACAGAAATAAGGCAGATATTATTTTCTTATCTATATATTTATATAAAGTTACATTTCTTTTGTGGTAATGTTTCCTATTCATTCTAAAGGTAATAGATTTTTCTATTATTTTATTTTTCTATATTTAATTTTTCATAGCTTTATTAAATTAGTTCCTGTCATTCAGTTCTTAATAATCTCTTCCTCAACACCATTACTATTCACATAAAATGTTAATCTTGCATTTGAAGAGACAGTAAAAGCAACTGTAAACCAGGACACTATGTATATTTCCTAATGCCATTCCTAATTTACTTTCCAAGAAAAAAACAAACTGAACCACCACCACCACAAAACCTCCACAAACAAACAAGAAAAACCCCTACAATTAATTAACAGATTATTCTGTTATTTTAACAGAATAATGTCTGGGGAAAATTCAGGTTTTAGAGTAACATGTTTTAGAATAAAAATACAGTCATTTATTGTTCAGTGAATTTTCTGTAAATTTGCTGGTATTTAGTAATCTACTGGAAAGGCCTTGTACCAGTTCTAGCTTTTATCCCAATTTTTCTGCTGTTCTGTCAATGTTTGATGAGGAAATTACCTGCTACAAAGACATGTTGGAGAATCAATGACAGTAAGTAGGAAAAATCTCCAAACTCTTCTTAATTTAATTATTTTTTAAATTATTAATTTGCTTACATTTTATTATTTATTAAACTAATTAATCTAATATTCCTTAATTAGTATAGTTCAATTTTTTTTCTCTGAAGAAATATATTTCAACTGGGGTTTGAAATAAGTTTTAAGTAATTAGCTAGGAATTTTCAATTGTTTTCTATATTCTTTACAGTTTTATATACAGTCTCAGGAACACAGTAATTTTCTTTGCCTGTTTTCTGGATTATACCTACTGATTTCTCTCTTCCCATTGGACACAATGCTGTATTTTCATAGGAACTTAGTTCCAAGGGCCTTTTTCTTTCTTCTGCTGTGCAATGTTTTCAGTAATCTTACTGTTCTACAAGCATATACTTACATGTTATATGAGAACCAGAAGAGCAAAATTTTTTTTTGTTCATTTTCACACCTTGGTGATAGAAATTAACAATCTTTTATTTTTCAAAGAAATATTAAGATGCTTGGAGCAGTGTCTTCATTTTTAAGCCTGCAATTGCTAGGATGTAAGAGATGAAATTTTGTATGTTCTCTGTTTTTCAAGTAATAAGTGTTTCTAAAGTAATCAGAAAGTAAGGAAACATTTCCACACAACTGAAATTAGTCAAACAATTTAGGAGAAAGCTGAACTGAAATCAAAATAAACCTGCAGCTGGTTTTTGCTGATCTTCTCAAAATGCTGCCATGGCTTTTGGAACATTTCCATACATTTTCAGGTTAGGCACTTCTGGCTTTCAAACAAAACCAAAATTAGAATTACTGAAGAAACCATGAGACAAGCAGTTTTTCCAAATTATTTTTAGCCTGATTACAAGCAGATTTCATGGGAATTTAATGATTTAGTTCATTCTGAGATTTACTGTACCATTCAGAGAATTTGATGTATTTTGCCAATCCTTCTAGCCAAAATATAGGCCATGGAAATTTTTTAATTCTCTCTTTACTGATCAAGTTTGTAATGATATCTATTGCTTGTGTGGAAATGAGACACTCATGAGTATGGAAAATCACTTCTCCCTGAATTAGGATTTTAAAAGGGAGATACTATAAAAAGGAACTTGAAAGTGCAGTAATAGTAGCAGGAAACTGGGAGATTTTCAAAAAGCAGATGCTATTGTGAACCAAAACACAACTTCTGGAGGCTCTGAAATGTTCATGAGAAATTTAAAAATACTTGAAATCTGAACACTTTCTCATCTTATTTCATTGAAATTCAAATTATATTAAACTTCCACTTTAAAATGAACATGCAGATGCTTAGAATTCTTTTTTTTTTCCTTCGCAACCAAATTACCTTCTGATGAAATTCAGTGAAAGCAAAACTCTTAAACTTTAGGCAAAAAGTTGACAGGCTTTATCCAGTTCTTTAGAATTGCAATAGAAAATAATTACAGCAGAGATTGCATAGATAATACAGGAAAGCTGACTTAGCCCGTGACATTTTGGTTCTATTTCCTGTCTCTAAAAGCTCAGATCTGCACATCTTTATATAAGCAATTAAAGGTATACTTTGACGTGCATGAAAAATATGGAAATGTACTCATAAAGTTCTCATAGGATGCTTTTTGACTTTTATAATCCATTCAATCACCATTGAATCATACTTGTAAGTATGCTCATTGAATTTTTTTCCTCTAATTTCTGCAGGGATCATGAGGAAGAGGAGGAAAATTTCTCAACAAAGTTTGAAGAAACTTTTTCTTTTTAAGAAAAATATAAAGAAAGAGCATATGGCTATCTTGGCAGCTGCAACAGAAATTATATTTCACAATACTCTTGGTGTCCAAATCTGCATGGTGACAAACCACAATGAGATCTAATAAATCTCTCCTCTTCATGAACCTCATGACTATACAACAGTGTCTGCATTTGTGTTTATAGCCCTGTTTATAAAAGTTTATACCTGTTCTAGTGTCATCCACGTTAACTGCTGAAGTTTTGGCTAAGGAGCCCCCTTGTACTGTCAGAAAAGCCACTGGGATTCCTAAACAGCAACTAGACTTGCCTGCAGCCAGCATAAACCCTGTTCTTCCTAGGCTGTTTCACAAAGGTAGGAACAAAAGCATCTCTCTGCAGCACCTGAAACTCCTCTGTCACACAATGTAACTTGTTTCAGAAAGCCCTTGGGATTTTGCCAGAGACAGATTTTGGATCTGAAGCTGCTACGTCTTTAGTCACTGAGAGTGGATTTGGCATTTTATGTGCACTTTATATGATCATAAAATGGAAATCTCTTACCATAAGTATTTTTGTTTGTTTAAGGTAAGGAATGGATGTAATACATCTTATGAAAACACACCAGTGACTGCAAGCAGTTTCAAATGGTCTCATGAGTTACAAGAGGCTTCTCAGGCATGGAATACATTTTCAGTGCATCAGTCATCTGTAAGTATTACTCAAAATTCATGTGGCCAAAGCTTAATTGGAATTGAAGCCAGAACTGTGGGGACAGAACAATAAAAAGAGTTTTTTCAAATATATTAATGGCAAAATACAGTGTGGAAATAATATCAGCCCACTACAGACCAAGGATGGTCACCTCACAAACAGGGACATGGACAAACCAGAGGTGTTTAATGCATTTTTTGCTTCTGTCTTCAACACAGATGACGGACTAAGGGGGTCTCACTGTCCTGAGCTGGCAAGTTGAATGAGGGTCAGCAGTGCCCTGGCAGCCAGGAGGGTCAGCCCTGTCCTGGGGGGCATCAGGCCCAGCATTGCCAGCTGGGCAAGAGAGGGATTGTCCCCTCTGCTCTGCTCTGGGGTGGCCTCACCTTGAGTCAGTTTTGGGCACCACAATGTAAGGTATTAAACTATAGAGACCATCCAAAGGAGGACGATGGAGACAGTGAAGGGCCTTGAGAAGGAGCTGTATGAGGAGCAGCTGATTCACATGGGCTGTTCAGCCTGGAGAGCAGGAGACTGAGGAGAGACCTCAGTGAGGTCTGTGAGGGGAAGAGGAGGGGCAGGCACTGATCTCTTCTCTTGGTGACCAGTGACCAGAGAGAATGGCCTGAAGTGGTGTCAGAGGAAGTTTAGTTTGGATACCAGGGAAAGGTCCTTCACCCAAACAGTGGTCAGGCACTGGAACAGGCTCTCCATGCGAGTGGTCACAGCACCAAGCCTGACAGACTTCAAGAAGTGTTTGGACAACAGTCTCAGGCATGTGGTGTGACACTTGGGGATATCCTGTGCAAGGCCAGGATTTGAATTCAATGATCCAGATTAGTCCCTTCCAACTTAGCATAGTCTGTCATTCTGTGATTCTGTGCAATGTACCTCTGCTAGACACAGGAGGTACACCTTCTCTGTGCCTTAGGTCTTGGAGTATTATTCTCTGGAATTGGGATGGTATGAAGTAATTTTAGTCAGAAAGTTACCCAGTAGTAAATTCACTGCATTACATAAAGGATTTCTCTGAATTTTTTTAGCAATTATTTTGCTTTATGGTAAAAATTCTCTTTCATTCTAGACATAAGCACAAATTATGTATCACGTCATGAATTTTTACTTCAGGGTGTAAAAGAGGTAAACAGGATTGTGTGTTTGTACTACACATATTCACTGTGCATTAGTGGCTTAGAATCAGAGAAATGCCATTTAGATTTCATTTTTTAAAATGGCTAGTGTACATGAGATCTAAATGAAGAGATCAGCACAGTAGGATACAGATGGCAACGACTTGTAGCTCTTGCTTTCAGGAGGCTGATATAAACTCTGCTTCAGTAAATTCTGTAGTTATGATGAGGTAACTTGGGAAAGGGGTTTTTCTTGGTGTCTGATTGCCTTCTTCTGAATGACAAAATCTTTTGTGATTCTAGAGCTTTCTGCTATTTCTCCTATGGGTGTAATATCTTGAGATTTTACAATACACTTCTAACACCAAGATGTTGCAGTGCTTTCATATCACAAGAGATGCACTTTGCAAGGTAAATAAAAAAGTTTCTTTTTGACAGATGTATGGGAATATAAAAACAGAGTAGAAAATTGACAAAACCTCAAATATTCATCTATGCTAAACCAAAACCAAACTGTCATCAACTATTTTTTTGCAATTATCTTGTCTGTGAGATGGTTATTACTCTGTAGCTTGTAGTTAATCATACACTATAGTTTCACTGAGTGTACATACACTTTTCTTTGAATACAAAAGGCTGACCTCTAATGCATTCATTTATTCAATGCATGGATAGAACTAGTTCCTACAACCAGGAAATATATGAAATGAAGCCGAAGTGGTTTATAAGTCTAGTAAAGGATGACAAAAGTTCTGCTATTAGGCTGAGCAGAATGCTTTTCAGGGACTGAAATAAAACTCATGACTGATTTTAGTCCAGTTCTCAGAGATAGGTTTTCACAAAACTACTGTCATAACTGGGATGAGTAGTGGGAGCTTACCCTGTAGAAACAAAGCAAAAAATTATCTAATAGAACCTCTACCTGCTGATGGAAATGACATCTCATGGACCAGGCATGGGTTTCACGTACATACTGGGTTTCTCTGTAAAAGTTAGCTACAACCTTTTTAATCAAAGTTGCCATGTTGGATTGATATTAGCTAAAATGGTTCTAGTTTGCATATGGACAGCCAGTAAAAAAGACTTTCCTAGCATCAAAATAGATTGTTATATAATATGAACAGGCTGATATCATTCAGTTTCAAGACAGGGTAATGTCCACCTTCAGATTTTTACCAGTTTGGCTGCATTGTCAGTGAACTAGAATCTGTGTATTTCACACAGAAGCTATGACAAAAAGACAAAAGAGGAGCTGCAGTAAGACAAACTTGTCATGTTTTTGTCCAGTCCATCTTAGGGAGAGTGAGAAATCTTCAGTTTTATAGGCTATCGTGGAACTTTTTGTTTACATTAAAAGCCATTTTGTCTACTAATGTATAAATAGGATGCAGACTCAACTGATATATCATAATAAGAAGGTTGAATCCACTGAGAACCTGGAAATAGGTGTTTTTAAAACTAGAAGACTGTGCAAATTTGATTGTCAGTCTCTTGCCAAGTGACAAGATTAATGGTTTATTGCAGCATAACAAGCAAATTTGGGTTTGGTACAGAACAGACTGAACAAAGAAGGAAGGAATCTGTTTAAAGATATTTCTGATAACCTCAGAAAGAATAAGAGATTTTCATACTCTTTTTATACTGCAAATTCAACTATATTTAAAATCTGTGCCAGAGTCTGTGGAAGACCGTGCTGCAAAGCAAGTAGAATACATGATTTGGAGAGTTTTGACAAACAACTGATATCTGCCTCTGACTTGGCAGAATACAGATCTTTCTGACCATAATGAACAGGCAGGGGGAACTTGTTTAAAATGTGAATGAGAGAATCAGAATCAGAGGGAGAGAATTAGAACTCTTTACCTGAAGAATATTCAAGCATAATGTGGAAATGGTTGTTGTATAGAGTGAGCCAAACAATTTGTTTGTCAAGAAAAAAATGGCAGAAATTCTTTCTTCTGTCCATTGATTAAATAAAAGACCCTATGAAGTACTATTCAAGAAACAGTGGAAAAGATTTGCCAGATAATCTACATGGTAGCAGATGCAGTACATATTTTGTTCTGGGAGTAGCTATTGTCACTAAATAGGTGTAAATACTTTTAGGAAAGCCAGGACTAAGTAAAAGCTAGAACTGTTTTCAAACATTTACACTTGCTGTTGCAAATCTAACTCCAGTGGAAATAGTTTTCTGTAACTAGTTCCAGATGTACTTGTAAAAGTTACAATGAAAAGGTAATTATGTTGTAAATAGTGGGAATGCTTTTCTTCATCAAAGTGAGAGTTTCTTTATTCCTGGACTCAGTTAGCTGGAATAAGAAATACACACTGGGAAGAGCAATTCTAAACCCCTGTTACTGATTCTCTAAATTACTCTTTCCAGGACAATCAGTATTTGCTTCAGACAGATCCTCTTTCTGATGAATGGAAACTCTACACTGAATACATAGAACACATGATTGTAGATGGGCTGTTCAAAGCTATAAAGAGTTTTCTTCAGTATCTGAATGAAAACACTGAGGCAACATTTAAATCCACTCCTGCTTTTTCTCAATAGCAGCGGAATAACTTTTAAACTTTCTTTAGACTGAATGTCAATGGCAATTTCTGTGATAGTATGGGGGGACTAATCAAAACCAGCTATGATGCTGCATCATCTGTAGACAGATTGTCAAATACTTTGGAAAAGACCCTTTTCAGTTATTCTTACTTTGGCTACATTTCTCTCTCTCTCTCTCTTTTTTTTTTTTTTGACAGAGACGGTTAAGAAAACATTTATGGTAATGCCAGAGCATCTGCTGATTACNAAAGTGTCACAATTGACTTTTCCTCTAGGCACTTGAATGTAACTGTTTTCCCAGCTGACTCACCTCTATCCAATGGCACATTCCAGGAAGGCTAATACCTCAAGAGAGGCTGTGAGGACTTTTCCCATCTGTTCCTGGTGAGCTGTCATATTCTACTCTCCTTAACCTCTGCTTCTCTTGTTTTATTAAAGTATTGAGTCATTTCCATCAGGCACCAGCACATATTTTTTAAATTATATTGGCTAACTTCTTTTTAACTTCTTCTGATTCACTTGCCCAATTGAGAGTGCCTTTCTAATACACACTGAAATCTGCAGCTGGATGGACTCTCTTCAAAGCTGGTTCATGAATTTGCCTTCTACTTTCACCTGTGCATTGTGCACAGGCAGTGTTTGGCTTTACAATGCCTGTTTTACTGAGCATTTGGTGTCAAATGACTTCCACATATTCCAGGCTGGGCATTTCTCAATAACGGCTGATCTCTTCATGATTATAGGTTGAATGCTTGCTTTCTTGGTTACTACTTCTCATCAGGACACCTGATACTGTTTCTGCTTCCAGATCTGCAAGTATAGCTGAGCTATGTATCTGCAGTAATTTCCTTCTCTATAAGCTGTGAGGTTGTGTCCACAGATAGCTGACAAAAGTGCTTAGTGAATTACACTGAAACAATTTTGCTAGAAATTTAATGTAAATACAAATTTTTGTGCAAGAGTATTTTTGCCAGGCTAGCAGGACACGCAAAAGTCTTTGTGCAATTTCTTTCTTTTGCAATTTTTTTTTAAATATGTGATGGAAACAAGTATCAATAAATAAATATATCAAAATATCTCAGTTTACACAGGCAAAAATAGATTAAATATAAATTGGTTACACTGTACAATAGTGAAAAGGAAACAAAGGATGAAGTTGGACACAATATTGCATTTTTTTGAGCCCTACTGGAAAGTGACACTGATGGTCATAAGGATTTGAATCACAGTTCATCTCACTAGCAACTGCTGTAAGTTAAATCAACATGTTGGAGGATGTGAGTAATAACAAGTACACTGTTTTGTCTCTAGTTGATGACAGTAGGTACTTTGAATTTTTGATGTTAGTGTGATGCATGAAACAGAAATTACAATACTTGAGAAACATGTATCCAAGTAGTCATTTCCTATTAAGTTGTTTCAGCGAGCAGACAGGAAACCTGCTGCCAACTGACAAGTTATAATTGTCATTGCCATCAGTGCAATATCTTGGGTCTTGGCATGTGGCTTGGCTTTAAGGATGTCTTTTCTTTCTTGAATTAAACCTTTGCTTCTACTGCTTTTTCACTTTTGGATGTTCATTTAGCATTATACAGACCAGATGGATACCCTGGAAGAAATAAGTCAAGTAACTATGAGAAAGAGGGACTTGGTCACTGTCTGTGCTCTGGAAAACCACTTTAACAGAGTGGTACTCAATGGATTGTTTGTAAAATTGGATGTGTGGAGCAGTTTCTGCTCAGTGGACAATTTCTTAGTAAAGGGAAGCTGGAATTTTATTAAAATTCTGAGGGTCCAAAATGTTCATGAGAGTTACTGTATTCTACAGAACAGGTATTTCCATTCTTGCAGAGGTTCCTTTGCTTTCATTTCCTGTGCCTATTAATGAAATATAAATAATTCTACTATTTTGTTGTCCTGTCTAAAATCTCTTGTTCATAATTTTTCTTTTTTTTCCTTCATTTTATGATCAATATGCTACATAAGTTAATGAATCTTCAAATCAGAAGACTTTTTAATAGTTGTTTCAGATCAAGTGGACCATAAGCTTTCTAAATTTAATTGGTGAATTTAATTTGAAAGGGGACCTCAAATGTTAAGGAAAACAGCTTGAGTTTAGTCAAGCTTCTCTAGTTTCTGTTTAATAGATATTTTTTATCTATACATCCATAAGCACAAATATACATATATATGCATATATATGTAATCCTCCTCTTTACATGTGTGTATATGTGTGACAAGGATGGATTGAATGATCTCTTTAAGTCCCTTCCATCCCTTTAAGCCATGAGACAACAGAGATGTTTTGCAGACTTTCGATTCATTCTTTGGGAGAGGAACTCTTTGAAATTAGTAGCAATCCTGAACTCTTTTTTAAAAGACAGATGTGGATCACAGTGCTGTACCCATCTCCTCAAATGCCCATCCAAACTATTTCTTGCTGTCAGACAGCAAGTCTCTGCCCCTGATTCTGCAGCACTGAGAACATCAATAGGGTTATTACTTGAACCACATGCAGTAGGTGCAGAAAGGGAATAGATGGTCAAGAGTAAATGACTCCATGATATTTGTCAAGAATAACTTGTCACTCGTGTGAAATGCGTTTCTCTCTTGCTTAAAAAGAGGGGGGAAAAAAGAGCCCACCAACTAAGCCTTAACACCATGCTTCTGTGTTTTATTTGATTGAATTTACTTGCTCTTTAATATTTTTTTATGTGTTTGGTTTGCTTTAAGTTTTCAGCTGTTCTGTGCTGATTACCTCAACATTTTCTTACATTACATGTTGCTAAGTGAAGAAGCTCACTCTGAAAACCAGAGACAGGCTGGCTAATAAAGTGCAAGGAGGAGAGTACACAGCTCTGGGTGAAATAATGAGACACCCACAGAATGGTAAAGATTGGCAAAGTCTTCCAAGATCATTAAGTCCAACCTTGACCCAATACCTCCATGCCCATTAAAACTTACAGTGAAGGGCCATCTCTACTTGTTTTTTGAAGTCTTGCAGGGATGGTGACTCTACTACTTCCCTGGGGAGTCTATTTCAATGCTTAGCCACTCCTTCAGTGATCCAAGGTCTATGCAGGACCGAGAATCCATAGATTACATTTTCAAAGTCTTTAAACCAACCTCTTGAGAACTTGTGGATCGCAGATCGGAGAACTGGGGGTGAGGATCCCATGGAAAAATAGAGGTAAAGATTCAACATAACAGCTCTAAAACTTTGGTCCATACTTAATATAGGAGCAAGTATAAAAACCCCAAATACATTTGATTTGGGTTTTTTTTTTTTTAGAACTCTTTACCTTGTACACTTATACTGAATGTATTTTTAAAAATATAATTATGTTTGCTGTCTGTTTCCAATTCTAAGGAAAATATTCTGTTGACTTAGTTGTGTCCAAAATAGGAACATTGTACATTTTTCTTAGTGTTCTCAAGTTTCATTCAAGACACTTAATAAGAAGTGTTTATCAATGTTGTACCAGCATTGTCCTCCTAGGAATCAATTAAAATGTTTAGATCAGAAACTTATTTGTCAGTGGAAGGCAGTGTTTTCACCTAAACAGTCATGTGCAAAAGGCATTTTTGATGTCAGATTTTAACTATGGATGTCCTTTAGTAATGGAACATAGATTTCAAGGTCAGACAGGACCATTAGTTTACATGACCTGCCTTTCACAGAATAGGATTTCCATATTGCACAACTATGCCCTAGAAGGCCCACCAACAAGTTTTTACTTTTATTTATATGTTTGTTCTTTCATTTCAGTTAATCCTGAAATACAGTCAAAAATGTAATATTTGCTCTTCTCCAACCCTTGGGGCTAAGAGCAGAGCTGAGGGATACAGAGGGATCACATGGCTCAAATAGCCAAAGATTCTTGGTCAAGGGGTTCAGCACATCATGTGAGGGATAGTGGACTTAATCCACTGTCTGATTTACAGCAGAACCTTGGTCTTGCTGCTCTCTCACATTCCAGATGAATGCATGAAACATGAGGAAATCCACTACTGGCTTTTGATATATACAAGTTTTATATACAACCTGTTGAAAGGTTGGTTCTGTCTACTGCCCTGCTGGGACAAAAATAATTTTTGAAACATGAACATTCCTGGTTAAATGAAAAAGAATTTTCCAGATGATTTGAGTTAAAAAACTCACAGGTAGCCTATGATTTTGATTTGGCAAACAAATACTGAAAATGTCTCAATTCCCCTCTGCCTCAAAATTAAAGAGTTTTTCTATGCATAACTTGAGGCAGGTTAAATCCCTTTACTGTAAAAATCTACTGAGTAATCTTAACCTAGCAGGATTAGGGCATGCCCTTTTTTGTGTAGGTAGGTCAGATAGCAGCTTAATTGCTTTGCAGGTGTGCAAACTACCAGTGTCCTGAGTGCACTAATAATGAGCCTGACCAGCTCCCCGCAGGGCTCATCTGGGGGCTCCTCCCCACACCCAGGGGACTCCACAGAAGCTCATCCCTGTGACCTCACTTTCTCTGAGGTATTGAGTGTTCCTGTCTTGCAGCCTCCTCTCAGCCCTGCCCCCTGGGGGTGCTTGGAGCTGGCTCTGGACCTGTGCTCCAGGTGTGCTCTCTGGGATGGACCCCAGGGGCTCTATGCTCTTGCTTGTCCTTGTTTCTGTCTCCCTTACCACTCCTGACTGCACTTGCTGGTGGAACCCAGGATCTGTTTCACTGCTGACTGTGTCTGGGGCTATGGATGCATGCAGTTACAAACAGCTGGCACTGCTGCCATACTTAAGGCCCTCTGGGACTGGGCCCTTGGTTGAGGGGGGTGTTGTCTGCTGGGATAACTTTCTGCTCCTGACTCACCTTCCCTTGGGAAGCAGCCAACCCTTGCTGCTCCATGATGAATATGTGCCTGTTTGCACACAGAGGTACAGAAGGGGTGCAGAGATGGTACATGTGAATTGGAGGTAATCCTCTTGAAAACTTGAGCCATGCTCTTTCATGTAACTTTAATTAGAGAAGTGTTGACAGACCAAAAATTGAAGCAGTAAAATTAGCACCATTATAATGTTTGATTCTTTTCAGTATGTAAAACCTTGGTTCTTTATGAATCAGTTTTGCTCTCAACCTGATTTTTCCAAGTGACTAAATGTGTTTTTGTAGTTATTTTTTCCCTAGCATCATTTGCAGGAACTGTAAAGACTTTCACTGCATATGGAAATAGGGAAACTTTCCCAATAACTTTTTTACTATTCACTTCTAATCTGTCATGCCTCTTAATGCAGCTGAAAAATAAACTTCACCTGCATCAAAGTATCCATTTTAAAGTACAATTTATAGGCAGGTATTTCATTGTGTTCTTATTTCCACATTGTCAGAGGATTGCCAGACTTTTTTAAACTTCTAGTCACTTTCTTCAAATACTGATAGGAAACCTTTCTGGGCAATATAACTTGCAAGGAGGTAATGAGGCTCACCTGTGTCACAGGATTGTGAAATTAAGTTGAATGAGATTCAGAGTAAACACAGATGTTTGCAAAAGCCCCATGTAACTTTCTCAAAACAACATCAAGGGAAAAAAAATTATTTTTGTGTATCTTTGCCTTTAAATTGTTGTGTCTAATTACACTGTTGTGAGTGAGTCCATGTCCATATTCAACTAGACTTGTGGCTGACCTTTTTGTCAGCGACAGGTACAACTTGGAGAGCAGATGAACCTTTGGGATGTCTAACAAGAATGTAAAGAATATGACTTTGTGTTTTTGGACCAGACTGGGTTCAAGCACACCCTTGTAAAGCACTAAGCAGGTTAAGCAAAACAACTTGACATGTTTGGGGCTTACTGATACATTCAGTTGTCACTCTGTGTATTTTTGTGCCTTTCTTATGAGTGGGTCAAAATGTATTTCTCAAACTATTTTATCATGAGTTGCATCACTTAGGTGTTTTTTGTGTTGCTGAGGATCATTTCAAAATTTAATATACGTAAACATGTTCTAACTAGAAAATGCAGGATGTCGTGAAGAATTTTAATCTTTCCCATAAACTGCATGTAGCAAGTTTCTCTCTGTAAAAAGAGTCCATCTTTGTCACTACATAAGAACAACAGGGAAGGAATTACACAAACTCAACTAATATTTTTCAGGAAAAGGGGAAAAGCAGGGAAAGTTGGGGAGAATGAAAGTATGTGTGTTTGTGTGGGGGGGTTGTTGGGTCTGCAAACTGACAAACAATATCCACAAGTATGTGGTTAGGAATTACCTGAAACGTGGAAGAATCTTAAAAAGATTGACTTCACTGTAAAGCATGAAACGGTACCTCCAGAGTCCAAAGAAATGTTGGTTATCAGAAGAAAATGTGTACTTTTGGAGGTGAGATCAGTTCTGTGCTCTGAACCAAATGATTTTTCATTTTTTGTTCTGACAACAAGGTGGTGGCAAGCTTCACTGAACTGAGAAATTGTAAACTCTTAGAAAAGGCTGTCTAAAGATAACAATTCAATGTTTCCGCGTAATGTATTCTGAACCAATCTGATAATTTAAAGCCCACTCCACCAAAATGGGAGTGAAGCTTGTGTCCTCTTTATCTTCAATTATGTCTAATCTGTTTCCTATTTAAACATGATAATGCTGTTGTCAGATCAAATATAGATTTTAGATGTTTTATTCTTCTCCATGGGGAATGTTTTAAATTTATGTGGGCTTTAAAATGTATGTGAGATCATCACCTTGTCTGGGCAGTACTGACTGAGTATAATAAAGTTTTAGGTAAATTTAAAGGAAATAGGAGTGCTTAAAAGTGAAATGGCTCATAGTTCATGAGATGGAACATATATAATAAATGACAGGTAAGGAAAAGTTAGAGAACAGACTGCATGGATTATCTGCTTAATCTCTAGGGAACCCTAATTCAAAAAGTAAGTTGTATCTTTCAGGTGAAACAGTGTGGGTTTAGAAAAAGATTTTGTAAAAACAAAAGTGTCCTTTAAGCTTGTTACTAAAGTATTTTTCTGGATATGGGTAAGTTAAGAATAACCATGATTTTATGAACTGTTAAAATATATCTGTCACTGTTAATATCTTGGATTACCCATCAGAATTTACAGTCAAAATAAAAACTGCAACAACATTATTTATCAAGGTATATTCTCAAGTATTCCACGTTGTGACAACAAAAAATGTAACAAAAAGAGCTTTCCCAACTAGACATACATTTTGGAGAAAGTGTAGCTAATCTGAGTACATTGCATTTTGAATGTCCTTTCTCATGATCTCTGCATTGAGGAATATTCACAAGTCTCAAATAAAACAGCTGATAAATTATTTAGAAGAGGATTTTTTTCTCTTTCATGATCAAGAACTAAATTAAGAATCCACCTGTATTCTTTGAAAATTCAGTTGATGAAACATTGAAGTGATTCTAAAATATATTCTGATTGCGGGCTGATTATGAACTTTGGTCTCAAGTTAGAAGCAATTTCTTTATTTGTGCTTTCTCCTCGTCCTTTGATTTGTCAATGGAGTGTTGTTTGGGCATGTAGGGCTCAGTGACTGCCAAACTAATAAAAATAAGGGGCAAGATGGTGATGTGTGTGGTGTGGTCCCCCTTTTTGTTAATTTATTTTGGGTTTTTAGGGGGTTGAGGTTGGTACAGAACAATCATTCAGTTTTGTGTAATCTGCTAACTTGCTGAGGCTGCACTCAGTCTCACTGTCTGTGCCACTGATAAAGACACAGCCCTGAGAGACACCACTCGTCACCAGCCTCCACAATAATGTAGAGCCACTGACCATAACCCTCTGTGCCCATCCAGCCCATTCCTTACCCACTGTGTGGCCCACCCTTCACTTCCATGCCCATTTCCAATTTGGAGATAAGGATGTTCTGTGAGATAGTGTTGTGGGCTTTACAGAAGGTTAGGTAGATGACATCATTTGGCCTTCCCTCATAGAAGGCCACCATATTGTTCAGGCACAGTTTGTCATCAGTGAAGCCATGCTGGCTGTCTCAGATCATCACCTTGTCTTGTACATGTTGTTTCATTGCAATTTCCACCTTGCCTAGGCTTGCAAGAGCTGTAATGGAAATACATGGAAGGAAACTCTCTATAAAAAGAATCTAGATTTGCAGCATCATTCTTGTGATTTCCAAAAAATAATCCTAAGTCCCACTTGAAGAAGACTTTACTATCACTTGGCCTTGAAAAAAAATGCCATGAGAAAGTGTCAAATTATTCTGAATGACTTTACACTTTCATATGAATAATAGCAATGCTGAATAAGAAAAATAAATGCCATAAGCATACCAGTAGCTGGTACTCCAGGAGCCTCACTCCTTACCTGTCAGATGTTTCTTCTGAATTTTGACTATATTTATTAACATTCATATAATAGACTCTATCTGCTGTAAACTTACTTTTATTCCTTTGCTTATGCAAAAGATTCATGCATTTGCATGCCTAATGAGGATCCAATCATGAACAAAAATAACTGAGAATGGGAGGTGCTTGTTCAAATTTGTGCATAGATAACTTTTGCAGCCTAATCTGGATGCTTTTGAATGACAAACTCAGGATGTGAAATTATATATGTACACTTGGAGAACAAAGGTGGTGTTTAGCATTTTACTTATAATAAAACAGCATAAATTATATTAATTTGTATTATGGCTGTAGTTCTCTTTTTGTGTTGCTGCCTTACATCTATCCTCCAGTGCTAAATATACAAATTGGTTTGCTCCTTTATTTACCTGGAAAAAGCTCATTTGGCTGGTTTGCTCAGCAACACTCTCATTCATTGCACTGTTAAGCGGCAAAGTGGATACCTAACTGTGACATACTGAGGACAGCAATTAGCTATGTGGATAGGAATAAAATAAAAATAAAAATTAAAAAAAAAATTCAAAAGAGGAATAACTTTCTCAACTTTTGTCCTAATATCTTGTGTAATTCAAGCAGGTTCTAGGGCCCAAATGCAGCTATTAACCTCTAATTAAACAAATGAACAAGTGAAAAGCTCACTTGGGACCCCCAAACACAGAATTGTTTCAAACAAGTTGCTTAATGTTTATAATTCTTTCAAGATGTCCTCGTCTTATCTCTTACTGTATTTGTAATATTCTCACTTGTCTGCCACTTCTGTTTTTAGAATGGAGAACAAGTTGTCCAGATGAGAGATTATCTGCTTTGCCTTGCTTTTATATTAATTTGGAGGCTTCATGATTTTAGAAGAGTGTGAGACTACAGGTACATGTCTAAATACATATATGCTTATACATTTGTTTATAGCAGCATAATTGACGAATCCAGCAATTTTCTGTGAAGTGTTGACAGTGAGCAGACCTTTGTTTGCTGAGAAAAAAATCCCATCATCAGTACATTGCAAAGGCCTGGCACTCACAGTCCCCTATTAGCTTTATGCATTACTGACCTCCACAGGCATTTTAGGGGAAAACACAGCAGGAAGAGACGAAGGTCGGTACAGAAAGTGTTACTGCTTTTGCAGGCAAGTATTGTGTATTTAATCATCGTCTTACACATTTTTGCATGTAAGTCTTGGCTGTTCTTTCTGGTTAAATTATTGGTCCGTGAGAATTTTTTTCTTATTTCAATCTAAGGGTCAGTGATAAAGAGCACTGCCAAGTTCCACTGGGTCCAAGTCACACTATACTTCAAAACCCGAGTGAGACTGTGATCATGTCAGAGTTCTCTGAGTGCCACTGCATCCAGATTGAGACACAGTTGTGTGCATTATTCTTCCTCTTGTTCATGCCAAGTTTGTCTGTGTATATGAAACTCAAATTTGAAGATGGATGAAATGTGAGTGGAACCCCTTCCTGTCCCATTCTAACAGCTAAATTTTATATGTTTATTTCCTGTTTGCATAGAATTTATTAATAATTAAGAAAAGTGGTGTGATACTCATTAATGCATGTGTGTTTATGTTTTAAATACAAAAAGGCTCTTCCTTATCTATTAACACGCTAAAAGTAAAGTGAAGGGACTTAATATTTCCTTAGCATCCAGGTTTAGACTACAGGAACTACAGTAAATCCTTGAAACAGAGGTTAATGTTCGAGTTTGAATAGGCATCCTGAGAATTTTTTAATGTGTAAAATGCTTTGATTATCTGAAAATGTAAATCTATTGGCTAGGTAATGGCAAAAAAATAGAACAGGTCTAGAATCTTAGTGAATTTCCTGATACTTCTCTAACAGCACATACACTGCTTTCTAAATTTTAATATTTTTTGTATGTTAAGGATGGTTCCATGGTGACTGGGGGTCACCAGGTGTGGAATCCACCTTAACATGATGATGGGCACTGGGCAGAAGTTCTGTTGGGCCATAGCATTGACCAGAGGCACCTTTTTATACAGTGGGACCCTGAAGACATGGCCTGACTGTTGAAGGATTCCCACAAGTTTGTAAATGCATTATTGGAGCTGTGGCTCATTCACACTAATACTGACTGACAGCATAAAAATCTTTGTGGGGGAACACACAGACAAATCTTTAAAATTAAATTTTCAGGTCAGAGTTGCCATCTTTTCTTGGACAAAATGAGGAAATCAAGTTAATGGTCTGACTGCTCTTCATCTTCAAAGAAATAAATACAATCCATGCCTGTATGATTGCCTGAACCTAGTTAAGCAAGCTTTAGATGAGCTCTTATTTGTTTACAGCACTAAAGCCACAGAACCATGGCTTATCAGCAACAAAGTAATACAGACGTAAGCTGTGATTAAAAAAAAAAGAAAAAAGTGTAGATAGAGTGTTGTGTAGTAGGCTTGAAGTGACTGCAGATTATTCGGTTTTCCAGGGGCACGCTACTGTCATGTGTTGCTATAAGTGTCTGGCTCGATTCCCAGGCCTGCAGCTCAGTTCTTGAATGGTCAGAATCAGGAAACACCACAGAGTTATGGGGATATGTCATAAACAAAACAGGTTCTGGATATGCCTCATGCTTAGCACGTAATGCAGAATGAATATTTGAGGAAGGAACTTGGAAAGAATGCTGTTTGGGTTTTTGCTCAAGTTTTCTGAACCTATGCACTCTCCTCAAAAGTATAAAGAAACAATCTCAAATTAATTTTTCAGTGAACTGAACAATATTACAAACTGAAGTCTTAGACTTCTGACTTAGTTTAACTCGCATAAAAAAGCACTAGTAGTTCATTATCATAACCCTCCTTTGGATGGAAATGCATTAGTGGTGTCTGCACGAATAAGGAATGAAGAGTAGTGAGAAGAAAAAGCCTCACACAGTACCATGTGAACCTACAGTGTCTGCCTCAATTTGTACCTTTTCAGTATCTGACAGTGAATGATAACATTATTGCAACGGTATTTACTGGCACTGCTGGAGTATGGGGTCTGTCATTTTTTTCTATTCTGAATTGTTGTGCATGGCTTTAAAAAGTGCCCGAGGCTGAAATGTGTTTCAGAGGTCGTCAAGGAGGAAACAAAGTGGTTTTTTCACTACTTTTTATGAAATTCAGCAAATCAATTTGAAGCTGGAGGAGTTCCAAACCTAAATGCACGTTATTATGGATTCAGATGTATAAGATGGTTCCTGGTGGGGATAAGTTTGTCATAGTGTCTTTCAGGAAATTATACAACTGTCTTCCGTTTTCTTCTATATTTCTTTAGCCTAAAAAAAGAAGGTTTCAAAATGGCCATTTAATAATCCCCTAGAAGAATAACCTTTGCAGCAGTCCTATTTTACAACGTAAGAACTATGAAAACCTGGCCTTGGATGGATTATAACAGAATCCTGTCTATTGACTCATATTTTATGATTAAGTCACTAATCTGGCATCCAGCTTTACCTGCATTTGTTCAGAATGACAGGAGTCCCTTTCAGTGGTCATCACAGATTTCTCCTTTCATCAGCTTTTCCTCAGAGGTAATTGCAGCTGTACACAAGCCATTCAGTCTCCAAAAGAGGACAAAATTTATTTTAATGTCCATGAGTGCACAGTTACCTCAGAGATGAAGTTATTGTTGTGGAAGAACAGGAAAAGCTCCTTCTGCTCTAATGAAACAGAGTGCCTGACAAGATTAGGAAGCAAAAGATCTTCCTTATTTATTTATTTATTTTTACATGAGCAAAACATTGTTCAGTTTTTAAAAATAAGTTGATTTAAGCTTGAACTCATTTTACAGAACCCAAATCTTTTGTAAAGCTTATTTCTAAATACATTCTACTGGTTTTAGTATCTTGTACCATAGTGATTTTGCCACTGCAATGGAATTGCAGTTACTGTAAATGGGAGTGTTGCAGCTAACTGGTTTTTGTTAATGAGAATTTTTAATACTCATGTTGTACTTGAAGTTTTCAATTCAATTCAATGAATTGAATCATTAGTCCCAAAGCAAAAGCATATGTTTCTCCATGTTAGGTGGACTCTTTTTTTACATTCTAGTCCACTGACTTACATGTGGAAGATACTTATAATTGTGGTTATACATCACCTTTGAGTGTCTCCTAGAGCTGTTTGCATAGTGGAGTAATTTCTTGGGAATAAGGTCACTTCATACCAGTACAGAGCATCCAGACAGTGAGTTACTTAAGAGTAGCTGCAATGCAACCTTGTTTACTGAATAAATATTTCAGGTGATTTTTTCTGGAGAAGTTCAAGAGAGAACTTTTGGGATTTTTTTTTCTATTAATATTATTTCCATTAAAAGATCCAGTTTTATTTGGAGTCCTTGCTTATACTAAAGCAGGTTAGTAATGTTGCTTTTCTCTCAGTTTCGCTGAGTATCAAACATTTACCTTAATTGAATTTTCTTTGAGGATCTTGAGACAAATTCAGCCAAAGCATTTTATGACTGTAAGGGAGATATATCTGCTTATCTCAGGTTTGAAATTTAGTTTTTTCTTTTTTGTTACTTGCACACCTCTCATCAATTAATGCTACTGAAAAGACATTGAATAAGAAGTGAACTGATTCCTAGTTGTGGAATATTAATACTATAGAAATGTGTGTTAACTTTGAAAACAAGCAAAAAATCAAACCATGAAGTTGAGGATTCCATCTCTATAACAAACAGAATTCTAGCACAAAGGATAAAAATCCTCTTAGATTACTTTTCAGCATCAGTAGGTTTTAAGTGTTGAAACTTATATTGTTGCATTTGTATACCATACATATTCATAAATATTCACCTGCTGATGAGTTGGAAACCCTGGGCATTGCTTAGAATGTAGTAGGAGCTGTTTGTTTATTTTTAAAATTTTATAGACAAGTATTAAAGATTGGATGAAAACTCCATGGAAACAAATAAATGATGAGCACATGGAGATGGAGCTCAGAAGATTTGCAAATGTGATCATTTCCCTAATGAACAGTGTTTCACTACTTGAAATAATCTCTCGTGTTCTGAGTACTCTGCATTATGTAGGAGCCTGTAGCTTGTTAAATTCCCTTCATTAGAGGGTTTTTGAACTCAAAGGATTAAAAAAATTGGGGAAACAAGTATTACAGCATTGAACTCCTAAATCTCAAAGTACTTCTGAAAATATCCCTCTGAGTTTATTTTTTCTTCCATAACCAGCAAATTACCCAGCTGGCTTTCACATAAGATTCAGTAGTCAAATTCCAAGATGCAGTCACTACCCTGCTTGCTTCTTTACTGCTTCTGTCATTTTCTTCACAAAGGTCTGCTGTGTGAGAAATGAAGACCTGTCAAAGCGCTAGGACCTGGGATATGCCCTTTTCAATCAAGGATTAAGCATCTGAAAATAACTGAAGTTTAAGAAATTAAAACTTCTTGTAGTTCAGAACCCAGCAATTATGGGCACAATAGTCTTTGTGTTCTGGATTTGCAGAATTTTGGATAACTTTATTCCTGAAATGTTTGTGCCTTATTTCTAAGGCAAAGTTTGTCAGGTCAATAACACATGGAGGACTTTTTCATTGTTCAGCTGCGCAGAGGAGATAAATAAATATGTGTAGCTAAAGCAGTAGGAGAAATGGTAGTAGAAAGAGATAGATGCACACAATGGTGAATGTAAGCTAACACCATAGGGGTGGCTTATAGGAATTAAATGTCTTCTGGACACATAATAATCCAGAATCTGTTCGATGTCTTTCTATTCATACCCTACTTTAAAAACTGAATTATGAAATAAACCCCCAATGTTTTGGGGATATGAATGATCAGGAGGTGAAGGAACTGTTTACTTAGAAGAAACAGCTGTAGAAGGTAATAATTCTCATTCTTTCCTATCTTAAAAAATTTTGCATGCATTGGGGACTTACATTACCTTAAACATACCATTAATCAGTTCTCCAAATGCTGCAAAGCAATCTATGCAGATGAAAGTTTCATTTTGGTTTGGGGTAGAAGGATGAGGTCACCAAGTATTTAAATTGTGCAAGATGGGATAACATCAAAGTAGTATTGAAGAATGTCTCAGTAGCTGGGGCATTTTCTAAAGGCTTATGAGACAACGGCTGAGATCTCTTGGGGAAGAAAAACTGAATGGGAGCCTATCATATGCTTTTGTTTGAACGTAACTCTTTGAGTACCAACTGTTTGAACAAAAACTGTATGAATTTTACACAAACTTTTTATTGGTTTTGTTTTCCATGGAAAAAGTTTTCCTACTGTATATCTTGATATCTCCTAATCTTTCTAAATATAAGTATATTTACTTGCCCCTAGTTAGGCTCCTGTGGATAGGAAAGTGCTACTAGCTCTGTTTTACAGCTGAGAACTTTAAAGTTCTGTGATTCTTTAAATGACACCTTCAGAACTTTTATGAAAGCAAATCTCCTAAATCTTGGCCAGAGCTCTTAATGTTGATCTAGCTCTTCTTGGAAACAAGCAGTCAATTTCTAATTAAAAGTCTGCTGTCACCAGCACAATGAGTTAATTTCAAATCCTGTTTATAACCTTAGTATCTTATCAGGACAATGTAATGTTCAAGGAACTTCTTAGAAATTGGCAGACCAAAAATATTTTGTATAAATGAGTTGGAAAATATCATGATTAAAATAACATGAATCCATCTGGAGAAAAGATGTCCTTACTGGTGATTCATTTATCAACAAAGTCATTTTGTTATGTGCATGCTTCAGATGTGCGCATAACAAACAGAAGCAACTGTTCCTTATTTTGAAGGGTGACCAGATGTGTCTATGTGCTCAAATGATTTAACTTGTATTTCGGCAAAACAGGAATTGTGCTGGTACACAGAGCTGTTCTGCAGATTAGAACTTCGGGCATATGATGCTTTAGAAACACCAATGACAATGACCTTAAAACAATGGAAATACTTTCATTTTTACAGCATCTTTCCTCTGATGACATCAAACACCTGTTTAGAGAGTGAGATTATATAGAAAGATTGCAGTATAGAAAATAGAAGAATGACTTGACTTTGTTTGGCTTCATTCATTTTGTTCTGCTTTGGTTTCATTTCCTTCAATAACAACTAATATTTCTGACATATAGTAGTTCTAAAAATAGTTCTAAAAAGAGCTATTACCAGAAGGATTCTATAATCCCTGTGGAAGATGAGAGTCCCACTACTTATCCATGGTACCACTTCCTCTCTGCAGTTATTTTACCAAAAATCATTTCTGGGAGTAACCATTCAGAGGAGGGAAACTTTTCATCCTAGATTGTTGTGTTCTTTAGTCACTGTTTCTTAGCCAAATGAAAATTATTCTAACTGTAGATTTCTTCAACATCTATCAACAGATTGCAAAGTATTTAAGTTATGTTAGGTACCAATGTTCCTAAAATTCGGTGACAATAAGAATCTGGCAATATAAACAGTGGTTATATGTACTCTTCAGTGCCCTGTGTTTTGTGAAGAACATGTCAGATTATTGAGCAGTGTATTTACTTGCCTGATGTTCTGCTGAATTAAAAGATATGAAGCAAATAATTCTATAGATCCTAGACTCCCTGTTCAGATCATGTTATCTGTTACATCTAATAGGGGAAGCTCAGTGGATCCTGAGACCACAGCTAATTAGACAGCATTGAGGAGAACTCAAAGGAAAATGCGTATCTTTGTTGTCCATTCTGCTAGCCCAGAACCATTTGCTAATTGTACAAAGCATGGTTATTGTCTGTGTTCTTTTTTGTCTCCCCTTGAGGCTCACTGAAGTGTAATTTTATGTAAAGATGATGGAAAGGTTGTTGTTGAAGCTGAATTAGAAATCTCAGAATGTAAAGACTTATGTTTCTAATTAAATGTATCCTCACACACTGGAAATGAAATAATTTAGTGAATTTGAGGAGCCAGCAAAACCAAAGCCGCCTAGGTTTAGGAGCCAGAGCAAATGTGTACTGAGGTTTAGACAGGATTGCTTGATATGCAGCCTAGGCTCCTGAGGAGCAGGAGGTTTGGATAATCAAAAATAATTAGTCAATTTTTTCCCCTCAAAAAAAAGCCCCAAACAAACAAATCAATAAAACATTAACATTTTCTGTGGGAAAATGATGCTTTGGGTAGATTTCCTGTCAAGAAAAGAAAATGAAACCATATATTTTCGATCAAAAATAGCAACTGCTTTTGACTGAGTCATTACTGTGGTATGGCATAAGGCAGAGGTCCCAGTAACCAAGTAGATCCACAGTTCATGTTCTTGATTCCCTTGGGCCTATACTGGAAACTGGAGTTAGCTATTTTTATTTCCCACTCCTCCCCAGTGGAACTTGAGTCTCTGCTGGGCTGTGTATCCAATGACACACCATGGTGAACCAGTAGTTCAGCCACTGCTGCCAATAATGGGATGTAATGCAGTCACACAGCAACATGAATGTGAAATACGGGCTGCCCGGAGAATGTGAGCCATGGAGGATCAGAACTTAACTTAGGACTGTGCAGATGGATGTAGGGATTAATATTGACTTAAAAGCTGGAGATTAATATTAACTGAAAAGTTAAAAGATGTTGTCTTTTTGGACCACTACTTAAAAAAAAATTTTGTTCTGAAACAAGATTTTTATTATAACTATTAATTTTCATTCAGAAAAAACAGTATCAGACTATGACATGGAAATTTCATATTTGATATGCTTAGGGATAGAGAAGGAAAGAAAAATTAATGAAAACACAACTGTTTTTCCTTGAGAAAAACAAAATTGTGTCCTCTGGGTGACCCTAGTTTTCCTTTAGTACCTGCTAACCTCCTTTCTTCTCTGTTCTCTTGTCTTGCTAGTGTGCTCATGTGCCTAGTCTACAGGCTAGTTTAAAGAGTTTTCAAGAGGAAACAAAGAAAAGTCTCGCCTTGTTTTCCTCCTGAACTTTCATTCCTGTCTCAGCAAATTCAGTAACTTCCTCACACCACTCGTAATTCTGATTGAACCCACGGAGCAAAGTGAGCAGGGGAAAGACAGATAGGTTGGATTTTATTTTTTCCACAGAGATTTTAATTTTTTCTACACTAAGTAACTAATGTTTTCAGTAATATTCAGGTTGCCTGAGAAAAACAAAGTCTTATCCATATGCAACTGCAGGTCAGTCAGCTGTAGTGTCATCTTGCCTGTGCTGCTCAACTAGTGATTTTGACCTTGGTATGAATGGATCATTCACTCAAGTGATGAGAGTTAATTTAGCCTTCGTAATACCCAGAGCTCAACCTTTTCAGAGCTGCGATTGTTTCAGTGATGCCAAATTATCTGCAATCACTGGGTAATATGAACAGTGATCCACTGCTGTGTCTTTGGATGTAGCCCACCAAAATCATTCTCTTCATACTGGCAGGAAACAGACTAAAAATTCATTCAGTGCTCCACATTGTGGAGTGTATGAGCTGTGTTACTGCATAAACAGTATACTGGGAGAAAATGAAGTTTGGTGATTTTTCCCCAATTTTTTGTTCTTTAGCTTTTTTCGCCTTTGAGGGAAATCTATGGGTTCCATTTAAGGGAAACTGCCATTAAATTCTCTTTCTTGGATTCACAAGCTTTTATATCCTATTGTTAGAGCTTGGGGAGAAAGGCACAATTGAAGACAAGCATAAAAAATGAATTATTTTCATCTATCTCTGCAAATTCACATAAGGTGTGAAGTAGGGCTTTTTAGTCAAAGGAGACTGGGTGAAAAGAGCAGAACACCAAAGGTTTTATTCATAACAAACCTATGTTCTGAGCAGGCAGATCACAGTATGTGCTACAGGACTGAGATCTTTTACAGTGTAACTTGTGTAGCTCAGAGCCTGGATTAGGATAGAGGTTGTTCTGTCCTCCAGGGTACTGTGTTGTAGTCACCCGGCCTGCCCAGGTTCCAGGTCTGTGTGTTTTGCGTTTTTCTAGGAAGCAGGTTTAGCAAGAAGATCTTCAGAAGCACCATGACAAAGTCTGTGATGTTATTCACATTTAGTAACAATTTTCATATAAATTGCTTCCTTAAGATGTTAGAGGAAATAGTATTTACATTAGGTAGAATAACAGTGAATTTAGAAGGAACTGTGCAACTTTTTTACAGAAAAAATAATTGAAGCTGCAGCAGCATGTGAAAATAAGCTACAAAATCAGTTAAAACAATGGATTTGATGGATATTGAGACTGTGCTGAGGCTGTTGAAATCTTCAAGGATATAGAAGCATAGTTGGAAATCATCTGAAAGTCCACAATCACAAGTAGGTATGCAAACCTGTTATGCACAAAATGTGTAAAAATGGTAGTTTTAAACAAAAGCACAAGTCTTATGGTAGAAGTCCAGTCTGTGAAACCTTAGTTGTTTATAAAATATAAATGCAAAAATCTGGAAAAAATTACACTACTTTCCACTGAATCAATCTACTAAGGATGTGTGTTTAAAATCTTGTTTCTTTCATCAGTGCAAACATTCCTGTTGCAAAGGTGGGATTCTGCATGAATCAGCTTTTTAAAATCAGCACCTTAATATCTTTCGCAGGCTGTGTCAGAAAGATTTGTCTTGCAGCCATTTAAAAAGCATATATGTCATATATGTGCTCACTGCTATTTAATAGCAAGTGTTATTTAGAATGACTGTTCTGGGGTCCCCAACCCTTCTCTTCCCCATGCCCCCCCGCCCCCCAAAAAAACAAACCAAAAATACTTTATTGTTTTTGTTCAGAAGCATTACTTTTTAAATGAAGATGTCCAGATTCCTGGGAATAAATCTGATTCACAGTGACTGCCAGTGACTTTCAGGGCTATGAAGACAGGCACTCTGGGTCACCTCCTCAGTGTCACCATTCCCATCAGGATGAGGAATTACATAGCAGTCTGATGAAGGAAGCTGTTCAGGGATCCTGCTTTTCATGTTCCTCTGACACAAAGAAGTCATCATGATCAAGGCAATCAGGCCCCAAAGAGTTGTTTCCCTCCCCAGCCCCTGCATTTCCTGTAGTAAACATGATGTGTATGTGACTGGCTTGGAAGCAGAGTTTTAAAGGATATGTGTGATACTTTAAAGACCTAATAGCTTTATCACATGTGCAGTTACAGAATAGAATTCCAAGACCAGTAGTTATCTGTTCTTAAATTAAGTTCTGGGAACCAGCAGAAAAGTGTATTTTTGTTATTAAGGAGTAAAATTAAAATAGCAAGAAAACAACACCATTATTAGTTTGCAAAAGTTATTTGCTTTGATTAAAAGCACCAATAAATGTGTCTTGGTTCTATAACTGCTCCATTTAGCACTTGACATATAATAGGTTTTTTCTCCACAGTGTAATATCTCCATTGAAATATAATTATTTTGCAGATTGCTCAACTGAATGCCCTTATAAACATGCTGTTAGGGGAACTCACCCCTGGTGATCATCAGAACATCATGACAATATGCACAATTGATGTACATGTGAGGGATGTTGTAGCCACGCTTATAGCACAGAACGTAATTTGTTGCAGAGCAATTACACTAATGCATTTTTAAAAGCATAAAATAAAGAATAATTTCATTTGTTGAAAAGATATTCTGGTGGCTTATGTATGGCAATGACAGAACATTTTGATTAAATCCATTTTTGTCCTTTTATATTTTTTCTTTAGAGTTAGATAATTACATTTACCAGTTAAAGAATTCACATTTAAAAATATATAGATATTTTGTCCAAATATTTAAAAACTTCATTTAAAATGTATGCTGTAATGTGACAGCAGGTTTCTCATTAATTTGCCTCCCATTACTGATCTTTTCACGACTAATATAAATCTCACACTTATTGGAGATAGCTAGAAAGTTTAATATATACAAAATAAAAGACAGCAACTGCATTATGTTTCCAGATAACTTTGGGGGTTTTTCTACAAGTAGGTTTTATTTCCCTATCAGTTTCTGAGGTGGAGTCTGTACTGCTAACCCTTCCCATGTCTGACTTGTTGGTGCCTATTTATAGCAATTTGCTACTCCATCTCCAGACTGTGAACACGCAGAGAGGAAGGAGGTGGTGAGAGGCACCATGCAATGTCTGCTCCCTTAGGCATGGTTGGGCAGGTGAGAGAGGGCTGTTCCATCTTCCATTCCTGCTGCCTACAACCAGCTGACCTCCAAAGGGGACACAGTCCCCAGTTTGAATAAGCAGCTTCATTCCAGAGTCAGACACCTTGAGCTTTTCTGTTTATTCATGAGGAGTGACAAAGAGAAAAACTGTGTAGGTATCAAGTGTATGTGTGTAGTGCACATCTATTCACCCATCCTCTATAGCCTGTCATCTTTATATCCATCTGTTGCATTCTAGGGTTTACTCACTGTAAAATCCACCTTTTGGCAACACATAGCTTCCAAGATCAAGGATTGTGCTGTTTCTCTGCATTTCCAAACAACCTCCCATCCCCACAATGGTAAGTCATTTATTATTTTGCTTGGTTATAGGTCATCATTTTGCTGCAGACCAGACGGAGTATTTAGGTTTTTTGGAAATACAGGCTTCCTAAATAAACAGTTCAAGATGAAGACCACAGTGAACTTGTGGAAGTAAAAATTGTTTTACTTGAAATAATGAAATAGAAAAAAATAACAGTAAATTATTTTAGTGTGACATGAAACCTTGTCCAGGACAAAATGGTCTCAGCGTTTTCAACTGGTATTCTGTAAAACTGAGGAAAAAAAGCAAAACCAAAAGCAACACGAATGACAAAAAAAAAATCCCTCAACGCTCTTACAGTTGCTGAACAAAATCCATTCTACTGAGCATAATCACTTTGTTGTGGTGTGATGCATAATAGCAGTTGCATCGAAAATTTGCAGCAATTTAAAATATTCTTTTCACTGAAATTGTTTATCCACATTGCCAAAGCCTTTAAGGAAGTACTGATGTTTTTCATATTGTCAGGAGCAGCTGTTTCTATCTGCTGTGGCTCTCTAACCACTAACTAGGCAGATGGCACACAGTAGCTGAGGTGTGTCTGTTGTGTACAGGATCAACTTTTCTGGCTTATAGGAAGCACAGCTGCCGTGCTATTATGATGATGATGATCCTTATGTATTTCAGACATTGGAGGCCTCACATAGAGCTGCATGCTTTGAAGGGGTGATTAGGGTCTTTAGTACACTGAATAAGTACTTAAATAATCAAACTGACAAGCTGTGTGGAAATATGGAATCCCTATTAATGAGAATTTTGGGTAGGGATCAGGGGACTCTGTAAAAAACAATAAAATTATTTGCCACAGACACAAATGTCTCAATATAATATAGCATGTTAATATCAGTATAAAGTACTTCAGTATCTACTAGAGACAAATATGTTTATGAACGAATAAATATGTTTTACTTCATTAACTCTGGTCAGTTATTCAAAGAACATGCTGTAGAAAATACTGTATGGTGAAAACTAGAGAAGGCCTAAGATTTTTGTCCCAGTTGGCAGAAACTTGATCCATAGAATATTGGAACCTGCAACATTTCTTCTCCTGTGTCTTGCTTGTAGTAATTAATATATTATTATCTACTTTTTTTCTTCAAAAGAACCACTTCCTTAACATTGTTGTGCACTGGGGTACCATAAGAAAGCTGAAGGCAATAATAAGATATATCTGGGGCTTAACGAAGCCATGAAGTGCTGACCAGATGCTGTATTTCCTGTTGATTTAAGGCATTAGTGCATTAGGCCACTAATCAAAACCATGTGCTCTGCTAACAAACCATTTCATCACTTGAGTGCTAGAGCATGCACATACTGCTTCCAACTAACTGGGACCTGATCCAAGTCAATGCAAAGTCTCTTGTTGGCATCAATTGGTGGTAGAAGAGGTTGTCTGAGAATGTTTGTCCTTGTTATTGTTTGTGCCTTCACATAGCTCACCCGAATATTTTAGCCAGAAATATGGAATTATTGTATCTTTTCTGTATCTTGTTAGGGGAGTTTATGTTCCATAAAGTATCCCCCCTTGTTACAAAATAAAAAAAATAAAAATAATTAGGGCCCCATCAGGTTGATGTGCATAAATATTTGTTTTTCAGAAATCCCATTGCTAACCTTTATTTTCTAAAGAAAGATATCAAGGTATTGAGCAGACATGGAGATTGATTCATTATTTTAGTCCTGAGTTAAGAGCTAAAACTACTTGAGATACAGACTGGGCAATGTCACCTCAATAGTGCTTATGCTGATCACTACTGTGTGTAAAGCAAAACTGTCCAGCTTCAAAGCTTACAGCAAGGCTTGTTTTTGATGGCAGTATAAACAATCTAATAAAATCATATTCTGCAGTCATTTCTAAAGAGCTGCAGCCCTAAAAGCATGAACAAATATAACATGAAATTGTGAAACATGTTTGTTTCTTCAGCTGAATACAATGCTATCACTTTCTAAATATAATTTTGTAAGTTTGGAAATAGTTATAAGAACAATAACTTCCTTGTGCATGATAAAAACAGCTGATGAGAAAAGCAGGGAAGTTTGATCACTTAGATTTCACCAAATGGGAAGAGGGAGATATCAATTACCTCTTAGTAAAGCTGTGGGATCAATGTGTCGGAGAGGTGTACAAGAACAAAAAAGGAGGATGACTCATGGAGTGGAAGGTGGAAAGACAGAGCATCTTGATCAGGAAAGGACAAAAGAAATAGTCTGATTCCTCAGAAGCCAATGGAGGCAGACCTGCCAGCAAAGTACAAGGCAAGCAGTTTACAGCAATAACAAGAAATACTGCAGGGTTAGAGGATCATGCAGAGATGGTCAGAGAAGAAAGCAGAAGTACTGCAGTGCTAAGGGAAAGGGTTTTCACAAAGTCACAGTTATCAGAAAGTACATGGAAGACAATCACAAAGGTGAAGAAGATGAAGATCAAGGGCGGAGAAGAGGACTAATGAGCCTGGGAGATTTAGGACAAGCAAGGAGAAGCACTGGTGCCTGCTGCACGGGAGATGAAAGAAGAGAGATTGATAAATTGGAGAAGGGATTTCTTCAGGAAGGTGAAAAATATCACTGGGTAGGAAGTGAAGAAATCTGCCTTGATTGAGGCCAGAAAAATTTGGTGAGGCAAAATGAAAAGAGAGGAATACGTGAAAGTTCTTCAAGAACATTCATATATGGTAAGAAAACAGTAGAAATTCCTACTTTATTTTTTGAGGTAATGCTGGCATATGCCGTTTCAGGGTAAGATGGTTTTGTGGTTGGAGAGTTGGGGAAACAACACTATGGATGGAATTTTGGAAGCATCAAATGAAAGAAGACGTGTGCATGATGGAATTTAGTCATGGAGCATCATGATCAAAATTATACTGTTCTGATTGCCTATGTTCAGTTTTACATACCTGACTCTGGGAAATAATAGCTTAGGGTAAAAAAACCCTGAACAATCAACTAAATCAACAAAAACCTTGCAAATTCAACCAGGGTAATTTATTGTTTTTTTAGGAAATCATGTATTTTGGAATGAAACATGCTCTGTGAGTAGCTGCTGTGCTTTCTTTGGGTTCAGACTACCAGAGTGTGTCAGGGTTTCCTCAGGTAGCCGTCATGTTTCCTGCTGGGGCATATGAGCTAGAAGATCGAAGGTGTCAGCTGCTCACCCTTCTCTAGTGCTGCTTTGTTTTTCAGTAGTAATTTCTGGTTTGACTTTTTTTCCTCCTACAGGTAGAACTTGCAGAAATGGTTGAAACAGTAAGTCCTAGATACAAAGAATATGTATTATGTGATTTTGGCTGACATAATATTTTTCAGTAGATCAAAGTATGTTTCTGCAGAAATCTCAGAAATTATGACTGTACTTGTGTGAAGTCAATCTTACTAGAGTAATTCCAAAGAAAATTTGGCCCTGAGCACTCAGATTAAAAGTGTGGTATAAATCTTGAACCAAGTATAATATGGTAGGATTAAACACTGCATTTCACTGAGATCGGAAGAGTTTTTGTATAGAAAGAAGAACTGAGAAGAATCTTCTCACTGTTTGTTATTTTACTCCTTACTACTGGTACAGTGTCAGTCATAATTGTTACTCCAAATTCATCATCTGAAATAACAAACCGTAGGATCTAAGAGTAGGCTGTGACAGAAAAAAATATTTGTTTCAAGTCATAGAGGTTGACATATCTCAATAGCCTTTATCCTTTTTTGCTCTGTTTCTCAACCTAAGCAACCTGAAAAGTGAGACAGAAGCACACAGAATCCATGTGCTACATATGTATGACTGTTTAAAATTTTGTTTTCTCTTGATTTTATTTATTTAGTGTAACAAGAAATATGAAGCCAATGACAGCAGTGTTCAGGAAACACATGATTGGTATCCTTTGATAGTGAAGTAATAAAATTTGACTGTACTTTCCTTCATAAACCTCTTTTTTGAGATGAAATATTGCTATCCCACAGTCATGAAAGAGATGTTCTCTACTTCCAAGTTACACTGTGCTTTAAATTTTTGTCAAAGTAAAAGGCAAGAGGACAATAATACTTTCTTTCTTTACATGCATTGTTTTATGTAATAGACCCCACCTGAGTTTACTAAATCAGTTATAGTTTTTTACCTTCTAGAGTCAGTAGACTGATCCTGCAAATACTTGAGTATCTTGTTGATCAGATGTGGTCAGCAGAAGAAAGGAAGAAAATATTTGGGCAGAATAACTCAAAGATATGCATTCTTCAAGAGCTGGGCATTAACTAGCATTTCTTGACTTTTATAAATCAACTGAAGAAAGAACTTTGTTCTACAACAAGAAAAAACCCTAAAGTATACCTGGTGTGAGCTGGCCAGGTGTCATTAGCATCAGAAAAAAAAGCAGATGAATAACAAATTGTGACTTCACTGGATTTGCTCCATCCAATAACTCCATCCCTTTTTTATACTGGAGAGCCCAAAACAAGAACATGGTCATCCTGTCTTCATCTCACTTCATTTAGTAGTATCTTATGCCTCTGTATACTTCTAGGGCTATAAGACTTATTTGCCATATAAATATTCACTCTAATTTCTATATAATACTACATGTTCTCTGCTTAAATTTGCTCTGCATTTTTGTTTAATGGATGTGAGACTTCATAATTTAAAAATCATAACAGTTAATCCCTTCTGCTAAGAAAAATACATAGTAGTCCATCAAGAGGGTTGTTTAGTTTTGTTCAAGAATTTTTGAAATGAAAACAATAAAAAAAGGTAAATCGTCACCTATCAAAGCAGTTTTAATGTTGTCATGACTTACATCAAGACCAGTAAAACAGGGAAATCAATTAGTGCATTGTCTTAAATTCAGAAGAAATGCAACTCCCTTTTTGCAGTAAGACAACATACAAAATCTCATCAGCAACAGTGGATATGTAATTTAAGAGTATACATTTCCAAATTAATTACATAAAGAAAAATCTGCAGGCAAGGGCAGAATTGTATATAACACTGTAGTTCTCTTTTTGCTAGTGATGCACTTCACGTAATTCATTCTGATTTTAATTTTGATATATTTTTAAAACAAAGTGTTTTCTCTAGGGCAGGGTTAGTGATTAATTTTACCAATATTTTTGGTACCTGAATTATTTTTGTTTGTACAAGACATAGCTCTTGTGCCCTTTAGTCTCTCCTATTGTGTGCTCTTCTGTGATCAGGTCCGCCTGTCTAGCACATTTCAGTATATACTATATGTAACAGCCATTAAGGCTGAAACATCCGAAATGTCTCTGTGATTGTACGCTTGTGTGGATCTCTGGGGGTTAGCCTCATAAAGGCAGGCTACTTTCCAGTCTCTCTAGAATAGCCTGTTTCCAAAGTAAATAAGTCCCTTGAAAGACGCAGTGGAACCCTCTTTAGAGAGGTAGACTTCTCACTTTTCACCTCAGTGAATGAAAAAGTATCCCCTTGTCTATCACTGATCAGAAAAGATAAGATGTGCCATTGGAGTTTTTCTGCTGACAGGGTTATCCTTCTAACATATGTACCAACAAAAGTGCCTATGGTGCTTCCTGAAATCTTTGTGAATCAAATGAACTATGTTTAAAACACTCCACAGAAAAGTCTATCTTGTTGTTCTGGGCCCTCAGCACTGCAGCTGGCTCTTTTTCTCTTTTACTATTGCTAGTTTGAAGTATCTATAAAGGTTTATGGCAAACTGGAGTATAGGAATGCTTTTATGAACTCAGTTGCATCTCTGTAGATTTGCTTTCTGTTGTGGTGCTTTGAGTTAAGACACTGCAGGATGGGGTTTGGCCAAAGAATAAAGTTAAATTAGCAATAAAGTGATTTTTCAAGCTTATTTTTGTGTTATCCTATGGCATAGTAACCTTTTTTTGATTTTTGTGATGGAGACTGCTGAATTGGAAATGGCAGGTTTTCATAGTAGTAAATCCAGGGAAATAAAAGGGGAAAAGAAAAAGAAAAAAAAAGTCTTCCTGAAAATATCAAAACTCTTTTTTGGTGGCTACAAAAAGCCCTCTTCTTCTCTCTCCTTTTTTTAATGGATTACAGCACTGGGCCTTAAGGTACTCCCAATAAGAAAGAGGTAAAGGCTAGAGCTGAAGGTCAAGAAACTGGCATGAAGACAGTTTGGTAGATAGATCTGAGATAATTAAAACTTTAAAATATGAAGATATCTAAAGCTTTAAGATATAATGGCATATTCCATTGCAAAATAGGCTACAGAAGACTGTAAGGGAGCTAAAATAATTTAAAAAGTAAGCTATATGAGACTGTGTGGTAGAGAAAAAAATTTTAACTTAAAAATAACCTGGATATTTTCTTCCCCTTGAAAGTACCCAGAATACAGAGGTAAAAGATGGTACAAAATAGTAAAGCATTGCTGTTTTATTAGGGGGTTTTTTCTGATTATCCCAAGAGAGATTGACCACAAATTTTCCTATGTGTATGTGCTAAATTTAGGTTTCAGTACGTTTCTCATTTTATTGAATCATCTTTCTAGGAAAGCATATAGGCCTCCTTTTTTGAATATTGCTTGGTGTAAAATCAGTCTTCTGTGCTTATCAAATTCTGAAACATGTATGGTTTTTTAATCTCAGGCAAAAAAATATTTATTGATCTGTGAACTACTAATGGGGTTTTCTTAATCTTATTTTGTTTATTCCTAGGATTAACAATTTGTTTCCTGTGCATTTTTAAGTCTGAAAATGTCGAAGTCCAAGGACTACTATAAAACATTCCTATTGGTTGTATGTTATTAATTTGCCAGTGATGTTAAGCCACTGATGTTGACTGATCTATGGATTAGGCACAAATTCTCATCATCAACACCATAGTAAGAGGATGGTGCCAGTACAACTCTGTCTCACATGTTCATATTTTCTTTTCTCCCTGTAGAGCTTATACAATGATATTTTCAGACTTTCGTGTGAAGTAGTGTTGACATCAGAAGAGACACAAATTCAAGGAGACTCATGAGAAAGTTGATCTATCTCTGCACATTTTATTGTATCTACATGTGTGCTAGAGGAAAAAAAATAAACTTTTTGGTAATGCTGCTGTTAGGCAAGCATACTAAAGAATTTGGGAGGCAGGGCAGTATTCATTAGAAATGAACTATAGAGGATTCCCAGCATATTCAGGAGCAAAAATGTGAGAAATACTCTTGGCATTGTACTTGAATGCCAGCAGCACTAAGAGAGAAAGCAGGCAAGTCATTAGTGTACACTCCTGTATAAGCTCAGGTCTTGATTATCTCTTTCCACTACCTTCAGAGCTCAGAGGAAAGAAGGCTGCTAAGAGACCTGTCCTTTCTGAGAGAGCTTGAGTGCATAATTATATAGATTTACCTGGCCTTTTCCAAAGGGAGATATGCCACCACTTCTTCAGTCCCTCTCCTTACTAGTCTTTCTGTTCTTCCCTTTTTTCTTAACTCTCTGTTTTTTTAAGTGCAATACTTTAAGTCCTTCCTGCTGCAGAGAGCCAAGCATGTGTCTCAAGTGTGAGGGGACTAGGTCTCCCTTGATTCCTGACACTGATAACATCCTGAGGTAGTTGTGGACAGTGAGAAGATTACTCTCAGTTTATTCCTTCTGTACAAAAATTCTGGTCTTAGTGAAATGCAGTGTTCAATCCTACCAGGCCATACTTGGCTCAAGCTTTGTGTCACATTTTTAATATGAGTGCTCAGGGCCAAATTCAGAACAAATCTAATCAGATGCATGTCCTTGCTAAATAAAGCTGTCCTGGTCTCTGTAAGTTTGATTTTGATATGAAGCCATGGGCTTTATGACTGTAGGAGTGCAAGTTTCCTATGCATGTGGCATTGCCTGATGCTCAGATGAGAACATCATGTCAGACATGTTTAATCATAACAGTGTTTATTCCTTTTACTCAGAATGTACCCCCTTCATGACAAATGTATGTAAATGCTGAGATAAAAATAGCATTTGACAAGATAGTTGGGTATGTTTCATTTTATTAACACATTAGTCAACTTATTCTGTTGAAAGTAATATGTGAATAGTGGATATGTATAAGATTAGCATAATTTTTTCAGTCAACATTTGTTCTGTGGGGTTTTTGATTACATTATTTTAATTAAGCAATAAGTCATGACAAGTACAGGATTTCATGGTGAGTATAGTGCTCCTAACAAGGTATTATAAAGCATGTGACTGAAAGCTGAATGATTGTAACCATTCAAAATGTGCAGTAATGATTCCACGAGACTAGAGTGCCCGTTGGTTTCTTTAATTAAGTTTATATTATTGAAAAAGAAAAGCATTTACGGGTCATAGTGCCCAGGACCCAGACTCTGCTCTTGGACAGTGAGAAAGGTCCATTTGTGTTCTAAAGCTTTCTGTGCTGCCTCTAGTATTAGTTTGCTTATGAAACCACAATGTAACTTTTAAATACTTTTGGAGCACATCATAATGCCTATGAAGGAAGCCAAATTATCTGTCTGGAATTGCACAATGTAGTAGGTGTCCCATGTCAAAAATAATGAAGATAAATGAGATTATGGACCCAGAGAAAGTACATAATTTCTAAATAAGGCCTGCCAGTCAGAGATTGGGAAATTGAAAATGTTTCAATTCTTTCTACCTGTCCACTGGAAACCAAAGAAGAAACCTGAACCAGAAATGCATTGTATGTAACTTTGTATCTGATTACATCAGACTTGAGATATAAAGTAATAAAATGCTGGGGTTAACAAATGTCTGTTTATTTCAAACAGTCATAACTTTTTTTTTTTTTTTTCACTTAAAGATGCAATGGATTTCTATGGCCAGGGTCTCAAAGTAATTAAATGTCTTTGTTGTGATTGTTGCTCTTGACACAAAAGGACTGAAGTAAACCTGGAGCTTATAGACCTGTGTTGGGTCTTGATATTACTTTGTGATACTTAAATAGGAAGGTGCAAATGTCAACTTCTGGACCTGTGAGCATGTAAATCCTCACAATTTCATAAAATGTTTGTTGTTGTTCACTAGTCCCACCTATTTTTAATAACCATTTAATGAGGTAAATGAAAGATGATGTCTTCTCCTGCCTCCAAAATGAGTCCTCTGGTAGGCATGTGAGTCTATGATACAAGAATAATGTCCTCCTTCTAGCAGCCTGATCTGAATAACTGAATGGAATAAATCTTGAGATAGTCCTGAGGTATCAATTGTTTTTTTTCATGTAACAACTCCTTTTTAATGTGTCTGTCATTAATTAAAATGTTCATATTTTTTGAATTCAAGCAAAGTGATGAAGTATATTGTTACATTGCCCAACTGGTTTGCTTATGCTGAATATAAACTGTTTTAGGATAATCTTCCAGATGTAGTAGAAGAACAGATTGGGCTCCAGAGCACAGTATGAGGCAGGATCAAGCATTAGCTTGAAATTCCTTACAGAGTCTACCAAGGACTAAAATATTAGAGTTGGCTTGGTCTGGTGTTTTGTTGCTTTGGTTTTGTGGTTTTTTTAAGGAGTTGCAGCTTCCCACATCTTCAAATTGTGTATCACCAGATGTGACATGCTGTATATGGCAAAAGATGCAAGTAAGCCAGAATCTCAATGCCAAATCCTCTGAGAGACTGAAATCTCCTGTCTGAATATAAGTGGAACGGTAAGGAAAAAGTGGTCGCTCTCAGAATCCAAATGTGTGTGCTTCAAGTGATAAAAAACCTCAAGAACTACTGCTTGAATCAATCTTTTGCCATTTGTTATCATCTAAATCCTAGGAATTCTGTTTGCAGAAAATTAGACTTTGAACACAGTTTGTTTCTTGTCTTAACTTTAGTAGTGAGTGTGAAGGTGATTCACTGTTCTTACATACCAAAAGGTAATGAGTGCGATGAAATAAGGTAAAAAATTGTCATGAGATTTGATAAGCACTCATACATTTTATCTGACTTGGGGTATTGAATCCATGGAAACATTGGCTTTTACACATCATTTTCTCATTCACAAAATTAAGTAATTACATCTTGGGAGAAATGCACTGGCATTGAATATACAGTATCCAGACTATGCCACTACAGGTAGCAGATTGAGTTTAACTAGCCATATGGATTGTAATTGTCTAAGTATGATTAATTCATAATGTTTGTTAATTTTATGCCTTATATTATGGTTTGTTACTACAATGTCAGTATTGTCTCTTTTTTTGTTGTTTCTTTTTAATCTAGGCTTTGATGAGAGCCCTCAAGGGATTTTAATCTTATTATGACATTCACTAATGATGTCCTTGTATTCTGGGGTCTCATCAATGGCTTGTTCCCCTTGCTGGAAGTTTCATGGAAAAGGGTTCTGAAGTTAGAACAGATGGTGCATCAGTCCGTTGCAGAACTCTGTTTTCAGCCAGAGGAAAACTTTATACTGAAGGTGGAAATAATGGTTTTCTGCTTAGCTTATTGTAAATTCTAAATGGGGTGATTGAAGACTATAATGATCACTGCTGTTTGATGCCTATGAGTTTCAACATCTGGCTAATGCCTTTGCTAGCCATAACAGTAAGAAAAGGCACTGTAGACTTTTCTGCTTCTTTGTCTTCAAGAGATTATAGTGTGTATATATGTATATGTTTGTACATGCACACAAATACGTAAGCTTGCATGTGACAGTGTGTGTATATACACTTCATACATGTAAATCACTGTCTATATTAAGATCTGATTTGCAAAATACTAAAATGAAATATTGCATAATAACATTTCAATGCCCACACCAGGCTTTCTATTTTTAATATCCCAATTTGATTTCTACTTTAACAATTGGAATTATTAGATTTGACCACCTTATCTACTCTTGCCTACAGATCCAAGCCATAAACCCAAAGTAAATTAGCAAATATATCTCTGCTTCTCGTGTAGGTTCCAAGAAGAAAGCGTTAGTGGGACTGACAGAGATGGTCTTTGTAAAGGAGGCTGAAGATCACTTTCTTCAAAGTGATGGACCTCATTGCTCTAACATTTGTCATACTTGACTTTTCTGCAGGTCATTCACTAAATCACCATAGCCACTAGTCTGCTTTGTCATTACATTATAATTGGCTTGATGGAATATTGTTAACTGGAATTGTGATTAAAAAATAAGGGTTTCATGGGGAGGTTAAAAAGTTATTTCTCTACTTATGTTGTTTCTTTGCTTGGTTGTACTTCAATTTAGATAATGAAATCAGTTTAGGAAATTTCGTTTTAGAAATGCAGACGGTATTGTCTAAACTTATTCAGCAACTTGGCCTGGTATTCTTGAAACAAATTGCCAAAATCTCTAACAGCATTGTACTTCTGTTGTTTTGGGTTTTTTTAACAGTCTAGCTATATTTTTTAAAAAATGTGGAAAGACTTATTGAACTTTAGGCACATGCTGTGAATGCTTTGAATTCAATGGAACATTAATCACAGGCTTAAGATGTTATTCTGAATTTGGGCTGAAACACTAAACAAAACACAAACAAAATCCAGCGATCTGGTCACTGTTTAACATTGTTATTGGATTTTGCCCCTGAAGATGTGATGCTTTGTAGATTTTTGCCACAGTTGTCTAGTCAATTAATTACTCAGGCCAGGCTTATAAAGTACTTGTTGATAAAAGAGTGGTCAGATCACTAAGCTTTTAAAATAACTGTGTGGGAGTTTTAAATTATTTTTCTGTATTTCCTCATTCTTTTTGAATTGGCAGTGTATTTGTAACTAATGCTGCCTTGTGTCAGCCACAAGAGGGTATAAATATATATACAAGTGATTTATCTATATGATCAGATGGAATAGGAGTAGGCTGACAGTAGTTTGGTGACAATGCTATTGACAGAATAAAAAATATCAATGATCGCAGAACTGTGATTCCTTTTAGTTGCTAATATTTTTTCTGCTTCTTTTCTTACAGTGTGAGTTGCAAGGCATCTTCCTATGCACATCAATAAATTAATTTCTGTATAATCAAGTTTTAAATTGGACTGATAATTTTTCCTTCTCTTATTTTCCTCCCAGATGTAGTGAAATTCATAACAACACCCACAAAGTAAGGTTTGATGTATTAATTTCCTTTGCAGGGAACCAGTAATAGTGGCATCAAATGCCCATTCTTCAGTAAAATAAAACCACTCTACCTCTTTCAACATGTTAAACTCCCTAAATGTACTTTAATGTGGTTTATATGTATTGCTGTAATGATGACCAAGAAACAAAAAATACGAATCAATACATAGTAAAGCATCTATGATTTGGTGAGTGGCCTTTCTGCTCAACACTTTTCTACAGTGCTGGTTAGCTATGCCTTTGTGCCTTCCTCGACATGGCTGTTTCATCTGACATGGTGACTGCAATGGTGGAGGTAATTAGCAGAGTTGCAAATGTTTTTAATTACTTCATATCAGTTTTACAGAATCCTGAGTAATTGGCAAATTGGACTTAGCTCTTCGAGCTTCTCAATGGGATGGAAAGTAATCAAAGAAGAGTGTCAAAAATACTGAGAGATGGCCAGCGCTACAAATATGAATGAAACAACAGCCAGTACTGTTTTGAGTAGCTAGATCAGCTAGTCATCCATTTGGTACACCATTCTCAAAAGTGTATTCTCAAAATTCCAGGCCAAGTTGCAGAGCAAGGCCATGCTAGACACCTCCTAGTGTCTGATAATCGAGTAACAGAGCAGATGGGGAAAGAGAAGATAGCAATTTGCAGCATGGTAGGGCTTAGTAGGGGTTTCATAGCCCTTGACCTATTGACTGCTTCCCCTTCTTTTTTTTTTTTTACTTTTTTTTACCACTGCTTCATTACTCTGACATCTGAAAGTCATATGAGGCCTGCTTCCCACCAGGTGTACTGCTCACCATTCTGTCTGCAATCCTGTCTTGCTTATTCATGCTTCCAGTTATAGAAATGCTAAGGTATATTTTATTTTGCAGGTACTTCCTGGGAAAAAAATGGAGATGCATTTAATGATTGCTTCTGAGGGTTTTCGTTTGGCCTAGGATGAAAGAGCTCTAAGGATCAACTGAGGTCTGAGCCAAGCTTATCTCCATAGGGTATTCATCAGTTCTTCTGAGCCAGATCTTGCAGTATGATTGCAGAGCCTCTCTGGTGCATAGGTTTACTCTACTGAATCCTATTAACATGCATGGCTGTGCTATATTTTAAGATCATAGCATTTCATTGAAATTGCAGTAGGAATGTCTGTCTTATGTCAGAAAGATGTTAGTATTAGGGTAGTCAAGTTCTGTCTTTCTGTGTGCTTAAAATATCCAGATTCCTTTTTAGCTCATCTCTTGGATAAAAAAAGAGCACTGCTGCAAAGAGCAGGGTTGGGCAAAAACTGCTTTGAGGGGACTGTGTACCTTTCATGATAATATAAGTTAGAAACATCTGAAAGTGTCATATAACACTAGCCCAACCTTGTCTAGAGAAATAAATTGTTCATTTGAGAATTTCCACTTCTATATTATCAGCTCTGTCTGAAGTAGCCTAATTTAAACATTTCCCAAGAAGATAATTCTTATTTGTCTTCTTATTCCTTCTCTTTCTCTTAAACAAATATTCCAGAACAGTTATTTGGAGTGGGGAATTCTTTATATATATATATGGGGATTTCTTAAAAGTTTTTTAGTGCTACAGAGATGTTTATAAAATATGTGCCTGTGTCAGGTTATCAGTTATCTTTAATTTTAAAATCTTGTGACTCTAATTTCTTACAACTAGAAGCACTGCCAACTCTGACACTATCTTTCACAGAATCACAGAATATATTGAGTTGGAAGAGGACCACAAGGATCATTGAGTCCAACTCCTGGCCCTGCACAGGACCAACGACCTGCACAGGACCAAGAATCACACCATATGCCCAAAATGCTGAAATGGGGAAAAGTCAGGTAAAAGAAATTCTATTTTCAAACACACTCCATAAACACCTGCTTTGCTTGCTTGGGCTTTTAAAGGGAAATATTTTTGTGAAACAATATGTGTGTTTAAGTTTAATACTTCAAAAGCACATGCAGCATAACGAGAAGAAAAACAGATTCTATGAATCACAGTGTGAACCCCAGGTAAATTGAGTAAAATTGGTGCATTTTGCAATTCCTTTTGGTTGGGTTTTTTGGTCATTGTTGTTGGGTTTGGGTTTTGGGATTTTTTTGTAGATTAGATAAAGTGTAATGTTATCTATATTTTAATGTCTTATCTTATAATTTAATTTTAGAGGGTATATTTTCCTTCTTTTTTTCTTTGCATTTTCTCTGCATTTGATATAGACAGTAGTCTTTGCTTTGTTTAATTTATCATTTTCCTTATTTTGCTCCTTTGTTTGTTATGCCAAACCCTTTTAAACCAATACCAGCAACAGAGAAATTCTATTAGAATGTATTTCAGGTATTGCAAGTTCAATGCTTACCTTCTAAAATTTTTAATGCTTCTTTTTCTACTTATATTTTCTGCCTAAGGAATGATCAGAAGCCAGGAACAAATTTCCAACTTCTAGCCAGAGAAAGAGGAACTGTAGCTATGCTCTGGCATTGTCCTTGTTGTTAGAGGCTAAAGCTGCAGCATAAGAACTACAACAACTTGATGCTAATGTCACTGTGAAGCAACATTAGCCTTAAGACTCTGAATACTGTGAACATTTGGTCTTCCTCCTCCAGTGGAGGAGTTGGAAGTCTCTAAGATATCTTCAAGTAAAATAGCATAAATGAATGACTAACATTCTACACAGTTTTGGCTAAAGAAAACAAAATTTGAAAGTTCAGCTGAAAGTTTACAATATAGTGCAAAAAAAAATTGTTTTCAACAATTATAAAAAACCTAAGTCTGCCGCAGTCCATGATAGCCCAAAATAGATTGTGCTTGGTGGAGATATTGACTGTATTCAACTGAATCAGTGAACTGCCATGGACAATAATGAGGTCAGTGAATTATTGCTATTACTTCTGTATTACTATTACTTCTGTGCCGTTTACACTTTACATCAGTTTCAGAAATGCCTTTAATAATATTGATGTAATCAAAATAAGTGTAATCATGATCAGACTGTAATATATGAATAACCACACATACAAAAATGATACATATCATGCTATATAAGCAATTGTCCAATACAGAGCAATCAAATTCATAGCTCAAAAGCCTTCACTTGTATGGTGGATCTCAAAATGGGAATTCTTCTCTCTCTACATATATGTTTGGTGTTTTCTGTGAGGTGCCTGTCATTTTAACAAAAGTGACATGCAGAGTAAAGTGGAAAGGTCCTGTTTCAACCTGGGAAGAGGGTGGGGCAGACAGATGAATTGTTCCGTATTTTCTATGAAATCTTAATTGATTAGACGATCACCTTTATTCACCACAGAAAGACTTCTTTCTTTATGATGGATACAACAGCAGGAGAGCAAACTGTTGGAATTGATATACTTTGTTGCTTATCTGAAAGGAGATTTTTTGCCCTAATTTTGCACAATAGTAGAAACTTCCTTTAAATCCCATTTTCCTAACCAATGCCTAGAATAGCTCTTGTTGTTAGATTCTAAGGACTCTATTGTGGCTTTTAAGCCAGAGCCCGCAGTAGGGGTTGTGGAGGGATGCACCGCCCCCAAGAAACTCCTAGAGGGTTTGTACTTGAGGACAAATCTGATGATAGAATTTAAAAATGGAACAGACCATTGTAGATCATCTAGTCCTCCTATCTGTTAGCACAGGATTTTCCCTCCCAGATATTCTTAATGCATTGTTCAATGTAAAAGTCTCAACTCTGGGAGTTTCCAAAGCTTTGCTTGGAAAATTTTTGCCTCCTTTTTTCCCTCAGAAGTAGGAGGACACAGCAGCAGCCATGACCATGTCTTTAATATATATCTGTGTGTACTTTGGACTGACTTCTGCCTGCTGGCTGGTGTGAATAGGGGGCAGATGGATACGACATTTCTCTTTACTGTCTCCAGATGACTTAAAAGTACCACGTGATCCCTGTGCCCTAGGAGGAGATTTGGAACTGCCTTAAACCATCACCTGTCCTTTAATGAATGTCTCAGATTTTGTAAAGTGTGATCTAAAGTGTAATTTCTCTGTTCTGTAATGTGGTGCAGTTAATTTGTGTTTCAGTCAGAAAATGTTGTCCTAATTTTCTGGGTGGTGATTACTCTCCCAACCAGTGAAATTGGCTTGAATGTTCCAGTGCATTTTGTTTACTGTTTAAAGACTGATAAAACTCTTGTGTATTATTTCCTATTTGGAGAATAATAATAGTGCATTTTTCTGTCTTCAGTGTTGATATACTCATCTTCCAGAAGGATTTTGAGAGATTTCAATTATCAGATATTTCACAATACTTTTGTAAGTGCCATTGGAAAGCAGACACTGAATTTTCAGAAGTTATTCAAGTTTGTAGTGTAGATGAGCCTCCAATCCTGCAAAAAATATCTTGTGTTTAACACTGTTGTATGTGAGCAATACTGTCAGATTTATAAATATCAACTCAGAGCTTGATAAATCCACGGGATGAACATATTAATGCTGAAGTATCATGGCATTTACATGTCAGGCAGTGCCTATGAAGTCTCCAGTGTCTTTGGATTAATGTAATAAGTAGTGTAAATAGGACTGTTCTGTAGGGAGATGCGTGGGAAGTCAGTGTTTTACAAAATCTGTCAGTAGGGACTGTAATAGTCATAGAAAACCCTGAAGGCATCATGAAGATTAAATTTCCATTGGTGTATTTACCATTGTTCTTTGAAAATCAGTATATGAAACAATATGAAGTTTTTAATCCAAGTGATTAGAGGTTAATGTCGAGCAAATGCAATTTAAAAAGGTTTTTTCACTTTCAAAGGAATGTTTTTAAGTTCTACTTGTCTGCACATTCTTAGGTGGGGCAAAAAAATTCTCTAACAAAAGACTAACAAAGAAGATCTTTAGAGGCAGAGAAAACTTTTTAAGTAGAAGTAAAAGGGATGGAAACAGATGAAAAGCCACTTAAAATGAGAAGTGGCCCATTTCCTTGATCTCATGATATGTGGTAGACCTGAGAAATTGTCAAAATGCTTTCATTAATGCATATTTTGCATATTAACAAAACATAATTATTCAGTTGATAAACCATTGTAGTGTTTTGTAGGAAAAAAATTAGTTTCAGTTGAACACTATGAATCCTGTTCAAACAAGCATTGCAAGTACTTGGTGACATGCAGGTGGCCATGGCAATGAGTTCTTGCTTTTTTTGGTGAAGTTCTGCTAGCACCAAGTAATGAAAGTATTTCAGTAAGACTTCCAGGGATTGAAATGAGCCATTTGTGGGCAGTGTAGTTATCTGCAGAGGTATACAGAGGTGACACTGCCTGTGTGAATACATTTGACTCAGGCTGGAGTTCATAAGTAAAATTACCAGATTAATCAAAGCATCAGGCTTGCCACAAAAGAAATATTTAATTTTGGATGCTAAGGTATTTTCCATTTTAAAGCTACAGACAGACTTAAGGTAGGAAGCCAGATTTCAATATCTAAAGTTCTTTGTCAGTTTAATAAGCTGTTGTCGGGCTTTCTAATAGTTTCAGAATCTGATTTTGCATATTACAGTTTGATGGCTGTGGTGCCTGGGAGGAACCACAGAAGAGTACCTCTTCCAAAAATCAGATTAATTTTAGAGCTATTCCTAAGAGACGTTTTCCATCTACATCATTGTCCTGTTTCATTTTGTGCCACTTTCAATTTCCAGGTAGAAAAAATACATGGAGGATTGTATAATTCCTGAACATAATTTCTCTCCAAAACCTCTTTCAGACTTTATGCCTTTCCACTTCCCATTAAGTGGCAAAGACTTAATAGTTGTCCTGGTAAGGGTGTAAGGATAAGGATGCATTTTCATTTCTTTGAAATGGCAGCACAGATAGGATGATTCTTACCTGTATATTTTGCCGTTTACTTATAGTTTGTTTATTCTTTGCAAAATATTTTGAATACTGTATGTACCTACACTTCCCAGCAGTTCCTTCTCTGCATTTTGTACTCTTCTATTCACCCCTGCAGTGACCTCATGGGCTTTCTGCCATCTGTCATTGTTCCTTTATTCTGATGTACAGTGCAGTCTCACGTAATTTAAGACTTTGTCTGATATTTATTAGATAGACAGGATTATTGCCCACAGATGGCTGTGGTTCACAGCCAGAGGCATCTTCACAGAACTAGTGGGAAGGGATTTATTCATGTTACCATGTGACTTCTACTGTAAGCTAATTTTAGCTCTGGGTTTCTCTTGATAAGTTAAAATGAAACAAGAACTCTGGGTCAAATTTATTATTGCCTCATGTGATGCAGTTTCATTGATTTCTGTTGAGTCATACCTGTATGTCAGGTGTGAAATCAGCTGTCCATTTTTTCATTAGTAAAATAAAATGTATGAGAGTATATTTTAACTACAATGCATGTGTGCAGTTACAAATATTTCTGGTCTTGAAGTTGCACCTTTGGAGCAGAAACAACAGAAAAGATTTATAAAGTCATACAGTTGTTGCCAGTAGATGACATTGTCTGCCAGCTTTACATTTTCTCTGCTTCTTTTTATGGGCCACTGGAGTCATATATTCTGTCATTCTCAGTGTGAGACTCGGAACATTTCTTTGGCAAAGTCAGGGAGACTGGCGTGTTGAAAGTGAGCCAACACAGTCAGGTGGTTTCATTTGTACTTGATTTTGAGACTAGCTCTTGCAGCAGATAGGACATGAAAATTGTATTGTATCTTTTTGGTGTGTTTGTTCCATTGCTAGTGAAATAGTTGCTGCTGGGAAATTTAAGAAATCTAATTGGTAATAAATACACTGAGTTGAATCAGTGTCTTTTCTAATATTTGCAAACTCTATTCATTATAGTGCAGCCTTAAGTGGGTCCATGTTATAAGATTGCAACTGCCAGTATACAAATTAAAGTGCCTATGTATTTCCTTGCTGTAGACTTAAGCAGAAATTCCCAGCCTCCAGGTTGTAATCTATAGGGAGTTTATAAGCAGTTGGGCTTGAGGGGAATGGTGCTTGAAACAAAAGCCATCTGGAATACACATCACAAGATTCTGCTACAGGAGAGTTAGGAACAGAAGTAGACATAGGAAAATGCTGCATTCTCACCCTGCAAGGTGCTGAGCATCCTTTCCATTTCACTGGGAAGTCAGTGAGAATTAGGAGCACTCAGCACTTTCAACTTCATGTAATTCAGGAATGCCATATGTAGTTAAATATGTTAAAGCAAAAGATGAAGTAAGTAAATATGTTAGGTGAGGCTCTGCCAGCACAGTTATTGATGCCAGCCAGCATCAATATAAATTCCCACTATTTGTCATTACTACCTTTATTGCTATGACAAAGATGATGTTGGCAGTATTTTTAAAGTTTTGCTTTTCTGAATTGAAGCTAATCTGGACTGACACTTGTGAAGAGCACATGTGATCATACTTTCTGACATGTATGTTCCCTCTGTTTTGATAATGCAACTTTAAAACCATTGCACTCATTCCTCCCAATGGCACAGTATGGGTAACAGTAAGAAATTCTGCCCCTTACTGTCCAGCCTGGTTTTCAAACATGCTTGTTATGCATGAGAGAACAGAAAGGTAAAGGGAGCGTGCTTGCATGTGGAGGATTTGCAGTTGGTTTGCTTTGACAATATGAACTCAACATTGTTTTGTCCTTCTGTGGTCATTGAAGTTGAGCTGGCATAGAAAAGAATGCAATACATCTCCACTGCAGGCTATAAAATCTGTGTAGGTGGGTCAGTGCATCTGAGAACAAGTTCACTGTTTCAGGTGCAACACTTGCAGGATTTAACCCAATGGAAAAGTATCTCCTCATCCTTTACTAAAGACATTTCTAGAAGGTGCAGGCTAATTTCAGATTTGACACGTCAAGACATGGAGAAGAGTCATTGACACAGCAGATGCATTTAAATATAACTGCCTAATTACACAGTGATGCAAGTTTGCTCCCAAGAAACTAAATGTACAGTGCCATGGAAAACATGGTATCTGCCTCTCATGCTGTTAAATAGAAAAACAGTCTTTGGCAGTCAGGCACATTTCATGTATGAAATCATAAAGATCATGGTGTGGTAAACATCTGATCGTACCCATTCTTAATCAAGGATTGTGCTTGTTTCAGCTGGGGTGGACTTAATTTTCATCACAGTAGCTGGTACATGGTTATATTTTAGGGTTGTGCTAAACACAGGCTTGATAATATAGTGATATTTTTGTTATTGCTGAGCCGTTATTTAGTTAATTTTGATTTGAAAGTTGTGCAGTAGAATTCCTGAATCAGTTTTAAGTCGGCTGTAATAGTAGAGGATAACAGCGATGTTGCCCTGCAGCTACTGCTAGTCTAATTCTGGCACATGGGAAAGTTCACTGGTGGCTAAATCTAAACAGAGCCTGGAGCCTTGTTGTGTGTTGGGTGTGTGAGGCAGGTAGTTTACAAACATGGTCCTGGCTTGAGGGAATGTTTCAGTGACAGAAGAGTTTTCTTGCCCTCCCACATGCCCTATATCAAAATTCTTTGTTTAAATTGGCAGTTCTGCCCTAGACTAACTGCTTTATCTCTGCTCAGTTGTTGAATTCTTGGCAGACAGGCAAATGCAGAGAAATGGGAAACACAATAAAATATGATCTCAAATGATAATCAGAGAACAATAGTTGTTATCTATGGAGAAAATCTAAGTAGTAAATAAGAGTTATTGCATCTTAAATGGATTGTGTTATTTATTAATTTACTGGCACTGTGAATTACAGGCATTCACAACCCTTGCAGGCCAAATGCTACAGAGTAAGATTGTGGTAGGTTTGTTATTCCTGTATTTTGCTCAGTATCTAGTTCAATACATTTACAGATTTTTACTGTACAGTCAGTTGTCTGGGTTTTTTACACTTGCTTTTGCCATGCTTTCTCCTTTACACTGACTAGATCTGTACTTAGCTAGTAGAGATGATTCTGCAATGTTGACATTCAGAACTGCAATAATTGAACCCAATAATCAATAAATGTTTTGAGATAATACTCATTCTCCAAACAGCCATTACAAAATGCACTAAATTTTCTTAGCACTCTCTGAAATACCCCTGCTGAGAAGTAAAATGTTCCTGTAATGTACACATTCAGTCTAAGACTACCTAATTAATGACTCTAAATGCCATCTTCTCTTAGTCATGATGGAGAAAGACTATATGTTTTGATCCCAAAAACATTTACTGAATGACAAAATAGATATTCAAAGCAATCCAGAACAAAGACAGTGAACATTGTATAATTAAGAACATGAACATTCATGGTGAATCTTTTAATATCTGAGTTTGAGATCTATCTTCAGTGAGGTCCCTTGGTGTTCTCATATCAATCAACCAGACAAAAATTGCAAAGTGAAGGGTGTGACTCATGTGTTCACTGGTATATTCAGCCAAAATTACGGGGCTGAGCAGATCCCATAATTTCTGGCTTTCCAGCACTGTCTCTGGCTCCCAGCATCACTTCACCATCACCACCCTGCCAAGAATTGCTACATTCAGCAGTCACTAAAATGTCATATATGCAGAAACCATTCATCAACCTCCGACTTAGCTTATATAGGCTTTTATTTAAGGCAAACATCAATCCCATCTTTCTGTTGCCCATATCCCTTGATACATTCACTCTCTAAGATTCTGCTGCCATCTGTAGCCAGTGCTTAAGCCACAAATCAATTTGAGCTAAGGTACTTCCTTTGGAAGAGAACAGAATTTTCTCTGTTTTTTTCATGTTAGTCATAGTCTGAAGAGTCTGTCCTGGAAGATCTACAGAGATAGAAATGGACGGGATATCCAGAGATGGAAATGGATGGTTAAAACTGACTCTCTGATGAGCAATAAATGCAACAGATGGTTGTTATGTGACCTGGTATAACTTAAGTCTTTATTCTCATGCATTTTTCTGTTTTATATTCAGTGTTGTTTTCCCTCCTTGAAATATTACTATCTCTGTATTGACATCAGTTCTTTAAAATTATATTTTAATTTGTTAGGATTGTATTGCAGACTGCTACAGATCCTCCCTAATTCTGACTAAAATATTGCTGTGCCAAGATACTCAGTTTCTCAAAAGAATTTTGTTAATTAATTTATTGCTTACCAAATATTGATTTATAGGTCACATTAAAAACACATTTTTTGCATCCTGTAACTATTTAGAAAATAAGTATATATAAAAAAATTATCTGCTTTTGTTGCTTATTACTATCTGATGGGACTGCATACAGCCACACTGCAGTTATCTTTCTCTAAACAGTTTTCTGCAAGGCTGAATCCTTCTGAAGACCTAGGAAAACTTTGGGAAATCCTATGTTTTCTGGAAAAGAGCAGTTCACTGCTCTTCACAGACTGCTGATTCTGGTCATAGCCATAAAAGGCCTAATTACAGCCTTTACTGGAAACCCTGTAGTATCCTTGGCACCTGCTGCTGCTGCACAGTGAGTACTTTTCTTGTTGCACAATGGATCCGTCCTTTTCATTGCTTAACAGTCTTCCTTCTCACACCTTCAAACAAATACCATTGTTTCCTGGAGAAAGAACATTTAAAGGGTGCTGTAGCATTCACCCTTCCAAATGACAGAGCTGTCTCTATAGAGCTCTGTCATGCTAGAGGGCTCATTCTGGTATATGAGTACTTCCTCCTAACATAATCAGGAAAGGACAGCTAACACATAATTTCATGGTTTAGGTTGTCAGGTGGTTCTTGGCTCCTTAGAAGCTCAGATTGCTTCAAGGACAGCAGCCATTTGTTCCTGATGTTGAGCACTACACCATCTTCCCGTACCATCCCCTTCTATTTTAAAGGGAAGGGCAAAGGTGAATTCTCAAAGAGAATTACTGATTATTAAATTTTCATTGAACTAAAAATATAATCTGCAGGAGTTTAAAGCAACTTGCCGGCACTGTTTAAAAGTGGAGAAGGTAGCAGTTCTGATCAGATCCTGCCTGATCTGAAAAGTTAATGGAAAATGGTAGGAAATACAACCTAGAAGGTTCTGGAACATATTGATAATTAGATCAAATCTGCCATCATTTTTAAATCAGAAATTTTTGTGCAAAGTTGCTGGTATTATACTTTGTAGTGAGTTTCAGAGCAACTCACTGAGTTTTCTGAAAACTTTTTTGATCAAATGGTTCAGCTGTGAAAAAGAGAAGGCAGAAGTAAAACCAAAGCTTTGTGAACAGTGTAGAATGGTCTTTAGCTTCAAATTCAGATCTAGGTCCAACTTTTGAATTCCTGAAAGTCTCTTTGGATCCAGGCTTTTGGTTTAGGGACACAAAGCAGTTCTAATAGTTTTTTGCAGGCCTAATTAGGAGCATAATTTCTTTATGAAAGAAGTATATGAAGCTGATTTTTTTTCTCTATTTATTTTATAAAAAATTCCTATATCCTATGGGGCAAACCAAAGCTAAGTTTAGATGCTGTGTCTACACCAATGAACAGGTGTAATCAGCACTGTTCAGACTAACATTTTTCATGGCATATAGAGAGAGAGCATGCACAGAGACATTATTCTGTTTTGGTGTCCAGACCTAGGAAGAGTGGATATCTGGGGAGCAGGTCTGTGAATTTACTTATGTAGTTAATGGAAGACAGTTCTTTTTGTCTACAGTGAGCTTGCATGTCATCCTGTTAGGAAAAATTACTACTTCAAAGACTATATCTCAGAGTACTTGGGCACACAAATGCCATCTCTGAGTTTGGGAACATAACACTGTTCCATTGATCAGACAGTAAAATATATTGCCTGACCTCAGAAAGTGTTGTAAAATATATTACTTGTGAAAGTTCAAAAATGGGACTATAGTGCTCAATGTTTATTGTATTATTGTTAATAAAATGTTTGTGAGGTCTTCATTAAAGCTTCTCTGTTATTGTTTTCCTGCTCAAGGGTTTCTGCTCATTGCTGGATTGCCTGCTGATGCCAGTCTCAGTTCTGTGAAGTATATTTCATTTGCACATGTAAGTGTCTGGGTTTAAACATGTTAACAGGAAACATCATATAATAGACATTGTATAAAGAAAAGTTCCTCAATTCTGTCTTTCCACAAGAAGAGTATTGGTTTATTATGTTTAAGTTCAGTTGGGTTATCCATATAGTAAATATTACATCTGTATTGTAAATTATGAAACCTGGAAATGGTGAACTGTTCCCCATTTGCCATGCCTTTTCCTACTAGAGAGTGCTCTGCAGTTAATTCCTCATGCAGGGACACCAGCTTTCACAACACATTTGCACTATATTTCTCCATACTGTACACACATTCTGGCCACCTATCAGTTCTTCAGTGTTACAAGTTTTGGTTTCCACCAGCCATACTGTTTCTGGGATACTCTAGATTTCTGAGCAGACATTTTGATCAACCAACAAGAGTGTTGTTTCTAGACAGCTCTTACTATCCCTGCCCCCTTTTTTCTCCTTTGTTTTCCTTTTTTTTCTTTTTCTTGAGGGAACCCAAATTTTAAGGTGTGCTGTATTTCTGAGAGTTTAGTAAGAGATGTACCAATCTCCTTTTTCTTCAGTTCTTTCTTTTTATTTAGTTTTGTCCATAGTGGCAGGGGAAGCATTGCTGATCTGGATTCAGTTTTAATTAACAGTCAAAACCTAAAATACTTTACAAAAAAGCATTATTTGTTCCTGCTGTCATGCTTTTTCGTAGCTGGAATTTGGCATTTTGGTTGCTTAATGCTTTTCACTTTTCACTTGAAATAGGAAATGAAATGAAAGAAATTATGATCATGGAAGTTTTTGCCAGCAGCAGAAACAATATGCCCAGGGTCTTCTGACCTGCACATCTTCTCTCCAATATAAAAGAAAAGAAAAATCAGACCAAAGCAAGTCAAAGAATTTTGAGGTAAGTCTGAAAAGAGTACTTCAACTTCTGGATATGAGTCTGAGCCTATGGCCATTTTAGATTTGGTCATTTCTATGGCTATGTGCCAAAAATATTTATTGATGTAACATTTCTTTTGTGTTCAGATTTTGTTCTGTTTTCTAGCTAATTGATTATTTCATGGAGCTTTGCAACTGATTGATCAAAGAAAAAATGAGCAAGAGTTTTCTTCATATTTACTTCCTTGACCTAATACCCAAAGTTTACTCTGTTCTGAAAAAGTTCCAGATGTTAAAAGGGAAGAGGATACTCCTTTCGGATATGAACTCATTAATACAGTAAGAGGAGCAGCAGCATATTTTGCATAGGTACTGCTTGATTCAAGGAGGTATGCACATCATATTATTGAAGTCCACGTGACAGTAACCAATGACAGTAACCAACACAGCAGTAGGAATGCAAAACCCAGAGATGGTACAAGCACAATACAGAATCCACAGAACAGTGTTTTCTTTGGCATAAATGAGTTGTGAATCTGACTGTAAATAATCTAAAATGAACTTACAAAATCCCTTGTATTTGTATGTAGCTTTACGTGGAAGGATTCTGCTGGGCATGGGCTCAGTCAGTACTGAAATGCATTTCTCCTTGGGCTAGAAAGCAAGAGCTGTTTCGATGAAAAGCAGTACAGAGATGTTTGTTATTGGCACTGGTGAAATGGTGCCAGTTACTCCCTTCTCAGTATGGGCCACATCAATCCCAAGCACTGAGTACTCATATCCCCAGTGAGAAATGGCAGCCTGGGAATGCAGTGCATTTATTTGGGATGTAACACTGGGTCACCAACATCACTTTCTGTAGTTTGTTGGAATTTACAACAATTTTGTTCTAAATTCAGGGTGAGGGAGGAGGGGGGAAGTGTTATACTCCTGTGAAGTGTGGTGCTAGATAACCTTTCTGCCTGAAATAGTATGATCTGTTACAGCATGCTATTGTACAGGGAAAATAATTTAGTGTTACCAGTTAAGTTGGACAAGAAATCACAGGGTTGTTTTGAATTGGAGTTTTGCAATTATTACTTTTCAACTCCTTAAAAGGATTATATTCTTGATGCTTGTGTTGGTGGGCTGAAATGAAATCATAAAACCAGTTACAAAATTTATATCTGGCAAGTTTTTTCTATGTGGAAGATAATGGGAGATAACTATAGTCATGGTCTGGAAAAGCTGATGGAGGAAAGAAAGTTACTTCCAAGTAGGTACATGCTGGTCCCATGATGATCCCTCCCCTCAGTTATAATGCCTGCTACTACAAATTCTTCAGACCACCCTTTTAGTTGATTTGATCTATGTGATTGGCTATGGCTAGGATTGGGCTTGAAAGAAAACTGAGTATCTCCAGGCAACTTCTGAGTACGTCAACAGAGCCTGGGCTAGGAGGCCTAGTTTCCTCCTTCCCTGGAGGTGGAATTGTTTCCAGAGACTTGTCTACCCGCTCCATCCCTCTTTCCACCCCAGCCTCCTACATACACAGCTGCAAGCAGAGTAGCCAGCCATCACTGGGAGCTCAAGGAGCTTGCTCCTGGCAGTGGTCCTGATGTGGAACTGCTCTTGGAGATGAAATTCCCCATTGCACACCCTGCACACCTGGAGTGGGGAGAGGCCTACCTGCCTTGCCAGCTCTTGCCTTGCCTGTGCTCTCTGTTCTGTTTCCTTCACCACCCAGTCCCTTTTCCTTTCTCCAGCAGTGGGTGGTGAGTGGGGCCTTCCTGCTGCCGGCTCTCTGGAAGGGAAAAACTCCTTTTTTCCTTTTCTGCCATATAGAAACCACCTGGTTAGGGTGATGTGGGAGGCCCGGACAGAGATGAGACCTTGCCTCTGTCTGCTCTGCTTCTGTTCCTCCCAGTGGCAAATAACTTTATGGCCTTTTTCTAAGGGGTGGGGATTTACTTGAGCCATGTGCCAGAAAACCAATTTCAGCCTCTGAATCCTGTGAACTGTGTAATAGATGATGTGTTTCCGAGCCTGTGGTGAGGACAACTTTGTGGCCCATATAGGAGGGACCTGGAGGACAGTAAGTGGGGCACCCAGGAACACATTCACTGTCAGGCAGGGGCTCCTTTGCTGGGGATGGAAATGGTGGAAGAGAGTTTTCTCATTCTGGCATAGGGCCTTCACCTTGAAGGCAGTGGGCCTGTAGGGGACCAACCCTGTTTCCCTGGAACAGGAGGGAAAAATACCTGAGAGTCTGGGAGATGACTGTGAGCTTTGTCCAGCCCCCCAGAAAATGGGCATGTAGAGAACAGCAGACAGCACCTGGCATTTGGCCTTGGCTAGATATCACTTTCACTGGAACAACCCACAACAACTTCATGAAATTCCCCTTTTCCACCAGTACCCTGGAAATTTAGGTGACACCCTGTGTTTTCACTTTCTAAACACACTTTCCAGCTCTACTTTTGTATCCTTTCAGTTGCTGGGGAGCTTCTATTTCTATTGGCATGTGTTTTTCCCACTAATTAATAAAGGCATCGACTTTGGCGGGTCCTCCTTTTCATTTCTAAAGGATGTACCATTCTTGGAAGAACCTGCCTATGATGTTCTGGAGAGAATCTTGTGGGCATATTAAGGGATCTGATCTTTTCACTAGTAAAGTGAAGTGAAAAAGTACTATCACCAGTATGCTAATTTTATTTGCATTATAGCACCTCAGCCTTGTAATTAGGTAGATTGTGCTGAATTCAGTGAAGTTATTAAAACCTAAACGTTTATTCAGTGTCTTTGATTTACCCTCTTAATCATTTACTTGTTTGCAAAAAATTATCTGTTCTGCATCCACCTGGCGCTTTTATTTTATTACACTTTGTGATATAAAATTTGGCTAAAAGAAAAACCCTCAAGGTTGACAAGGACTAGGATTGACAGAACTGTGGCTCTTTGAAATCCCTGTTGTCCATTTAAATTTTAATGTTTCTATCATTTGTTCCTCAGTGTAAATTAACAGCCATGGCAGTGTGTTGGGTTTCTTTTCTGAAGTCAAGACTTTAAATTTAATTCAATAGCCTAGATTTACAGCTATTCGATATTTCACAAGGCAGAATCAATAATGTGACTGAAGTGAAGAAGATAAAAATTTATGGTATCTTGCAATTTAATGGTTGAAAAGATGCAATTGGAGAGATCATAAATTGTGAAGGAGTTTATGCTTCATTGCTCCTGATTCAGTGCTTGCTGTTAGAACTTGATTTGTGACTATTCACAAGGTGTGATTAATGGTGTGATCGATGCTTGCTTCAGTGCAGTAAAGCAGTTGTAATGCTCTTCATTAGAATAAATAAAATAAATTGACTGAGGCTTTATAAAAACTGTGTAACATTTAAAATCTAAAATGTCAATTTTTTTTTCCTGTTACAATTTAGGTTTCTTCAGGCAGTTTCCACCTACATCACATCAGTCATTGTCATTCTTTTTGGGTATTATAGAAATCCATGTGGGTTTGGGTTAGCTTTATGCAAAGCTCAGTGAAGGGGAAAAAAAAAAGACTTGAATAGGGCTGACTGGAGACTAAGATTTCTCATGGCTGTGTTTTGCCATCCTGGAAAAGTACATGTATTCTCCTTTAGCACATGCAAGTTTAAAGGGATCAAGGCAGAAAATGAATCTTCCATATGCAGCTCTACTAAAAACAATAAAAATTAATAATGTTCATTGTTTTTAAATGGGATGGATGTATGATTGGTGCCCTAGCAGAGACAATGAAGATAAAGAGTCCTTTTTGAATGTTTTTTTGGTTTAAGGATGTTCATTACATAATCCAAAGCTGTCTCACAGTATGCTCTAAAACAGACAGAGGAATATAAGAAAACTGTAGCAGCCTTGAAAGGCAGTAGAATGTAATGATTTTAATGTTGTCATTTAAAGAATTTGGCTCCAGGAGATACAAGCAATAAATAGGGTGGAGGATGCCTTGTGCATGCTATTTAAATCCCCTGCAGTATATGGATCATTTTGAAGTTTTGAAAGTATAAACATACTGTGTAAAACCTGGGGGGTGAAGAAATTGTACCGTGAAACTTAGGAGAAAAAAAATTCTACTATGGTTTGAATCTAGAGCTTTTCATTTACTTTTGTTTGCCTTATAGAGAGATAAGCCTGTAACTAGCTGGAAAAGTTTATCAGGTTTCCACTGTGCTCACTTGCTCTGATTTTCTTTGGTGTCCTTTCTCATGGTGTGTGTAGAGATTTCAGGTTTGTGTTTGATTTTAAGAGGAACTATAGGTAAATCTAAAGTTACTAGACAACAAAGCACCATTTGAACAACAGCAACGAGCTAAAGGTTTCCTATAATTTTTGTCTCTTAAAATATGCTGTAGCAACTCCAGGCATCAATGATCACTCATTTTCTAATTGGAATTGCAAAGAGAATGAAAAATGTAAGGAAACTACAAATGTTTTTGAAACATATAGCTGTGTCAAATTAATGCTTCTATTATTGCACACAGTATTTACAGACTAGCAGTTGTAACTTCACAAAAAAAATCTTAAAATAGATCGTATTCTGTCTGTCAGCAGTCTGGCAGAAATTCAGATATTAACTACAACACGTTCTGACAGTAAACACATGGTAAAATGTGTGAGACTATAATGTAAGTAGCTAAGCTTTTATTTTGTAGATGATTTTTTGCTCCCTCACCGTCAATTGAAAAGCCAATAATTCACACACACATACGAGTTTCTGTGAGTCATAAAAACTGGGCTTGGTGAAAGCAGACACAATGTAGCTGCAGCCATAGACCTCAGAGCATTGTAGCTGAAAGATCCCAAGAGCCACAGTACTGTAGTGGGCACAGAGGCGTAGTTACATCCTGCAGTCATGGTTACTTGACCACCTGAGTTTGTCTCTATCCAACTACTATGCAAAAGTGTAGGACAATTAGGAAATGTGAAACTCTAGTTGTGCACAACTAAACAGAGGGTTGACTTAACCCAAAACTCCACCAATTCTGTGGCAACAAGAATAACTGTGTCTCCACTTGTTTGGTTTGATTGTGGGGTTTTTCTCCCCAAGGAACGGATGACATATCAAACATTCTACGATAATTTGCAAAGAAGTAATAGCATGGAACCCTTAGAACTTGCTGTTTTAGTTTATCATTATCAAATGCATTATCAGTCTTGTTTTACAGAAAAGAAAACTGAAGCATTGAGCAATATCTCCTATATCATATGCCAAATTTGCTGCAGAGTACTTTCCACCATCTCTTTAGACTTGTACCATATTTATAGAATCAGAATATGCTGAGTTGGAAGGGACCCATCAGAATCATCCAGTTCAACCCCTGGCCCTGCACAGGATGTCTTAAGAATCATCATGTGCCTGAGAGGGCATTTGCATTCCTCTTTTCAATAGAGAAAGCCACACCCATTTCTAAAGAGTGTCAGAAAGGGTGCTAATAGGATTTTGTTTGGGACTTTTTGCTGACTTTCAACTGTTAAAAAAAAATTAATTTCTGTTAAGTAGGGATTTTTTCAGCTGTTTAGGCAGTTTGCAGGTATATTCAACCAGAAACAGAGAGGCAGTATGTAAAGAGTAGATTCTATCAGTCTGATGAATGATGGTTTTACTCAATTTCTTCAATGTGACATGCCGTAAGAAAATGGCTCAGATTAGGCCAGGTACTGAAAGCAATATGACAATACTGAAGAAGCAGAATATTACAGTGCAAGGGTTTTGGGAGGGCTGAGGCATTACGCCATAACTGCTTGTTGTATCTGATCTAACCTCTTCATAAAGAGCTGCACTCTACACTGAGCTGTGTGTAGACATTCTTTGCTGGCTCCACCAGCACTGAGGGTTTCACCTGGCAGAGGAAATTTTTGTGAAAGAGAAGAGGGTTTAAACTGAAATAGCTCTTCCCACTGCCCTTCACAATGGACTTTTCTTCTTCTATTTTTCCCCCCATTAAATGCCTTGCTGCGGTCTAACTTAGTCCACTTCCAAGTGGACTAAACAAAAGGGTCACCCCTCAGGCAGAAGGAGATTGTTCATATAGGAAACTATGTGAACTGCTTGGAATACAAAAAGGATGGATTTACTAGTGCTGGTTCATCAACACAGAAAGGTGGCCACGTAGTCCATTCTCCAGCTTTACATGCCTGTGATATACCATGTGAACATCCAGACAGTTTGTGGTTTCTATTCATTTTTCCTCCAGAGGGAAAGTTGTTGTTTCTTGTCCAAACAAATACATTTCCTCCTTGTTTGAGTAGCATCTGCAAATGTTGGCTTCTCCCTTGAATCCAATATTCTCTTCTTGGTTTCCCCTTTCTTTGTAACATTGTCAGTGGTTAAGATTTAACAGTACCATAAAATGCTAAGTGCTTTCAGTTGAGGTTCTTGAATAATTTCATGTTACAGGCAGGAAGACTGAGGCATGGCACAATTTACCCAAAGCTGTACTCTTACTTCCTTGAGCTTAATTCTTCATCCTGTCCAGTGTGCCATTCCAGCAGGAGGGAAATCATGCCTCTATACCCAGTGGTATGTTCTCAATTTTTGAAGGAGATGCTGGCTCTCCTTGTAGTAACCAGAAGATGCTGCTGCAGAGCATCAATACTAAACCTACTCTTGCTATTTTTATTATCACTGTTAATACTGAAAGGGATACCATCTATTCCTGTTTAGCCTTTTGAAATTTGAGGTGGGCTGACGGGGTCTCTTTCTTTGTTTCACAGGAGAGAGCGCTCCGTCTTCCCTTTGCTGTTGCCATTTTTTTTTTCCCCAGTTATGGCTGTCTCTGTCCAGTGTCTCTCAGTTTCTTATAGACCCCTCGCAGTTCATTACGGCGTTGCTCAATTTATTAGGACCAATCATGCATTCATACCTTCTTTCATCTGAAGTGCACTTTTAAATGTTAGACTACACACTAATCAAGTTGAACATAATAATGAGAGCACGTTCACATTGTTAAGGTAAATGATCCAATGCATTCATACTGAAGACATATTTGAACTCCAGTTTGTGCTTTTTGTCGCAATATTGAACATTCTGGACTAGTATGAATTGTGTTGTTTTGCGGCAGCCTTGCAAATATGTGATTATTATTGCATTGCTGACAGAACTCTGGATATTTCATTGCAGCTTTGTCATAAATTTCTAAGTGTGATAAATTTCTAAATTTCTAACTGGGGAGGATTTTATTGCGTAAATTTCTTCCTATAAATTGGAATATTAATACATGAATGGCACATCCAACATGTACATACATGCATCTTTACACTTACACACAGTAGTGACTGATGTATGAGGCTGAGCTTGATACTATGAACTTCTTTATGGAGAAGGCAGTAGGTATTTATTAACAACTTGAGTGTTGTTAACACAGCATGTGAAGTTGCTAAGCGGAGCTAAAAAAAGTAAATTATTACTTTGGAGGTGGGAAGATGGGGGATAGTAAATGCATGAAAACTTTCTCTTCCTCGTCCTTAATAGGGCACATTTTGGGATTTGGACATTTTGCGTTTTTCCATTTCTCAGAAAGGAAAAGGAACTGTTTGATGCAATTGTTAAAATTCTGTAGAACCTAAAGGCTTTTGGTGGTGTGTGAGGAATTGTGTTCCAGGATTTCTGCAAAGAAAAAGACACGTTTACATGAGTAAATTGGTCTGATTACATTCCTACAGAGCAAGCAGGATTAGGATTCAGCTTTGTAAAAGGATATCCAGTCTTACAGCACTAAATGCACAGCTAAATGGTGGTGAAACATGTGCAAGGTAATCTAGTGGACTTGGTTAGTGATAGCAGTGACCAGTAGCAGACATCAGTGACCATGACATAGTCCTAAGGTGTCAGTGTTTGTCTGTTGGACCCAGGCTGCTCAGTAAAGGTGGAGCAGAGATGTTCTTGCCATGCCTTCTGGAGAGCAGTGGAATTCCCAGAGCAATGAAATTCTTTGTTCTGTTGCTGCTTCATAATGTGAGTTGGAACATTTTCTCCTGAGGACACTTAAATTGGAGTTCATTGCCTAGTGTCTGTAGACTTATATATACCTTTAGGAAATGTCACACCAGGATGTGAGTGAGGTGGTTCTCACCTGTCTTTCCTCTTAAGGAGGTATAGAAATCCCTTCTAAGTGGTGTGGACCAGATTTTTCCACATTCTGAAGCAAAACTTTCCACAACAGTTAATTTAATGTAAGTACCACTCCCAGAAATATATCTATACTGGAGATCTCTCATTGCTGTTATTATGACTTTTCATGCATTAGTTAAGTGTCTCAGCATGAGGTTCAGCTGTGCTTTTAAGTCATTGTTCCCATTTTCAAAGCTGTAGTTTCATTTCTGTATAAAATTCTAGACTAATCATATCTCCTCTAAAGTCACGTGGGCATTTGCACATTAAAGACAAAATTTGGCCTAAGCTTTGCCAGCTTTTTTTTAGGCCAGGGAAAGTGATGAAAGAAAAGGGCACAAATCATGGAACAACCCAAGCTCTGTACCAAAGTCTCTAAGCCACATTTCTCAGCACAAGAGTGCATCCTCCCACTCTCCACATCTTTCACCTCAAAACATCTGGAAAACAGGATTCTGCAACTTAGGACATAACAATATGAGAAGAAAATTTAAAATCATGTTTAGATGATTTAAATACAATTTAGAGTACAGTGGCCAAAATATTTACAGTAGGTTGTTTACCTTTTACACTTCCTTATTTACTTACATTTTCTTAATAATTTTATTTTTTTAACTACTATAATTTATAAGGTAATATAATTGGTTTTCATTATTTTGGCTGTACCACTTATGTTCCTAAAATAAAGTAAGCAGTAAAAAATGGGCACTGTGCCCAAACTCTCAAAGTTATTTATATGTCTCTAAAATCCAAGCTGGAGGAGGCAAATGGAAAATTTGCATTTTTTGCCATTGAAACAAGCTTAACATCTTGCTGAAAGTGTCAGAAAGCCAAGCCCAAATTTCAGTGAGCACATGGAAACTCAGATTTGAATGCTGTACTTTAGTAAATATTATCTTACCCAGCTGATACAAAAACATATGTGCAGCAAATGAAAATAATTTAATTTGTGATATTTTCTTCAAGAGAAAGGCATAATGCGTCACCTGGCTGTACTTCATTTTCCTTCTACAGATAAATCAGTGTCATGCACTGTGTGAGCCCCTGCAGTGCTGTCAATGAGCCACAAGTTCACATGGTTTTTGCAGACTAGCTGACTGAAAGGTGCTTTCAAATATCAAGCTGCCCTGCTTTAATGCATCTGATCTCTTTGGTCAGAGAAAATCCTAATTAGAGAAGAGCTATTCCTGATGACCCTGCAACACTCTTGTGGTAGAATAAGTACCTTTTCTAGCGCTTCTAGTTTCAAATAAGAGAACTGTAAGGTTCACTGTTTTACTTGAGATGACACTGCACAGTCTGATTTTCTCTGGTATTTTGTCTGTATTTTCCTCCCTAAAATTCTGCTCAGTGCTATTGGCAGTTTTTTGACTGTTAATAAAATTACAGCTGTTGCTTTTAAAAAAAGAAACCAAAGTGACCAGTGAACAAATAAAATGAAAACTGTTCAACAAACATCTAAGTAAAATCTCAAATGTGTTGAGAATCTCAGGTCTCAGAGCTCTATTTTATGTTTCATCCAAATATGTCAGCTGCTAATGCCAAAATTTACTAAAATACCTTTTGCTGAAAAATTCTTTTCTGACTGAAGAAACCATTTCAAAGGTTCTGCAAGATTTTTGATTTTCATTNACCCCAAATACTTTGGTAGAAAACTAAGATGTTTAGATTTCAAATTGTTACCAGAGTACTTGTAGCTGGGGTGCCTTTTTCTCTTTAGTGGTTCCTTACTAATATCTACCATGGGCTGCCATGCTAATTTCACTCCAATGGAAGGTGAAATGCAAGCAGAGCTCTTGTTCAGGGGAAGAATCATAATGAGATGAAGCTTCAGATTAGTGATGTTCTGGCTCTAAAGCAACATTTCCAAACCGCAGTGTATGCTCAAATCTAACCTTGTATTTCTTGTCTCCACTGTGGGGCCTTTCTGTTGTAATTATTTTCCATGCTGCTCTTTCTTACTGTGTCTGTTTTTTCTTAGACTGTAATGGCTTGTGTTTTTCAAAATGCATGTTGATATTTTTGAATTTGTGTTTGTTAGTGGAAATTAACTTTATTTAGCATTTGGATTTCAGTGCAGTTTTCATTGTGCCATCCACCAGTGTTTGGAGCCCACCAAAAAATAATTAGTTGTCCTACCCTGGCACTGCTGCAGAGTCTCTATCTTAGGACTCCCACATCCTGCTCCACTCTGCTTTTCTTGACCAGGCTTGTTCCCAGATACATGTTGACTCGCCAGACTTGGCCTAGAGGTGAGCAGGAATCACCAGCCAAATTATTTGCACAGCAATACCAGTATGCTCTCCAGTGTGAATTGGTTACAGGCTTTGCCATTGATTTACCATGTGTCCTTCTTGTGTCATTCCCAAAGCAACTTTCCTTCTGCTGAGAGGCTATGAGACTGCCAGAGAAAGCTGAAATTCCCGTTACTTGGGGCCAGAGACCAAAATGTTGTGTACAAAGCCCAGGACGAAATGAGTTAGATGATGGGTGTTACAGATACCAGGGGGTGTGATGCATATGTGCCACTGCACATACATGTGATGTTTTCCATGAAGTCTGATACCCTTAAGTGGCTGTAAGCTTTAGAGGCCTTGCTGAGCATCTGTACTGTGCTGCTAAAATTATGCTTGTAATGAGAAAACTGCTGGTGTAGCCTCAAGGCAGGGGAGAGAGAGGCCCCCACGGTCTCCACTTCACTTCTTTCTCTCCTCTTGCAATACACATCCAGGCACTGCTGCTCTCACCTGAGGGCATGTGATGGTGTTGGGCTGCAATCCAGATCCATGTCTTACAGCTAAGGCCAGGTGATAAACATTAGTGCTTCTTAGGAGCACTGTCGCATTGTTAGCTTTACTACCAAAGGGCTTACACTAGAAGCAGGCTAACTTGTAGTGTTAACAAGGATTAATTCACATTGGATGCTTTTTTTAAAAAAAACAAAATGCTCGTCCATGACTGTATGTATCCCTTTATCCATCTTGTCTCTCATTTTGATTTTACTCTAATTATTATTTCTCAGTGATTCCCTCTCTTGCTGTTTCTTTCATTCTTTCATATTATTATTTCCCAATAAATAATTTTCCCTGAACAGATGGAGCTCAAATAGTTGTTTCTGAAAAATTTTGCAGTTTATAGTCTAAGCCCATGTTTACCAATGGTGAACTGGGTAATGACCCTGCAGGCCTCTCGGCAGCACAGTCTTACATTCTGTAGAGAAGGGGGAAAGTGAGAATTCATTCACTTTCTTTTCAAACATAACATGAGCTTCTCCAGTTGCCCACCTTCTTTTTCCCTTCATTTGCACTGGAAGCAGCTCTCCTGCACAGCCTTGCTGCTGGTCCTGACAGCTCTCTTGAAGGAGGGTGACAGTGTTGCAGGGTGTGATGAGTATGGAGTTCTTCAGCATGCAAGATCAGGCTGTAACATTACATTTGTCTCTTTACTTGATGAATAGGATACACTTGTTGCTGAATGAATGCTTTGTTCTGAAAGATCCAGCTGGCTCCTGGCCTGCATTTATATGACTCATGTGGTAAACAACGACATATTTCTAATTCTTAATAAAAATATTTATTAAATTGGCTGTATAGGATTGACGGAATTCTTTCTTCTTCTGGTGCTGCTGTACTACTTCAGTTTTGCACATAAGATATTGTCATATTTTAGCACCTTTTGCTTGCTTAATTTAATAATCTGATAGTTCAAAGCATCTTTCAGATACTTTGTTTTTGGTGATATCAGACTGATTTCTTCATCATCTGGGAGGATAATTTTCCTCTACAAGGTGTGCAAAGAAGATCATGGTAGAGGGCCTCTGGAAAATTGTCTTTTTTTATTTCTGTGTTGTCTCATCTGGAAAGTGAGTATCTATGGTTTGTAGCTTTTGGTAGAGAAAATTTCCAACCAATTTCTTTCACTTTCAGAAGTGGACTGGTTATTTAAAGGTTTGCTTCTAGTATTTTCCAGATTAATTTGCACTAGGCAAGCCCATGCCTTGGTAAGTAGTAGTTTGATTCCTCGAGGTAGCTGAGCTGGTATGAAACAGTGAATCCTTAGAGTGCCCTGTGAGTCTTCAGAAAAACACTGTGAAGGCTGGATAACTATACTGGCTAGCTGGGTTGTCCTAGTTCTGTAATGAGCTTAGCTAGTGTTAATTCTGTAATCTCTGCATCCCACTCAATTGTATGTTATAAGCATTCTCTCTAGCACCTTACTTTTGGCCTCATTTTTCTTCCTTTGTTTATTAGATAAATAAAAAAGATGCAATGTTGCATGTACTCAGGAAAAGAAACCCCAACATTTTAGCGATTTTTAAGCCAGGCCATTTACCAACCCCGAACTATAAAGAAAAATAATTTGTAAGTGGAAGTGAGTTGCAGCCCAAGATCAAAGGTGCTGCCATATGTCAAAATGAAATAGTTGTGTTTGTACAGAACCCTACACCCAAGGACCTCAATGTTAAGACTTTTTAACCACATAACATCCCAGTGAGGGACCTAATAACACCATATCTGTTATACAGATCAAGGAGATAAACCCAAGTTAAATGATTTGCCCAAGAAATAACTATCTGCTACTGGCAAGAAAAAGAAGTGAACTAATTGACCCTGTCCTTCAGAATCTGTTTTAATCTTGAGACAATTCTGCTTGCTCATCCACAAATATTTCACTCACAGTTTACCTTAACATGTTTTATACAAACAGCCAGAAAACTGTAATGTGTCTGAATCATGTACCGTGTTTTCCAATACAAAGAGCCCATTAAACATATTCATTTTTCTGTCTGGCTCCACCAGTTCATAGTTTCCTCTCAATGATAAGGCGTTATGGAGCCCTGTATTGTATTTTTCATTTGGAGATTTATAGACTGCAATTTTTTTCTTTCCCTGCCAGCTTATCCACTACACAAGCTAACACCATACCTCATTTCTGCCATTGATATGGCTATTTTCTACAATGTGAATGAAATACCTGGCGTGATAAATATTGAAGTGTATCTGCAGTTTCATTTTCACATACAATTGACACTTTTCGAAGAATAAAACCATTGCTGCAGTATTTACTAAGTGTCCCTATTTTAATTCAGATCTTCTTCAAGAGTATTTCAATAGAGCAAGCAATTCAACATAATTTCTCTTCATTTATGACCATGTTATATTATTTCAACATAATCATGCAGTAACGGAATGAGTTATGTTTATGACACACAATTCATATTAGAAAATGTGCATATAGATACCACAATAATTCTAATATTGCATTTCACTACCTTTTCAGTGACAGGAGAATGCAGTATTCTACTACAGTGAGTTACAAATGCTACACAATGTAATCCTGCTGAAATACCTGTTGGCATTTTAATTTTGCAGTGTTAATAATCTTTCTGTATTACCAAAAATTAAGATCAGTTTCAATTCTGTGTATTTTTGAGTGCTGTTTATTTGTACTTTTTAACTTTGTCTGTTAAGTGACTCTTCATCACATTAACTTAGTATACTAAAAACACACAAGTATAGTGACTGATATTAGCATGTGAACTCTCCTAACAGTTTAGTGTAGGATTTCTTTTGCTACTCGTGTAGAGGTATTTCTACAGCTTGTCTTTGCAAATAGGCTGTCTTCATGCTTATTGCTAAGATGGCTTGCTTGCAATGTTTTGTAGCTGTCTTTCTGGAGAAAGGGAAACCACTTATGTTGGTTAGAAAGGCTGAAGTTGGGAAATAGGCTGTTCTGTCTGCCAAGGTTATCAAAGTATCAGGACAATATGCAGTGGTCCAAGTCCCTCGCAGTCAGTACATGATATCTCCTGTGCTTCACTGTCTGTAGCTGTAACAATCCTTGTGCTTCAATGGGCCTGTTCTTTCACTGGTTTTTGTACCACTTCTGGTCTAGTAGAATCGGTTTGAGTAGAACTGTGGAACAAAGAAAGGATTAGAATCCCTATAACACATGCACAGCCTTTGAGTAACTCAATAAGCTCAATCAATGATGAATAGTCACTCTTCAATAGGAATCCTGTCAATTCTGATAGAATTTTTGACATTCTTTTTATCTATTCTTGATCAAATGTTTTTTAGAAGAACAAAACACTTATTTAATGCAGTATAGCTATCACTCATTGTCATAAATGTGAAAAGTTAAATGACTGTTTTTCTGGTATAAACTATTAGTTTTATAACCTATCCTTCAAGAGGAAGGGAGAGATAATTGCAATTACAGGGATTTTGGCACACTGGTTATTCAGTTTCAAGCTGTTGGACAAGAACAGGGAGTACTATGATATACAGGTTTATTTTTGCTGTCTTTATGCTAAGGACAAACTCAAAAATAACAGCTATTATTTCTGTACATCCTCCAATTCTGCCTAGTTGAGCCAGATAAAATTAATTTCAGGGAATCCTGGACAGAATTTTCTGGAGCAAAGTATCAACCAAAAATAAGTGAAAAGGTACTGGGCAAAGAGAATAAGTATCAATGGGAAAGAAACATGTAACCCCCAGACTCTTCAAGTCATTGCTTGGCATCCTCCCTGAGAAATGATTTGAAGGCCTCTCTTAACTTTATCAGGTTTGGAGAACCTTCAGCACCTGCAAAGCAAAAAAGGCAGAAAAGGCAAAAAGTTACAGGATGTTTTCTGGGTGGAGTTAGACTTTCAACCACTTTGCTTCCACATCATAATGGTGAAACTTATTCTCCCACTTCTTACACTGCACAGTTCAGCACTGTGAAAAACAGAAAAGGAGATTTCCCTTTTGGCATTGTAGTGGCATCTCTTCTTTAAATGCACTTAAAGACAAAGCAATGAAGGAAGGTTGTGCCAAACATACAAAAGGAATATTTGTTTTTTTCAAGGTTTGAAACAATGGAAACTATAAATATACTAAAATCTATAGAGGTATTTTAAGTTTGGTCTGTGATAGCCTCTTCTGATTATTAATCATGGGATGACTAATGAGTAACTTCACATATGATTTCAGTCAATCGTATCGTTCATCTTGAACTGGAAGAGGAGAAGCAATTAAAATTAATAACAAAAACAAAAATCCATCAAAACATTTAGGTGTTGGTGTTGGAGAAGTTTGGGTCAGGTAGACCCTATGGGTTGTCTCCTGTGAGGACTGGTGCTTAAAGTGAAATTCCTGCTTGGATACTTCTAGGCATGAGGCATGGCATTAATGTTTACTATAACAGCATCTACTCTGTTGGCTGTGTTCTCAAAAACCCTTGGAAGAGAAAACAGAGAAATTATGCTCCTTTCAGCTGTTAAAGGTAATTAATTTCATTGATGAGTTTATTCCTGATGCTAATGGCTGTTCTTCCATTTACTTCCATTCTCTAACCCAGCAATGCCGTGACTATAGAGATTAGTAAAAATTTTAATAGTTTTCAGTTGATGCTATTTATTTAAGATGATTTTATTGTAGTGTTTGCCTCCACTTTTGTTATTTGCTTTGGATGTTTAGAGCTGTAAGAACCCAACTTTGAATCAATCTGCAGCATTCACTGAAAGACTGAATACCTGATATTTCAGAGAAAGGAAGTCAGGATATGTGTCTTTGCCTTGGACTGCAGAGTAGGAGAAAAAATAAAGAAAAAGCCATTGATTCCTTTAAAGGTTGAGGTAGACTGTGGGAGCTTTAGCTTATGCACCAACTCTGAGGTGTCCAGTTTCTCACCTGCTATGTGCCAATGGAAATTCTTTTACAAGGAAACTTCACTGCTAAATTTCAGCATAAAAGGAATGTGTGGGAAAACTAATACACCCTTAGAGTCTTGTAAGGTTTCTATTGCTTCCCTGTTGCTACCTGAGGATATTTCCATTATGGCCTTTCTTCATGGTCCTTGGAGAGTTCCCACTGATGTGGACAGAATCACAAAGCTGTGAAGGTGACTCATACTTGTCTTTTGAAAGAGGAAGACCTGTGTACAAAAGGAGAATCTCCACAAGGATACAAAGGAGATGCTTCCATACTTGCCAAAATAAACAAGTGAAATCTTTTGGAGAAATGTTCTCTGGTCACTTACAGAGGTGCTTATGCATTTTTGTATGTCCAAATAGTGACCAGCATATCTAAGGGAAAAGCTGTAACCAGAATTTAAATGCACAGACCTAGACACATGGGCTCAGAGGGAAATGTAGGGAACTGCCTAAGAGCTCCATCTTATTTTGCAGTTTTGTTTGGTGCTACAAAAGAGACTTGTTGGATACAAACAAAGAAAACCTGAAGAAAATTTAACTCAGCTAGACACTGGGACATTAAAAACACACAAAAAATTTGATTAATATTGACTTCTTCCTGCAGTTTGGGAAAAAAATTTTTTTAACTTCTAAATTCTACTTTAAGCTTTGCTTTAGAAAACCTCCCTGATGTGCTGAAAGGTTCAAAGAAGTGCTAGGTAATAACTAGTGAAGTCAAGACACAAAATTACTGCATGATGAGTGAAAGAAACAAGCAATAGGTGCAAAGCCTCGGGATGGGAAACATATTTTCACATATTGTTCCTGATTTTCTATAACTGTCTGTTGTCAAATCAAGCAATGTATTTCCAGTCAGTTTAGAGGGAATATATGCTCTATTTGCTTACCTGCAGTAAAGTATTTTGTTGTTATTGTTTTGCTATAGTTTTGGTTATGGCAAATATTTTAGAGCTGGTTGAATGGAAGGGCAAAAAGAGATGTTGCCGTCCTTTTTTCCCCGGAAGCCAAACAGTCTACTAAGGTGTGCTTCTGGACTTGTTGCCTTCTTACTTGAAAGGCTTTGAAGCATATTATGTTCAGGAACTCCAAATCACCATTGTGTACCCTGTTAAATTTCCGAAACGATGAGGGAAATAGGAGATGGGTCAAGGAAGATGGCCTTTGTCTTTTGTGGTTATTTCACTTTAAAATACACATAAGTGTCTGCAGGGAAAGTGCAAAGAGGGGATAGGAGTTTAGAGTAAATACTTTAGGGTGCTTGGATCCAACGGTTAGTATTCTGCATACAGCTAGCTAATAAATCCAGACCAGGAGACATTATAGACATTATACTCTAATGGCCTACATTAGGCATATGCATTGAAATGAATCATTTTTGTATTTCTACTGGATTGTTAATGTGAGGAGAAGAAGACAAGTATTCTAACTCTATGGATTTACATTCTCTCTTTTTTTTTCTTTTTTCCTTTTTTTTTTTTTTTTACCCTAAATAATCAAAGGAATNTACAAGAAACTCCGTTTCAACATAAGAAAATTCCTTTTTTTTTTTTTTTTACCCTAAAATAGCTAAGGAATTAACAGATTTTTTTCTATTATTGATTACAGTCCAACAGCCAGATTTGCAGTCCTATGCTATTGCAGTAAAAAATTTAATATCTCTAAGTAATTTTTTTACTGACACAAGTGCTCATTCCTGGAATCCTTTTGGACTCTCAGTGAAGCAAAATCTAACAGACATAATTTAATTATATATGTATCAAATATCTATCCTGTATACTCCTTTCCTTTCCTTTCCTTTCCTTTCCTTTCCTTTCCTTTCCTTTCCTTTCCTTTCCTTTCCTTTCCTTTCCTTTCCTTTCCTTTCCTTTCCTTTCCTCTTTTCCTTTTTTCTTCACATTCAGGATTCCTTCAGACAAAGAGAACCACCTGGCTTTCTCATCTATTGAGAAAATTTTATTGAGCTAATTTGCAAGCTAGAAAACAATGATCCAAGAAGTTAACTACCTGTCATTGTTAATCCCTTGCAACATGATATGGAACAGAAGAGAAGCCAGAAGATTACTTTGTAAGTTGTAAGCAAAGCTCTGGTAGAACCCTCATGTGGTAATAGTAAAATAGAGTTTTCAAGAGTGCTGTGAAAAGTTAGAGGCGACAAGCTGAACTAATAAAACCATCTATCCCATAGGTAAACGAGTAAGTAGAGTGATTTTTCAGCCCAGTATCAGCTTAATACATAGGCCAGAAGAGGAGGGATAGTGTAGAGCATAAACCTGCATTTTGTGAGACAAAAGAGGAGGTTGTTGCTGTCTTATTGGCTGACCTGAAGTTAGACAGAGGAGATAGCCTTTGTCTTGGAGGTGACTGCTGGAATTTTTTCCTACATGGAAGATATTCCAAATCTACAAATATAATATGGTGAGAGGAGGCCAAATTTGGACCTGTCGACTTTGACGCATCCCTTAAAATATTCCAAATTATAGCAATGGTGTGTAAGAGAGTTGTAACAAAGGAGAGATTTTCAGCTCTTTTAACAGAGAGCTATATAATCACACTTTCTTGTAGAAGCGTTCAGTGTGAAGATCTGTCAATAGAAATCTCAAACTGTGAATATACAATTGCACTTTATTATCCCTTTGTTATTTTGTAACTACATAGGTATGACAGACAGAAACTGATGTTAAAAGAATTCCACAATTGTCAGTGTGTCACATGCATGAATCCCACTGCTGGAAGTTTTTCAGTAAATCAGCATCTTTGGGTAGGTACACCAAATGCCATATTTTAACAAAATGTTTTTGCTCACAGTAACACTCAAGCTCTTAATTTAAGGAGAATGAACAACCTAACGTTTTGTTACTGTAACGCACAGCAGACAGATGGTGCTCTGACTTGCACAGAGCAAACAAGGAACTAAACAGCGATAAGTACCAGATAAAAGGTGCTGAGGGGGCAGAGTACATAGGAAAACCTTCAGTTAGACCCTTTGCCAAGGCATGGCAATGGGAGCCCACATAACCAACTAAGTGCTGTATTGTAAAACAGTAATCATGTTAAGACACCCTAGGTGTCCTCAAAAGTCCTTTGACTCTCTAAGGATTACAGTGAGAGAGTACACAGAGGTCTCCAAACCTTCACACACCAGCAAGATTATTTGTTTTCCTTTTTGTCTTAAGGATTTGTGGTGCTACTGTTCTTGGGCCTGGAAACCAGCCACACACAAAACAGAGAGGGATGGAAGCATCAGGTGAAATTCAGAGTTCTTTTGTGAAAGATGAAGAGACGGGAGCAAAACTCTGCCTGAGGAGTCCTTTTTTGTTTGTTTTTTTTCTAAGAATTGACTTCATTTCATGTTAAAATTGATTTGTGATTTCTTTGTTTCAGAGTTTTGGGAGGATGTGTTGGCTGTGTTTTGTCTGCCAGCTCAAATGAGCTGTTTGCGGCAGTTGCATAGCATTTTTTTCTTGCCTTGTGCCAAATCCTGGTTGCCACTGCCTGTACGTCTGCTCAGGGTCAGGGGTTTCCATTTTTAAGATGCTTGGGTTTGAATTCCAAAGATTGGCAGAATGTGTCTGGTAGGATGTGCATGTAGCAATCACCTCAAATCACACATTTCTGAAAGTTTGTGTCTGTGCTATATTTATTAAATGCATAGACTATAAAGGAAACAACAATTCAGTTCCCTTAATCCCATTTCTGACAGACCCACGTGCAAATCTTCGAGAGTGCCGTGCACCTGTGACTGAGCTGATGAAGCAGCAAAGCAGAGAGGGGGGCTGAGATCAGCTCCCTAAACAACCAGACCTCGCTGAGTGACAGCTTGTTTGTGTCCTGAGTGATGTGCAGGATCTGGTTTGGAATCTCACAATGGAATAGCTGCTCTGTGACAGTGACCATAATGTACTTCAATTCAGTCCCCCACAGGAGCAACAAAGGCAAAAAAATCCACCGCAAGTATGCTTAACTTCAAAAAGAACAACTCTGAAAATAGGGAAGCCCACTAAAAAGAAGTCAAAATGGGCCACTAAAAGAATTAAATTCTTCCAGGCAGTAAGAAGACCTCTGAAGAAGGGACACAGCAGCAGAGCAGGCCCCATTCTTTGTGAAAGACTTCAGAAAGGGTGAAAAGAGCCTTGCATAGCTAATCAACAAAGGAAAAAAAGCTATTAGAAGTAAGATAACTCAGAAAACCAAAGGTGTGTCTAAACTAAGTAAGAAGGGCTGCATTCTAAAGACTAAAAATAAAACTGTAATCAAACTAGCCAAAAGAGTTTAAGGACGAACCAGCTTTAGGGATCAGAATTTTCCCTAAACATTTTTTTCCTCACTTTAGCAGAAACAGACGATGACCAGCACATAAAATGTCAAATTAGCCACACAATTTTACTGATATTTGCTGTGAGTAAAACTGGGGCTAATCTCACATAGAAAAAATTATTTTTGTTTTTAACGAGAGAGTGAGGACATTAGCATAGGTCTGAGGAAGGACTAACAGTACTAAAAGGCAGATCCATGTTTTTTAAAAATACTTGAGAAGTTTGGTGACAGTGTGAAGTTCTTCCAGGTAGTAATGATGAGGATCAGTTGTGAAAAATTGCCAAAGTGATTGGGTAATAAAATTACCCAGATGAAATTTAGAGTAGATAAATGTAAAGTACATGTACACTGGGGAAAAAAGCCTTTTTCGTACAGAAGATGATGGGCTCTGAACTGGTGATTACCACTGAAGAGTGAGATGTGGGGGTTATGATAAATAGGCCTATGAAAAGATCATGTCAGTGCTTGGCAGTAGTTAAAAAATTAAATCAGTAGTTAGAAGTTACTAGAGAACAGAAAACAAACAGAAAACATAATTATCCCACTGTATAAAGCCATGATGCACCAGGACATTGAAAATTAGGTGCAGTTCTAGACATGTCATTGCAAAAATGATGTTTTAAAACTGGAAAAAGTCCAGAGAAGAGCAGCGAAGATGACTTAACCAACAGCTTCAGTGCAGAAGCTGGGAGGCCTGATAGCATTGAAAGGAGGCAACGTGAGCAGCTGTGTTAGAGATCTACAAAACCACAACTGCCAGCCAGAAGCTATGTACAGACTCACTGCTGTCTCTTACAGTGCAAGAACATGTGAAAAGAATGGGAGAGAGAGGTTTAAAGCAAGAGGGATTTCATGCAGTGGACAAAGGACCTTTGCAACTCCTTTCCAAAGGCTTTAATGAACACAGGTTTTCATTCAATCAAGGGGAGACCAGAGTTTATAACTGGAAGGGTGCTACCTTCTGTGTGTAGATAAAGCACAATCCACTCAGAAAATCTCCCAAGCTGAAAATATTCAGAAACTATGAGAATATTAGGGGGGAAATATCATATGTTCTTGTGTTGGTTTTATTCTCATCAGGTGGCTACTGCTGACCACCTCCTAGTCTGATGGAATCCTTTCTCTGGCCCAGTATGACTGCTCATGTGTGTGTGATCACAGGTAATTACAGATGTAAACTTTGCACATCCAGATTGTTGTAACAAATCTTGCTGAACGATTTTTTTTAAATCAAGTATCAAAATGAGATTATAGTCATAATACTAAAGTAATACCATGACTTCTCATAATTATTGACTTGCACTATTTTTCTATAAGGTAGCTCCTAATAATGACATTCAGTGCTGGCTGTGAGAGTTGAGACAGTGGTGTCTTGGCTGTGGGGACATTGTTTAAGTGGGCATGTTCAGTTGGTGTTTCAACCATTCATTTGTTGCCTTGAACAAGAAGCTCAGGTTCACATTTCACCTGCTAGTTTCACCTGAAATGAAGAGAGCTGATTAACTAAAAAGGAAGGAGTCCTTTTATCTGCAATAGCAGACCTTTTGCCTGGCTACTCTTTTGCACTGTTAGTCTCCTTTTATGCTTATATTTCACTGGTCACTCAGAAATATGTTTAGCATGGATTTTTGCCTTACCTTGAGTTCTTCCCTAAGCAGCAACTTTTATTTGTGTAGTTTCAGTATATTTTCATACCTGGAAATATACAGATTTTTTTTTTTTAAGTGTTTAAGCATTTATTCTTTTATTGAAACCATCTTTCCAGCTTCTGAGCTGTTCTCCGTATTGTATTTGAACTTGTCAATAATTATTTTTTTTTTGTAATAGACAGAATTGTGAAACACATCTCAAATAGCATCTCATACTGCTTGTTCTAACTGTTAAGAATCACTGTTCTAATATAGCCTATATTAGCCTGTATTGTAATTAGGTTAATTATGAATGTTCTATGATATGATTTTATTTGAAAATGTTGCCTGATCCAATGTGTAATTTCTAAAAAAGTGTATGAGTCTTACAAATTTCTGTTTAGCTGTGTTTTTTAAGCTTTCCGATTTGCAGGAATTATTTTTTTTCTTTCGCACAGGAATGAACACTGAAAATGAGGGATTCTGTGTTTTGCGCAGTCGTATCTGAGCCACACCAAGGGGGGAAAAGACCATCCTCAGGTAATTTTTTTGAGTTCTCTTGTTTTTAGGTGACTGTTAAAAATACCATAAAGATGTTAATAATAGAATTATAGTTGAATCGATCCAAGATAGGGAATCAATATGTCACTCTCCTTAAAAAATTTAACAACTCTATAGTTCTTTTTTCTTGATACTCCACTCAGGTGCTATCTAACGTATTTTTACTTTTTTATAAACAACATTCATACTCTGAACTATCCCAATTTTATTAACCATACGCAGATTACTAGTCATTCTGAAAAGAAAATGGCTACAAAGGAGCATGCTGCCCTGAAGTCAGGCACATTTGGCAGGCTTCATACTAACTTGATAGTAATTATGATCTCCATCGAGTGAGACAGGCAGTGAATAAGATATTTAACGCTGTGTGCTTTGGCTGTGAAAACCTTTTCGACTTGTGCTTTCAATTTCTGGGTTTCAGTGTTACTAAAATATCTATGTGGGTATATTTTAAAAGAAATAATTATCCTTTCCTATACACACACTATTTTTTTAATCTCAGGGAATTTTCTCTGTTTACTGACTGCTCCCCAGAGATGGATGCTCTAACCACCATAGAGAGAGCAGGACCATAAATATCCTTTTGCAACACAGGAGCTGCAGTTACAGTATAGTGAAATCTATCATCTCACTCATATAAGATGCAATCTGTCTCCATCAGAAAATTACCCAGAACTTTCTACCCACAGTGACGAGTGTCAACTATAGTTTTAATTTCAGAGATTTGATGTGTATATTTCAGGTAATACAGGTCTTTTGATGTAGTTTTTGTATTTATAAATTGCTCTTCCTCTTTACTAAACAATATAGATTCTTGTACAATTTATGTAACATTTTTTTAACACTACTAGTCTAACTCAGTGGAGAGTTTCCCAAATAAACATGTATAGGCTATGTCAATACTCAGACTATTATGCATGAACATCTAAATTCTGTCATACCATTTTCTCATGGTAGTGCACCACCAGAAAGAGAATGCAGCATTCTCAGTCAATGAGGAACTTAGCCATAAGATATCTAGACTGTTGTAATTATCAGGATAGAAGTGCTTATAAAATCTCAAAGTACACCTCTCCTACAAGCCTGAAAATTACCTTACAAACTCTGAAGGGTAAAGAGAATAAATTTGACCATGTTTCATATATAATTGCACTGGATTCAGTCAATTTGGAATTGTTCTGAAATATCTGGAAAAGTTGGTGTTGTTTGTAAGTATTATTTTAGAAACTGTAATGCATTGCTAAACAGCCATGATCTTATTCCTCAGTTTCTGTTGTATAAAGCTTCTAGTTGGAAGTTTAGTATTTATTTTTTAAGTTTGCTAGATCTACTAGTAGAACTCATGTCATTCTTCTTGTGCTGTTCCAAGGCACTTCTTGGAAGGAAGAGTAGTGGGAATGAGAGGGTAAGACCAAATTTTAAAATGTTGGACTAATGCCTCTAGTCCAGTCAACAGTATGAATGTGATTGATGACTGCAGTGATGTGGAAGGCAAAATACTGACATGTTACAATAAAAAATTTTGAAAGCTCAAAATTTTGGCACCAAGACAAGCGGCCACATGATTAAGAAAATAGGTTTGTGTTCCGGACTGCTCTGAAACTGAATGGGAAAGTTCCCGAAAATAGTAGTTCTCTTAAATGTGTTTATTCCAAGTCTATCTATACAGCAAACTACCCTGCCCTGTGGTGCGAAGCTTGAACAAGCTGATTCAAGTACCAGAAACAGCATAAATGTGGCAGATCTGTGGTCCCTGCACACTTGAAAAAGCCAGGTAAATACTTCTGCAGAGATCTGATTCTCACATAACCAGGTTGTTTTTTTACTGAAGACAGCTCAGACATAAAGCTTGCATGGTATCACATCTAATACATGGGGTCTGACATAGCAAAGGACAAAATTTGGGCTCTGGGTTAAAACTGACAGCTGCTTCTTTCTTTCCTTTTTTTTTTTTTTTCCTTTGTTTGTTTTGGTTAATGTGTATTTGCTTAGCCAACAAACCTAAGCACAACCTTAGGACCCCTGAGATGTCCTTTCCTCCCTCTCAGTTTTGTAAATTACCAGGAGCTTATGCGCAGAGCAGACTGCAGGCAGGGAAGAGCAGGCAGAGTGGTGGGGAGTCCATGTGACTCCCATTGGAGATGGTGGCTTCCTTTCTCATCCTTCTCAAGTCCACGTTCAAATGTTACCATAGGAGTTGTCTTTTCAGATATGAATGGTCCTTCCATTTCCTCCTGCAGCCTCATGCCCACAAGGTTTGGTAGGATCCTTCTTGAAAACGCACTCTCTTCACAGTTTCTATACTGCCTCCTGCATGCAGGCAGAAAGTGAGGATGGAGATAAAAAATATGGGAAAGCAAAGAACATCTAACAATTCTGAACATAGTTTTCCTCAAAAAATTATTGAAAAAATACCATAAGATTTGGAAACTCAGTGAACCTAGCATTAATTTTTTTTTTTCCCAAGCTAGCTTTCTTTTTGTTTAGCCTTCCTATCTGGGTCAGCTTTTAACAAATTCAGCTGTCACTTTCTATATGAGTGAGAACATTTTTAGTACTGTGGTAGAGCTGGCAACAAGTGAGCAGTAGTGTGAGACCATCAGCAGGTGTGTGGGAGACAGCAGCAGTTTGGGAAGTCTGAAAGAGTGCTGGTGAGGGAAATCAATGTTAAAAAAGCATAGTAAAAATCTTCCTGGTCATAAGAGGTATTTCTGGAACAACTGTGCTGCTGAGAGCATAATTTGTTTTTCTGTTCTTCAACAGTTTCTGATCTTTGTATGTTATCTCCAGGATTCAAAACAGTTTCCTTTTTTCAATATATTTGGAAATATTTATCTTTGGATTGAGATAGGAATTTTACCCATAGTTCCTGAGGGCCGCTTATTTAACATCTGTTTAGAAGCAAGGAGGAGGGCAGTTTTTTGGATCTCATACTACATCTGGAACAAAAAGGAGCATTTTAACAAAAAATACCCCAATCATGGAAAATTTCCAAATAAAGTTTCCCAATAATTATATCTGCTAGATATAAAACCACATAAGTTATATTTAATCAACTTGTACATAACTATGAAGACAGTAGTGGAAGTATGGGCACATGAGCCACCTACACACCAAATACTTTTTAACCTGCTTGTTGAATTTAGTCTTAAGTGTCAGGGTGATTCCCTGCTGTAAAAGCCCCAGTGAATGCATTTGTATTAGCACTTTGCAGCAGAGAGACTCTAATGTGCCAATTCCTAAAAATGAATGCAACATTCTTGAGGAAACCATGCTGGAACTGACACTCTGGATGAGATCCTGAAATCAAGAGGAGCATTTTCACTGCCTTTAACAAGGCCAACATTTGTTGACTGATAACAGCCAATGACAGAATGGAGAGTTGGAGCATCAAAGAGATAGTTAATGAAGGGTATACTAAAGGGTCGAGGTGAACAACACATTAGAAACAAAGGGAAGTGTCTTAGCCTCAAGTCTGATGTGCTTTTCATAATGCTGGTGTAGTCCTTTGGTATTCAGTGTGTCAAGATAATCTATACTGGGAGTGAAGTTAGGAACAATACAGAGTAAAAGAGGCAATCCAGAAAAAAAATTTTCAAACAGAAGCTGGGGCTCCAGGAGGATACAGTCTGGTTATCCTAAAGAGAAAGACGTGTGCCAAAGGTAAATAAAATGGGATTATAACAAAGATGAAAGTCATAGAAAGAAGGGGTAATGGGAAGGATTCTCTGTTTCTAAGGCAAAAAAACCAACCTAATTACATAACTCCTTTTACAACAGGACATTAATTGTCCATTAAACATAGGTGCTCTGGAAAGTAAATATTCATCTTTTGGTGACCCAAGAATATATATCACTGACTGAAACATTAGTTTCTAATGAGGGATTGACAGTATCATCAATAAGGAAAAAAGGTGTTTGAATTAAAATGTTTTTGCTGGTGGCACTTTCACCACCCCACTGATAGTTAGCTTCTTATTTCCTTGGTCTTTTTATGGCTCCATGAAATCATCCTGTATTTCCCTAGTTAAGTGTATGGAGGAAAAAGATACTGAACATTTTAGCAACATTTTCATCCATGTTATAGAAGGTACTCAGAAGTATGATTCTCAGCATGAGGTAAGACAGGTATCTGCCCTGTTTCATAACATAATATACTCTAAGTACTAGGAAGATGAAAGGGATGTTGTTATACTGAAACTATATGTTTTACAGGAAAATTGTTTATTCTAGAGTGGAATTTTACTCTGTTTCTGGTTGGAATGAACATAATTTCAATACAATAGAAAAGAGGCTAAAAACAAAATCCCTAGAGTCATAAGAAGAATTCTGTCTTCTGTTTTACTTGAAGAAGCATACTTATTGAAGTTTCTTCTTTGTAATGAGATTATTTATCTTTTTTCTGTTCAGATGCTACCACCTTATGGTTGCATGCCATGGCAAAGACTAGGAGAATATTCATAATCAATGGAGGATATGCAGAAGTAGAGTGTATTCCAAGTAGAGCAGAGTAAAATGATAGCATAAAGTGCCTGGAAAAAATAGTCCCACAATTTTGGGGTGAACTTGTTTTCCTTCAGAAAAGGAGCTGAAATGAAAATCTATTAACAAAATCTGCATTGCATTTGATAGCCTGTTCAGCTCTCTACAGAAAGACCCAGTGCAGGATATCTATCAGCCAGAACTTCTAGACATGGCATGCTGCCAAACTCTGACAGAAAATAAATTAAAACACTATCTACTGGTTCTATGGTTAACAGGGTTGTTCCCAGGTTTTATAAGTGCACACACAAAAAGAGAAAATTGTGATAAAGGGTTAATATGCTGGGTGAATACTTGTTTATATCTCTATATTGTTAGCACCAGGGTGTTGATGAGCACATATTTATCCATAAGCCACTAATTTACTGCCACTTTGCCCATGGTGTTGGAGAACCTCGTTACTTCCCCGTATCTGATTGGGAGAAGCTGACCAGAATTTTAACACAATATGAGAGCACACAATGAGTTTCATGCTGCAATGAACTGTGTTGTCTAAGGCTGCCACACAGCACATGCAAGTTTCTCTACTTTTGATACATATAACATGTGCTCTAGCAGACTTAATCACTCATGTGCTAATTCATTTAAAGGTGACCTGTAGGAGTTTTAAAAATAACCTTCCAGGTCTATGGATATATGCTGAGTACCCCAGGCATTAATCACAGTTTTGATATGAACTGTAACCATTTTTACCCTTAATGCTTCCAAGAAGTCTTCACTCACTGTGAACAGTTGGGTCCTTCTTAGTATGACCCACTGGCCCGCTACTGGTCATGTCAAATGTACTGTAGAGCCTGGAGGGAGACTGTGGTTTGAGCTGTCTAGGTATGCTAAAACTCCTTATTACAATGTTAGAGAGGCTTCAGACGGTCTCCATTTTATGGAGATACTAAAAAAGATACTAAAAAACCCAAAACACAACAACAAAAAATCTCTGCATTTTAGACGCATACACAGAGCTTTAGAAAAGAGATTTATTTAATGCTGTAAACTAGCCCCATATTTTATAAAGGGATCATGTGGTGCATCAGCTATCATCTGCTTAATGTATTTCAAGGGGTCATCTCATAAAGGAGCAGTTACTATTATGCAATTAGAATTCAGAGGATTTTGAAAAGAAAATTAGAGGAGTAGTTGGGTAGAGAGAATGGGGTGTAAATGTAAATTTACTAAAGCTTCTTTTGGAAGAATTTCTGTGGCATACATTCCATTTTCTAAATCTGACAAGTACTTGATAAAGTGGTTTGACTTTCCATTCCCATACAGATTTTATTTTTGTGCTGAAATGCTAAATTCTGCACCAGCTCAGTTTAATTATTTTAATTATTTATTACATTTTTTCCCACAAAATTTGTTAGACAGTTATTATGTCATTTAATTTGGGATTGTTCATACAAGCAAGGATTTCCATGTCCATTTCTCAGAACAAAATACTCATTGCTTTTGCTGGGTGCTCACTTATTGCATCCCACATAGTTTTAAGAGTAAAATGGCCTTGGTTAGATTTGTTTTGTATTTGTTGCTTCACCCTCTGTTTCTCATACAAATCTAAATTGGTATCAGCTTTGAATTTCTGGCGCACTCGCACACTCAAAATCTACACCTCTCCCATTTCATAGCAAGATAAAATAAGAAAATATTTCTGTTCACATTGGCTCCTTCCTTTCATCTCCTCAAACCTAAAATGACTTTAGTATAAATTTAAGTAAAGTGTCTTATTACAAAAATCTTGGTGCATCCAAAAATTACTCGTTTATAGTATTCTCATGAAAGTCATTGGATTTATCTCAGTGCTAAATGATGAAGAACCCCCAAGAAATACATACAAGCTTCATCCACTGGAACCCAAAGCAGAAAGCAATTTAGCTCTTTATCTTGTTTGGATTTTTGTTAATCAAGAAAAATGCACTCAATTACTGTGACAGGAAGCAGTGCACGTAGAAACTGCACTGAGCCTGGAGCCAGATGTCATGCAGTCTAAGATAGCTTAAGTTTGTTGTGCTGCCTCTCTGTCAACAGAAGAGAACCTCCTCAATCACAGCTAGAACTTGTTATTTTATTCAAATAGGAATTTCAGTAACTCACATAAGAGAAATGTATTTTTTTCATGGCTATAAATGTTTTTTGCTGGGTTTTTTGGCATGGCCTTGTGGGATTTGGGGTTATTCTGAAACCTGGATGAACTTAACATCTCTGTGATCTTTCAACCTCTCTGTTTTGCAACTGGCTAGTGAAAATTGCCAACTTTGAATCAACAGACAAGCTTGAAGTATTACTGAATGAGAATGGAAATAAAGCAAATTGGTTTCCTTTAAAAAAACTACATTTAGAGAAGGTGAATTAACACAGAATGCAGACCAGGACTCAGCCAAAACCTTAATTTTGTTGCCCCTGGCTGCTCTGGGAACCACAGAAGTTCAGATCAGGATCAGTTGGATCAGCATGGATCAGTTTATGAAGATTTTACTACTATATTCTAGTCCATTGCTTTTGATAGTTCAAATAGCTTAAGAATGCCTGCTATCATGCAAAAATACTCTTAGTCCTATTTTTATAATTACCAGCTGAATTCTTGAGACTTCTTGTGGCAATGCTTTCTTAATTGGAGTTGGAAGTAGTATCAAACAGAGTCTATACTGTTTGGTAGTCTTTCACAGCTCAATGGAATTTTATCAAGTCCCCAGAGTTTAAGGAGCAGGTCAGGGTATGGATTTTGGATTGCTGTGACGTTACGCTGCAACATAAAGTTCATAAAGCATTGCTGACTCCGAAATGCCAGCAAGGAGAGAGTGCTCGCTTTTCACAAGGAATGACCCAAGTCAGATTGTGTCCCAGCAGTGGGGTTAAAGTTCAACAGCAGATTGTAGGGTTTCTTTCTATGTTAGTGGTTGGACTTGATGGTCTTGGAGGTCTTTTCCAGACTTAGTGGTTCTATAATTCTTCTCCCCATCATTGCAGAGCCTTCAAATTTTGACCCTGGAATACTGCTCTGTGAATTGTCTGGTTTCATACATAGGCTGTTCTTGTGAGTACGTTCCATCAGTAAGCAATGTCAGAAGGCAAATAAAAAAGGTTGGTCACCACATGTGTGCATAGTTTCTCATCTGCTCTTTTTTATTTTTGTCAGCCTTTGGAATGCTAATTTAACTTCCATGTTTATGTTGTCTGGGCACCTATCCCAAATTCAGACCATCATTCAACAACCTATTACACCAGTTCCCAGCAGAGTGCAGGGATCCATGACAAATGAAGTGCAGCTCAGGCAGGGGGTGAAGGCTGTGGTGTGAGAGAAGCACTGTGAGAGGCAGCAGATCCCAGTTCTTAGCTCTGTAAGACTCAGAACAAGCTGGGAAGCCACCACCTCACAGACAGGTGATAGGGTACCAGACAAGTGGCTAGGTGAAACCTAAATGCCTGTTCCTGGCTCCTACTGCGTTCCTACTATCACAGTTTATCTGTAATTTAGGAACAAAACATATAATCTTACCAATTGCCCTGTAAAAGTTGTCAGCTCCTTGTTTACACAGTTCCATGAAATAGATAGTGTTTCAAGGTTACTTGTGACTTTTCTTCTGAGGTGACAGGGAATGTTGCTTCTAACTAACTCATAATGTTCATCAAAATCAAATTCTTCAAATCCTTGTGACCTGCATTACAGAGAAATTGCCTCCAAGTATGATGTAGTAAGAAGAAATTGCACTATTTAATCTATTGGAAATCCATAGGAGGAAATGTGACATTTACCCCATTTTGACTGACAAAGTAAAATTATTACAATATTTCTGAAAATATATGTTCAGCAAAACTACATTCATATTAATTTCTAAATTATTTTTTTACATTAATAGAAAGGCTTCAAAGATAGGTCTTTTACTAGGAATATGCCTGGTGTTATAGAAATAAAATAAGTATTTTGTATTTGCAGTGAACAATAAAATGTAATTAATGATGAAAGAATATTATTAAATGGAGTCCACAATATCAGAAATAAAATCTGCAGTGAAAAGATTTTCTGCTTTTCTTGTCACCAAAATTTTGTAATTACAAAGTTTGCTCCTATGTATCTGATGGGTGACAGTCTCACAGCACCAGGCTGAAGGCAATGCTTATTGAAGTCTGACCATGGTGCATTTGCCTATTTTTTACTTTAATTTTAGGAACAGATACACTCATGGTGTCTTTACTGAATCTCTTACAACTACTTTCATGTAACAATGAAGCAAATTTTGGCTCAAAACCCCAGACTAATGGCAACCAAAATGTCCAGTGTTGGTTTTGAAAAATTTTTAAAAGACATAAGCTAAGCTTTCAAGGACTCTGGACTCTTTGCTCTAAAGCTCGTAATCACTGAACTTCTTGGCATGATATAATTTTAAAATTTTGAAAATATTTTTATTATCTCAAAACTAATTCCTCTGTCCCTTCTTTGGGAAAGCTTAAAACTGTGTAACTTTGGCTAATAAATAAAATTCTTGTTTTTCAAGAATAGAATTTCTCATAAAGTTGCAACTCTGACTTTTCCAGCCTGTTTTAAACCTGCTCTAAATATTAGATAATGCATAGCTGATGGTTTATGTGACATTCCCAGAGGCAGCTTTAATACGACAACCTTCATGGCAGGATAACATTTTGTGTGGAACGTCAGGCTTAGAGGACTGAATTAGAAGATTTTGGTAAAACTATTAGAGAAGGGCATAAGTCCTTAATGATAACAAGTAAGTGGCAGAGGAAACATAAAATCTTGTCCAACAGCACTCATTTCCTTACTTGCCTTCTGTTTCCAAAATAGGGGTTTAGTGTAAAAAAAGTGTTAATGTTATTTTTCTGTTCTAACTTGGGATCAGGAAAAGCAACTGGGAATTTCGTATGAAATTTCCTGTGTATAGTGCTGTTTGATATGGATAGACAGAACTCCCATGATTCCTACATTCTCAGGTTAAAAAATGTAATATCATCCCCACTTGCAGATATACACACAGTATAGAGGCACCCAGGTAAACTGCTCACTTACAAGGTGATCGTGTCCTGTCACCTACATAATTCAAACTGTGAAATCACAGTTTTATTGGCTGGCAGTCCTGCATAGTGCAGGTACTCTCTCAGCATTCTTCAAGCCTGCTCTGATCACTAGCTCTGAGTTTAAAGCTCAAGAATAAAGGCGCTTCTTTATTTGGTAGTTTCATAAGGCAGACACTGTAAGTATTGCATTTTCATGTAGAAACAAAACCACTAATTTGACTTGTTTACCCTATTGTATGAAAAATCATTCAATCCTAAAGCTGAAAAGCAGAAAAATCTCATTGTATCAAGGATTTAATTTGTTTTATAAGATCAATAGTAGCTCTCTTTTATTTTTATTTTGCACAAAATAATTATATATATGTATATAAAACCTCGAATTTTACTCTACCTTTATAATCAAGACGACCTTAACACCTATTTAATCTTCTTTCTACCTGCCTCCTCCCCCAAACAGGAGTATTTTATTGCAGTTCTTTCATTCTGTCTCGTTGTTATCCATACATTCTGCAATTCCTGCGTTTTACTAGAGTATTAAACGATTGTAGAGGAAAATATTTACGACAGAAAGTAATTAGTTATTCTATAAGGACACATAGTAGGGGTTTATGGTGTAATCAGGGCGCTGCTGTGAGAACAAAACGCTGGCTCACGTTTTTGGGCAGCAGCCCCGTCTTTGTGGCAGTCAGTGGCCGCTCTCACGCCAATATTAATTGCGCAGTGCCCCCTAGGGACTCTGCCACCGCCGGGAATCCCTGCGGCCGCTCGCACGCCGCTCCCCTGCCCCTTTCTTGACCTTGATAATAACTTCAAATTTCATCCTAGTCCAGCTATAATGGTATTACTTGCTCTTTAACTCATTCCAGGTTTTTGTTGGTTTTTTTAAGTTGACGGTGGTTCACAGCATTCTGTGTACTTTCAGTGCGTGCACATTCGGTTCTACATAAGAAGTTTTCTCTACATTCTTGGTATTTGATGGTAACATTTTAAGACTTTCTTTTCTGGTTTGGCATCTCTAGGATATGGGTTTCCTTTTCAATTGTTTGTTAAAAAGGACCTGAGTGAATTTCCTTCCCAGAGCCATGATTTGATTAGTGCTGGTAGAAAGAGGCTGGAAACTGCAGTACTTTGCACAGATGTCACATACCTGATGAGTGATTTCTTGTGCTTATTGATGTGGTGGTTTCAGGGAAATAATAGTAATAATGAGAACAACGATAAGGACATGTTTCCTTTTACATCACTCACATAGGTGAGCTGAGATGGCCGAAGAAAATTTGTTCAGAGGAAAGAAGAATTTTGCTAGAAGTATTTAAGATCAAAACAGTTCGGAAATAAAAGATGGTAAAATGAGCAAAGGGCAGTAGGTTTTGAATAGACTTCATCAGCAGAGGGGAGAGGTCATCTGGGAAGATTAGTTATAGGAGCTATTATATCACCTCTGTGACACTGTTAGAAGAAGCTGCTTAACATAATCATGTGCAATCAGTAAAAATGCTGTTTATTACAAAGCAGTTTTGATTTTCGTATTTGGTATTGTTATATAAGATGGTGTAATGTAAGGCCATACACATTTCCCCAGTACAAATTACCAGCATTAACGATTTGTGGTGTTTTCCTGACAACTTTTACAGTAAAAAATTATTGGGAAATATCTCTTCAAACCTATTTCCACTAATATATTTATTAGAGACTTCCATAAATTTTTTCTTTAGACTGTACTTTTAGACAATTGCAACTGATACAGATTTTATATATCAACTAGTCCTGCATCCAGTACATCTGTTTGAGTTTGATTATCCTTCTTATTGACACAATGCCAAACATCCCTTTGAAGTGCTTATCATTTAGTGATAAGACTCCACACAAAAAGGCTGGCTTCTAATGTGGTCTCTCCAGTTTGGAATCAGACTTCTCTATGCATATTTTCTTATGCGTAGAGTAGAGAATAATATCATCACTTACGTTTCACTTATATTTATGTCCGTGGATTATCTCAGGATAGACACGCAAAATCTGAGTTTTGGATTGGGACACATCGTGGTTGCGAGATGATAAAAGCTGACTGTCACATTTCATGAGAACTAGATAGAATATTTGAGGGTGATGGAATCTTTGCCAGGATGTTTTGTTGGGTTTTAAAAATCATTTTATTTTTTAAAAGTTTTTGGCGCGTATTAGTATCTTGCAAGATATTAGTTTATAATTTTCCCTGAGTTTTCCTTCAGTCTAGATCACAATCTTGTGATCTAGATCTAGGATGCATGTTTTTGTACCACAAAGTGCAACAGATTTCCAGATAAACTGAGTTAGCAAGGGGATGGCAAAGTACTTTCAAATCAGTAAACTTAACTGAGTCTTAACTGTTGTAATTCTGCTTCCATAGTGATGCACTGTTGTGAGACCAAATATCTATTAGCAAACTATCAAATTGCAGCAGATTATAAACAGGCTGTACTGTCTCATGTTTTATTATTTTTTGTAAGTCAATCTTGTTCATACAAAGTAAAATTATGTCAGAAATATAGAGCTGTATTTTAAATTTTTACTTCGTTATTACGTCTTAGTTTACTATAATTCAGAATATTCTTGCATATTCTTTAACCTCCATTTTTGTGATTTATTAAATGGCATTAGCATGTGCTGGCTCTTTCTTTCATTTTCTCTAATAATCTGGCAGGCAGAAAGAGTTAGAATGAGGTACAAGTGCAAGTACATACTTTTGGAAATCATTCTAAAGCATAATATATTGAAATGTTTCATAATGAATCCTTGTTTGCCAGAAAAATATTCAACCATGCCAGAAAATTATCTGTGAGGAATAATTCTAGCCCCTTCTTTCCTCCCCCTCTTCCCAATTTGTGCCGCTTGGAAGAGGAGACGAAAAATGGCACAGATGCATGCAGTATTGCACAAAGAGTATATATGGACATTTCAGTCACTGATATTTCCCCATTTTCTGATGCTAATGTAAGATATGTTGGTTTTGCATTTGTAATTAAGATGAACAGATGGTGAGGACTTAGTTTAAAGTAATACTGTACATCCATTAAAATAATCTCTGCTGACAGAGATTCTTTACTATAGCAAGACTTAATTGCATATATAACATGTGTACATCAGAAAGAACTCAGTCTTTAGCCATTTGCTCCATTAGGACAATAGCAAAACAGACGTCACCAAAACAGAATTTGTCCTGGAGACTCCTCAGAGTAACAGATGCATCTCTGCTGACAATATTGCCTTGCTTTAATTAATGAACACTTTATGAATAAAAGAACACATAATTTCAGAAAATATGCAGGATTTCTTTTGAAAAAAGGAGATCAAGTTTTGCAGGAGGAAGGTTCAGGAACATGACACTAATAATTTTAACAGATAAACTTGATGTTGCTTACACTATTTCTCTCATGGAATAGTACATGTAATTCTAGGATTCCATGGCTAGCTTTATGTGTGTCTTTTTGAACTAGGTTTTTGTTTTAAATTAGGTACATTGTGAATGGTCTGACTGAAGCAAGTCCTTAAGCGTCTGTGAAGAAAAAGCAGACTCCTGCATGTTTTCTTCTTTCTATAAAAATATCTATAAAATGTCATTTTTCAAATTGTTCATATATGGGTTATATAAAAATATCACTGTGTGTTTCCACCTTAAGATCTATACTTCACAGGAAATGGAACTTCAGGTTATATGTCCAAAGTAGGTATCTATCTTTCACCTGTTGTACAGAATAGCAACACATTTGTTGAGCAATGATACTTAGTTTTCAAAAACATCATTTGGTGGTTGTATATTTATAACTCAACCCCTTTTCTGTTTACTTCTTGTCTTACCTGCCATCACCACATTGGTAACTCTTTTCCATGATAGTGAAGATTACCAAATTCTAACTTCTGAGGAAGTCGTTTGGCAGAAATACTTCCTTCCTTTCGCCAAGCTTCTTTTGTAAGAACATATATTTTACTATTGTTATGATTACCAAAACTTAAGTATAGGGTTTGATTAGCATTTCTGAAAGTTTTTTAAACTAAAATACATCTTCTATTGTGCCAGAACTACAGCAAAATCACAGCACCTGAATGTTTACTGAGAAAAACAGTTGCCCACACAAGTTTCACAAAATCAGTGAATCCCCATTTTTTGTTTTGTGTTTCATCTGTTGGAGGCCTGTGCTCCATACTCTCTCCTTCTCAGGAGTTGTCTCTATCCAGGAGAATGTCTTGAAGATTGTAATGTGTCACACTTTGGTTTAAATTCCCTCATTTTTTCCTGTTAAAATGCTGCTTTGTTTAAAAATATTTAGATATTTATTAAAGCAAAGACTTGAACTCTGAGGCCCCATTTTCCACAGGAGTACCACGAACCTCATGTTACTGGCTCATTTTCACTATGCCTCAGAATATTTAAGTGTATTAAACCAAGAGGAATAGCACCAGCAGGAGAGATTGAGATAGTCTTTATCCTAGAATATGAAAACTCTGTAACATGGTAGTTAAATATTTTTCCAGGAGATATGGCTCAAAACCCCTCAGGCAAAAAGAAAAAGAATTGAGCCAGCTTTTCTTCTATTCAAGAGGGGCTGTAGGTAAAGCAGGAGAGATGTACTGTTTTCTTTTAATCAACGCATCAGTTTTCTTTAAAATGTCTGAAATTGAAATTTATTATTTCTCTTCAGTGCGTGTACCTCTTTCCCATCCCACACTAAAACTATTTCAAAGTAATTTGGGCAGAAATTTGTGGTTGGGAAAGAATATGGTTTGGCAGGCACACTGAGACAGTCTTTCATTTGCATAGACTGGTGACAGGATTAGACCAAATAATTCTGTAAATACCGCTGAGGTATATGAGTAGTGCTCACTGAAAAAGGAAATAAAAAAGACAAGGAGTCTGGGACCCAAGGGAACAGAAAAGGCTGCAAGTTTTACAAAACATTCATTTGTCTAATTTACTCAACATAATAAAAAAAGGATCAATTTATTTGGGGAGTTGGCAGAAATTATTGATTAGAGGAGTAGTATATTTACTGAATATGGGATTGGTAATGTTTTTGAATGGATATAGAAAATATCTCTCCAAAACTGGAATGATCCATAAGTCATAGGATGCAGAGCACAAAACACCAACAGACTAACATACTGAGAAAGGCTTTGAACAATAACTGAGTAAATCTTGGAAGAGTTCCAAAGTAACTGGGAACAGAAAAGAAACTACATGCACAATAATGGGGTTTAGACAATAGAGATAGTGCAGCAGACATTTGTGAATGGAGTATTAGCTCTTTAATTATAATAATTACCTAAGTTTAAGGTCAAGGCACCTGTGCATTGCTGTCTGTGAGAAACTGATTAAAAAATTAGAAGTAACATTTAATCTCCGTGATACTATTTCCAAAAATTCTCTTAGAAATTTGGATATTGCCAAGATTATTACTTATTATTTGTACTGTACCTAGAGACATTGACTGAGATAGGTCCCATGTTATCATTGATATCAAGATTGACTCTCTTACTGCTTGAAATAAAATATAAAATGAAAATTCTCCACAGGGAGGAAAACCATGAAAAAGGAGGACTCACATCTTATTTTATTCTGCTTTCCCATTCATCCTGAACATGGAAATGAAAGCCTTTATTTTGTTCCCTTTAGTAATTCAGAAAAGCCTATTCCTGGTCTTGGAAATTAACTTCTTAGCTAATCAGTTGGTATAACCTCAGGTTTGCTGGAGAGGAACCCTATCTGAGAAGCGAAGGTGGATCTTGTCACCTGGACATGGATGACGTACAGAGTTTTGCAAAGTATCTCTGTCTGGAAACAACACTACTCACATCATCCCAGCTATCGGAGGCTCTGCCCTGATTTCTGAGCAGGAGGACGCAACTGTGTGAGTAGTTTGTGCTCCTGGGACCCCACATGCAGCTGGTGCGTGACACCAGGGTTGGCCAGCAGTGTTTGTGCCGCACAGTTCCGTGTCTTTCTCACTGCCTGCCATGTTCGGCAAGCTCAAATTTGAAAAAGGGCAGGCAGGGATCACTGAGGTGCATACACAGAGAGAAAGGCCTCTTTTCCCTTTCCCCTGCTCCCCCAAGATGTAAGTATTTGGAGGTGGATTGCAGGTAGCAAAAGAAAGCCAGTCCCAATAGGAGCAGATGTCAGCATTTTTTATTGAGAACACAGAGGAAACTCAAGTGAAGAATGGGTGTCAAGTTGAGGGAACTAGGGAATAAACAGAAGAGAATAAAGAAGGAATAAAACATAAAGAAGAAGGAAATATTAGACGTGATGGAGCCAAGGTATGGAGATATGTTATATAGCAAGACATTTACTAAAAGCTTACAGAAATGAGAAACACAAGGTTATTTCTAAAAAGAAGGGAGCAAGTGCAGGAAAAGAAGTCATAGGAGAGGGCAAGAGGAAACCTGGAAAAAGAGACTGAAAAAGTAAATGTGACATTTTGGAAGTGAATTCCCATAATTTGTTATAACTATTGTTCTGCAGTGCCATTTCTGACTGAAGAATATCTCCATCCCAGTAAAAATTTGAATTTTTATAGGGCTTTTAAAATTAGTAATTTCTAGTAAAACACATATTTTAGTATACATTTTTATTTTAGAAAACGATCTTGATTTCAAAATTTTCATTCATGGTTTCTTGACTTTCTCTCTTTTTTCTACTTCCTCCCTTTTTGTTTTCCCTCATTCTAATTCAAATCTGCAGCATCTTCAAAGAAGAAGTATATTCCAGAGGAATTTTGACAGTCTAAAAATGTCAGAAATTAAGAAAATCATCTCACAAGTGCACTTGACAAGAAGGAAAGAACTGCTTTTGCAAAAGGTCACACAAAATAATAAAAAATACAGACGAAAACAAATGCAATAGTATTTTCTGATGGGAAAACATAAGTGACATGTCCAGGAAAACTTCGTTGGGAAGTAAAGACATTTTCCAGCTTGTATTTCTCATATTTCTGAGTGAAAAAGAAAATATTGAAAGGATATGTTAAAACAAAAGCAACCTTTGGATCCCTTTCTGACCCTGAAGCAAGTGTCAGGCTATCGTTGCAGAGGGATATGTTTTCTCTCCAGCTGTGGCCTGTGGTTGATAAGTAGACCTTTTACATTTCAGTTGTAAGTGTTAAAGATGTCATAAAAGAAACAGAATTAATGTTTTTTCACCATTGTACGTGCTCACCCCCTTTTGTGCTTTCACTATTTCAGGGGTCATTGTTTACATTCACATTTGAGGTAAAATCTGCCAGAGATGAACACTGGAAAAAGAAATTCACAGAAGATGAATTGAGAAAATGAGGTGCCTGTGGTGAAATTCTGGGTAAAAGCACAAAATTAACTGTCATCCAAGCCAAAGTAGGTGAGTATCTCCAAGTCAGTACCACCATCACTCTGATTGAAGTAGTGAAAGAACGTTGAAAGAGCCTGTTCTGGGTGAGAACAAGCCTAAAGATGAGGAAAATGGTTAGAGGATGAGAGGATGGAAAGCTTTTAGTGAATCAAAAGCACCTGTTAACAATAAATAAATAAATAAATAAAAGTGAAGAAGAAGAATCCTTCTTCATTTTCCTGAATGTTTTGGTCAGATAAAACCAAGTCTTGCAGAATTGTTTGACGGTATCTTGTGAGAGGGATTGCAATAATGTTAAAATATGGCAAGAAATCAGTAAAATTTAATGATTAGAATATTGCTACAATGAAAGCTGAGACCAGGGCTGATTGTTTTCCATATGATTAAAAACTGAAATTTTGACTAGAGCAGAAAACTAAAAATAAAGCTCTCTGGGGTTATTTGCTTTATAATATCATCTGAAAACTTCAAGCGGGAAGGTTCTGTAAGTTAATATGCAATCATATTTAGAAGCAGTTGCTGCTTTAGAAAGCTTACTGTTCAAAAACACAAGTGAAAGGATAGGAGAGAGAGCAGAAAATGAAGCTAGTATACTTTCCAGCAAAAGTTTATTCTACGAATTATTAAAAAAATATGGTTCTAAAAGCAGCTTGACAATATCTCAGGCTATCTGAAGGCATTAGGAAAACCTTATAGGAAAACTAATCAACGTATCTTACATAATATCTGTTTTTGTAAAGTGACAGGACCACATTGTCTTTTAGGTTTCTTCTAGCAGAATATTTTTTGACTGGGAGGAAAAAAAAGAGTGCCGGTCTTCTGATTCCAGGCTACCCAATATCTTTCTCACTGACTTTTTAGGGGAAATAACGTTAAAATTTGGCAGTTGCAATGCAGCTATTTTCTGAAATATTCCAATTAATTCAAATGTGCAAATAATTTCTACCGTAAGCAAGAACAGATTCATAATACAGCCCTTAGTTTTGGGGTTGGGGTGAGGCAGGGATGGGGGTTCTGCCCTAAATGTGATTTTTTCTTTCACGTAAGAATTTAATTTGGAAGGCTCTTATGAGGCAAAATGCACTTAATCTGGTAGAGTGCTCTGAGATTCCAAAGTCAGAAGTGCTAAAACCTTTGCAGGGTTTTCTTCCCCACTGATTAACATCCCAGTGATCAGATGGGAATTTGTAAAGTAGGCTGACAGTTCTATGTAATCATCTTATATTGTAGATGAGAATATCTGTACTTTCCAGTGATATTTGCATTGTTTACTCAAGGCAAAGTAGAGAGTATCATTCTTTCTATAGGCATAGAATTACAAGGGTTTAGCAAGGCAGATTTGAGAGAGAATGGCTGGCAATTTTTTCATTGACAGAACTTGTCAACAGTTAAAGGTGAGAAAGGACAATAAGTGGGAATGATGAAAGCTTTTTTATTTTTTTCCATTTTAAAATTGACAAAGAGCTTCACCAAGCAGAAACACAGCAGAATGAATTGTAATAAACACAGTGTTTTGGTAAATTATCTTTGTTAGTGAGAAAAAAATCAATGTATTGATTTATTTTTTTTTAATTTACAGAATCTAGTTATAGAATGCCTCATAAAAATCGTTCTTTTAGTCCTTGTATAAGTGTAAGGTAGAGAAACTCCACTTCAGATTGCAGTGTTTCAGTCTCTTTTTGCTTCTGGAGAGTAAGTTTGAAGGGCAGAATGGTAAAATCACATTCTTACTGATTTTGAAGGATACTTAAGGGTGGCTCCCTTAGCTTCAAGTTGGAGTAAAAAAAGGTGTGTGTTTGTGTAAGTGAATTTAGCCACTGACTTTCTGCAATAACTCACTGGAGTAGACAAGCTAATGGCAAAAAACTCTGTAGACCTGAGCAAGGCACCTTTCTGCAGGGCAAAGGAAGAGGTTAGATGTTTTTGGAAGCTTTAATTAAACTTTATGTAAGTGATGCCAGAAGACTACCTGAGTTGAGTGCTGTTCTCTGTATCTTTTATTATGCTTTCCAAAGATACTGGAAAAATATTTTAATTATTTTAATTTTCATCTCTAAGTTCCAACATGCCTCCAATATTGTTTCCAAAGTAACAGGCCCAAGCACACTCCTAGCATACTTCTGAAAATTGTAGGATATAATTTGGCAAAATTAAAAATGACAAATTTGACACTTGGGATGAACTAGAGAGGATTGAACAGAATCACCTCTAACTCTGTCTTATGGCCAGTAATAAAAATACACTTTTTTGAAGTGGGCAGATACATGGCACTAGTTCTACCCTTGTTAGTGTAAATGCTCTTAATCAGATTGAGTTATACAAGTGTAAAGGCAGCATAAAGGAGAAAAATCAATCTCAAGTATTTTGAAAGCACATGAAATCTCATTTATGCTACTGTGCATAAAACTCCAACACTTTTTGCATAGTGTTTGTGTAAATATTTTGGGCCTGTGTGAGAATGCCCTTCCCTGGATTTTAGCACGGGGCAAAAATGCACAGGCTTTTTTTTTCCTGCTCTGGAGACTCGAACCCAGGGAAAAAATGTTAGCTTGCTTTGAGGCGGCTCTGTTTTCACCCACCAGATTTATTTTGCCAATTAGAATCATGGTGAGAGCCACTATGAGATGGTGCTGAAGAGAGTGTTCAGTGAAAAATGCTTCACCTATTTGTTTCAATTCTCCCAGCAGGTGTTTAGTTGTAAAACAGTAATTTAACATATAGAGTAATCTAGAATCTCTGCCAGATGCTTATTCACCTATGCTGTTGGCTTAAATGAAAATACAGATGACTGGACCAAACTTGATGTTTGTAATGTCATTAGTCATGGGAATAGCTGGGATTCTTCATGGTTTGTTTTCCTTTAAAAATACAAGGAAATAAAATTCAGATGAGTTAACACTGGAGGCATATAATTTCCTGGATCTTTCTAGAAATAATTCCTTACAAAATTTTTCAGGCTTTTGAATAACATATGGTCTTTAAGATCCTGATTGAATAACATGTGGTCTTTAAGATCCTGATTAATTAAAAAAGAATGTAAGCATAGTCTGTTTCATGTGGTTTTAAGCATAACCCCATGCTCTATGACTTTTCCAAAATACTTCCTCAAGTTTTCCATGAATGGCCTGCTTTAAGCCATTTTTCAAGTATTTTTTTTATTATCTCTGCTCTGCAGTTGGACTTCTTCGTTTTTTTCAGATTAATTCCTTGATTTGCGAGATGTCATAGTGTCACGTTCCCACTTGAACCAGGTAGTGCAGAATTTATGGCAGTAGCATTCAGGGTAGAGCACACTTGACTAACAGCCAATGTCTGATACACTTCCCTATGCTGTGCTGGGATGAGCAGAGGTAGGGAGAACCAAACCTTCCCAGCCTCAGCAGCTTCAGCTCAGGTACCAAGGAAAAGTTACTTGGCAACAGCTCACAAATAGGGGGAAAGCTTTTGCAAAGTAAAAGGAGAAGCATGTGTGCCTTAAGGACTGTGTTTCTTTGTCTTTCAGCCATTCTTTCTGCAATTCTCATCTGCTTCCAATATATTTTGTGTATTCAGGTTTTGCTGTCTGACAAATTCTGCTCAATTACTGGTAGAAATTGCAGATCTGCCACAAACGTTCCAGGTTTTTTACACTTAGGGCTCTGTAAGATTTTCCCTATTTTTCCTCTGCCTTGTTCTACTTTGTATTTCGGCATTCATATGCCTCATCTTTTTGATACACAGTATATTTCCATGGTGCATTTGTGTGTTTGTGCACTTCGTGAAATTTCAGTTCAGCTGTGCTACAATATGCATGCTGTGTATATTGTATAGTGAGAATCTATTGTCCTGCCTTTGTCATTTGATCTTGATTTCGTTCCTTTCCAAGATAGTGTAACTTCCATGTTTTGACCTTCCACCCCTTTCAACATTTCTCCAGAGAACTGATCAATACCTGCTGCTTTCCCTTTATTCAGATGATGGATAGTTTTGGATAACTCTGTAATCTTTTCTCTCCTCTTCACCATCAGATTCTCCAAACACTGACCTTCATACAGGAATTCTTCAATGGCATTCAGGAGCCATGCCTCTTTCCAAATGTTAAAGAAAGTCCAGTGAGTTCTCTTGTTATTCATTTAGATTTCCTGAAATAGAGGAAGCAAAATATAATAGAAGTGAAACATTTGAGTTCTGACCTCTCGTAGGATTCCATAAAGCTTCGCCAGCTGGGTGTCATTTGATCCTTTCTCTGTTTCTGTAATCTGGACTTGACCCAGTTCTAAGTGTGATCCAGCACTTTCCAACAGGTTCGTTTCACGTGATTGAGTGTTAAGTATTTACAGGACAATGCCTAAGGGAGAAAATAAGGTATTTACTCCTCAAAGAGTATGTCTGGTGTTGAAACTGCTTTCTGGTCCTCTGAAATGACTCACATAGGGCTAGAGATGAGAAAAGTTTTCAGAGGAATTTTTCATAATCCTACAGAAATCCTCCCCCTTTTAGTCTGAAGATTCAAGAAGAAAAGCAGATCTGTTCTTGCCACACAGTAAGGCAGAATCATGACTAAAATGGAGGGTAGAATACACCTACTTGTGCTTAAGGTTAGGACCAACAGAGCACTATTTTGAACTGAAGGAAGGAGAAATAATGAGCAATTCCTATTTTGTGAGGAAGTGGGCACTGACCAGAAGATTCTAAATCTGAATGCAATGGTATCCAGCTTCCAGCAGAGAGGCAGCTGGAATTGCCTAGGCACAAGGTGGTAACCAGGAGGAACTGACAAACCTGAAAAAAGTGAATGATTTTAAATGAGCACCAAATCTCCACAATAACTTTGAGAACACTCTCTATAATATCATTTTGAATTGCCTTTTAAAATGTCTTGTGGGTTTCTTTGGTTTTTTTCATTTCAGATCTATGTAATATGCATTAATTTTTAGAACTGTCCCTTTCTATTGTTTCTCCTTACTCTGTGCATTATGTATATTTGTATCCAGCTGTGCACATGCTTGGGTGCATCATGGATTGGTCTGTATAGCAGAGTCATGAAGTATTTATGACTAGATCTTAGTCTCAGATGGATAAAATTGCACCAATATCTCATGATGAACACAAAACAGACCAACAACATGTCATAAATATGACTGAATTTTGACTTCAAATAATTGAACTGACAATACACAACAGCACCAGACTCAGTAAGACCTGCTGAAATGATCTTGATTTTTAAAAGTTATGCTTTGCCAGCATAACTTCTTAACAGTTATTTTGCTCTTGGAAAAGAGCAAAAAAACTCCCCAAAATCAATTTTCTAATGGAGCATGTGTGCTAATTTTTAGCACATTGTCCCTTCCTACTTTTCTTTCAATGTTCACTTTTTTAAAGTATGGGTTCCTCTGTTCTCTGGTAGCATTTTGGAAGGACTTACTTTGAAGGACTTTTTGACGAGGCAGTAACTGATTTTATATAAAGCCAGATAGATATTTACACATGCACACACATACTTTTACACCTATGATTTCTCATGTATTTTATTAAATTTTCAGGCTGAAGGAAATGTTTTGTTGAGCAAAACACAATACTGATATTTCAGCTTTTTAAGCTGAATTTTTAAAATATAACTCAACTCAATTTAATTTTTGTTTTAAATAGAAACCCTAACAGTTTCATTTCTAAATTGCATTGACTAAGAAAATGTATTTTTCCTTCAGATAAAATTATGTGAAATCAAGATAATCTTCTCAAAGGCCTATCTGATATTGGTGGGGAAGAAACCCACAACATAACCAAAAGAATCTCCTGATTGTGGGAGTTTTAAAGTAGGAAAAACTTCCAGTCTTGGTGAACTGCACAACCATTGACTGACGCATGTGGTGTCTCGGAGCCTTGGATGCTGTCTGGAGAAGGTAGAGTCATATGATTCACCTTATGTTACTTCTTTCACATGCTAATAGGATTTTCCCATTCCCCAGTACTGTGTTATTTGGAACAACAATATTATTTTGTGTTATTTCAGGCTATCTCTTAGTAAGAGCTTCAACCAAAAGCTGCATAGTTTGCTACTATGAATAGTTGTATATAATGCTACTAAATATAATGTAGATCAGCAATGAAAAACCATTTGTGAAATGTATTCCCAGGTTAAGAGGATTTCTCTTAGATTTGTTGAATTTTATTTTTGCTTAGTCCTTCTGAAAGATGCCAAACTAAGAATAGAGATAAGGCAAAAATTACACACTATGCACAGTGTAGGAACAAAGTGATCCACATGCTGCTGTTTGAACACACCCAGAAGAATCCAGATTGGGAATTCTTACACCTTTATTGGATTTTGAGATACTGAGATTTGTGATAGTTGTCATCTAGGTTCTTCTTAAAGCCTTAATTCTTAAAATCTAGGAATTGCTTGGAAAATTTGGCTTTTTCTAATTTTCTCTTCTTGTTTTGTCTTTTCCTTCCTTTGTTTATTTCCTTTCTTTCTTCCTTTTTGTTTTTCTAGCTTGTTTTTTCCTATCTAATAATTTTTTCTGCTTCCATGGCTAGAGAAGAGCTTCAAAATGTATTCTAAATAAGTTAAAAATAACAGAAAAAGGCATCTCTTCCTTCATTACTTTAAAGCCAAATCAATTTTCCAGTGGGGCATAGAACATACATAGATATTAGCAAAATTTTCTGTTTCTTGTTCTGTAAGAGCTAATTTATCCCAATACCAGTGCCAGCCACCGTCTTCAGCTGGCACTGGGTCCTCATGAGCACAGGGAGTAGAAGAGAAAGGAATATTTTGGAGAGCATTGCATGACAAGGGGAAAAAGATGTTTGGGGCCTCTGGCTGCTGCTGTAGAATGTTCTTCTGCCTGATCTCATTAGATCTCTGCCCTCGGCACCAAACTGAGCACCAGATTTAACTGATCTGGAGAGTGTAGTTGGCTGAGATGTCATGAGAACAAGTTCTTGCTTCCAGTGCACCAGGAATAGTTGTTTGAACTCAGAGGTCAAGGCTGTTGCCAATATGAAGACTGACTAAACTTGACTGACCAGCATTCAGACAGGCATGGATTGAATTTCACCATGGAGAAGAGGATGTAAATTCTGGAGCAAAAATTCTTCATGTTTTATATCTCTTTAAAAATAAATATACATGCATTGACATACATTAATGAAAAAGGTGCTAGAGGGTTTGGGATTTTTTTTTCCCCCTGACTTCGTAGTATAAATTTTATATTCTCTGGAAGATGACAAGCCGTTTTTAAGTGATGGCTTCATGTCAGTGCTAAAGGTTGCAGCTATGATTGCCAGAGGGATGAAATGCCCATTAAAGATGGCTATTTTACTAGCACTATGGGATTCCTGGGTACAGTGAATTTAGCCACAAAAAAACAAAAAAGGGGGTTTTAGCAGAAACATCCACTTCTTCCTAGATTCTGTTTATAAATACCAGTCAAAGTATCATTGTCTTTATCTGTATATGTGATTACTTTCAAGATGGAACATGGGCATTTCCACATAGCTTGAAAGCTGTGATCCTTGAAAACCCATCTTTATTCTCTGTCAAGGATGACTGGAGTAGACTACTCTGGAGTATTAAAAATACTAACCCACAAAAACCTTGAACCATTGCCACAGCTGAGCTACCATTACAATGGTAATTTTTTTTAAAATCTAGAATATGCAGTAAGTGTCAGCTTACTTTTTAAAATGAACTATTGTCAGCTTACTTTTTAAAATGAACTATAAGACAATCTACTTATCCCTTGCAATCTGCATTTATTAGTAACACTAATATAAAAATAGAGCAATTATATTTAAATGACAGAACTAAATATTGTGTCAGGGGTATGAAGCAAAATGGCAATGTTGCTCATTTCTTGAAGAATAACATACTTTATGAAAGCTACATTTCCAGGTTAGGAAACCCAGCAGGGCCTTTCTGACATCAAGCTACAACTTTCAAAGAAATTACATAATGCAATACCAAGTTTCTGTATTTCATGTGGTTATGTACACATTGTGTGTGATTTTTTTTTTCCCTGCTCAGAAAAGTTCTTTGAGTTAGATCCCACTTCTCTGCACACTAATGTAAATCGTAAAAAACCCCAAGGAAATTAACAGTTAAGACATTCAGCTATTCACCTACACTCCACTCACTTAGTTACCTCCATTCTGTTACTTCCCACACACACATCTCCATCCTCCACTTGAACAACCCACAATTATCTCCATAATAAACCACGGTGTTTGTAATAATGGAGCTAGGAGCATCATCTATCAGTTTAAGGCAAACTTACCATTGTATGGCCATGTTTTCAGTTATTCATATGAATGAATTTCAGGTAGCTAATAGAATTTCAGTTACTTATAACCTTTATCAGAATGATTTTTTTTTTCCTGTGTGCATACCTCAGTCTAAAATTTTGGGAAAACTGCAGTCAAAACAGCCATTTACAACAGAAATGCTGAGGTAAGGTGAGTGAATGTGCTCATGGTAATATACACTGGTGACTTTTTTGGAGCATGTAAAAATCTTTAGTATTTGGGCAAGAGTCTGAATTGATCAAGAAAACAAACTTTTTATCAAATCTGTTGAATTCTACAAACTTTGCAAAGGTTGGAACCATAAGTTGTGTATAATTGGGTCAGACTTTGCAACCCTAAAATGAGAAAGGTTCACCCTGAAGTTGTAGGTGATGAACCAGGACTTTTCAGTCAGTAGCAACTTACAGTTGGTGTGAGCTTTGCAATGCCTGCATCTGGGCCCTAGAAACCAATAATCTATGCTTTCCCTATTATACTTTCTCTTGTTCATAATTTTTTGCATTTTTTGGGACCCACAAAGCTCAAGTTATCAGTCACAGCTCATCCAGTGAGTTGCAAAACAGGGCCCACAAAAGCTGCATTTCCCTGTAGAATAGTGACACCAGCGAGGAAGCTCCTGTTGCATTGCTGAGCGTTGCCCTGACACATGAACAGTCAGGCCCTTGCTGCGGTTTTTGAAGGCAAAGTCAAGATCTGAGGGGGGATTTAAAAAGGCAGAACATGAAGGCTTTGCAGATACTGATAGACAATTCCTTCCCCATGTGTGAGGGGCAACAGAGGAAAGAGCATGACTGGGCTTGTTTTGAAAGCCTTGCAGTCAGAGGAAGGTACCTTGGCTCATGGACTAATTGGAAGTGAGCGCTGACCTTTGATATTGAACATGAGAGGGTCAGTGGTGAGCAGATAGGCCACAAAGGGCTTTGGAAGTCAGGACAAGTCATTTGTGTCTAATTCGACTGAGAAGGCTACAGAGAGCCAGTTCTAGGGAGTGGCAAGGGAAGGAGATTTGTGTCGAGCTTTAGAGAGAAAGGGCTGAGACTGGAGGCGGGAGAGGCAGTTGGGAGAGCAAGGGAAGTGGCTGGACAATCTGAGATCAGCAATAGCAATGAAAGGAGGAGGGAGGATGGGACATTTGAAGCAACCTTCGTATGAATGAAAGCTTGACAGAAGTGGCAGCAGTTTCTGAATTATTATAATATATTCCAAAGACATGCCAATTCAGGAGTTCACAATGCAGCTGTTGTTTCTGAGGGAATGAGAAATTATTTTACAATTTATGCAAAGGACGATTAAAAAGGTGGCAGACGAAGAAAAAATATCTGCATAAAAAGGAAAGTTAATTGCTTCATAAAATGACTCACTGAGTGGTTCAAAATCTTCTCATGCATAAACAGCAAAGTTTTACTGTTTGGGTTTTGTTATTTGGTTCCTTCATATACTGAAAGAGTAATTTTCACAGGCCAGTATCTCTAGAAATAGTGGTAGTTACATAATTGGATGTTATGAAACAAAGCCGATATCTCTTAGCTTTAGCTTCCTGGAATTGGAAAGTTACAGGAACTGAAAAAAGTGGTTCTATTTCTATTTGCTGAATTGCTGAATTTACCCATGAATGAAGTACTCGTTATGTGCCTAACCTTCACCTTTCCTCTGGGACTATCAAGCACATAACTTTAGCTGAACACGAATGTCTTGTCACTAAAAAAAAAAAAAAATATA
>VXBB01008389.1:2751195-2803526 GCA_013399915.1 Illadopsis cleaveri
TTTTTTTAAAAAAAAAAAAAAAAAAAAAAAAAAAAAAAAAAAATTGTCAAAGTTATAACCCTTGTAAATTACCAAGATAAAGTAATAAGTGTAATGGGCACTGGACTTCTGGTGAGCTTAAAGACTGTTCTAATAAATGACCACTATAATAATTGAAAGTCCTCTGTCAAGTTTTCTGTCTATTTCTCATATGACCATACATGAAGACCACTCTGGAAATGCTTGTTGATGCCTTCAAATCATGGCTGTGACTGGCAGTGTTCTGTACAATCCTGAGCCCTTTGTGATTCCAGGTGTCTCATACTGTTCTACAACAGGTATGTTTAGATGATATCCAAACGTCCAGTTAAACATGGGCCCTATTCTGATGAGTGATGTGCAGATGTGGAGCCAAAATGATGCTGGTTTTGTGGCAGCTGTCTAATTGTTCATTTTAGCATGGAGACTGATTTCAAACCAATGATCTGCAAAGAACCCATCACTGACAGTATTTGCAGGAGTGCCTTTTGTGCATGTAGGTGGCTTGTAACAAATTACAGGCCTGTTCTTTTATTTCAAAAGCAGCAGATGGATGTTGTAGTTAAGCCAGTGTCTATAAATCTCTCACCTACTCCAAAGAGGAGAGCAGTTTTCCTAACAAACAAATTGTAGTTTTCAGTCTGTCCAAGTTCTTTGACATGCATTTTTTGAGGGCTCTCTGCTCACTTTCCTCTTATTTTGTGATCTTAGCTGGTTTTCATAGTGCTGAAAGATATGTTTCTGGTCACACCTTAATTTTTTACAAAAGAATACACTTTTCATGTCCCATTTAAAAAAAAAGCTCCCTCTCAAGAATCCTCCTTCTTTAAATAGGCTTGTAAAGAATCAGAAGGTGGTTTACTGGGTTTAATTTATGATGGTAGAGCCATTTAGTACACAATGTTCCTCTCTCTAGTAACTTATGAATTGACATTATAAAGTAAAATGTCCCCGAAGGTGTCTATATCCCAGTTTGCAAGGAAAACATACTCTGCTATATAAAGTGAAGGGATCTCATGTTAAGGGACTAATGCTTGGAACATCTGAGGGCTCTTTAATATTATTTACTTAGTATTGGCTTGATGCCAGTGGCAGAAACCCTTTAAATACAACAGTGAAGAATTGGGCCCTGAGAGACGTTGTAGTAACAAATTACCTCTCTTTCCTCCTCAGTTATCTCCACTTGTGAGATGGGAATAGCCTGTTTGTCAGAGCACAGTTGTGAGATGTAATTCATTAATGCCTGTGAAATGGCTTGAGATCACTGGATAGAAGTCTCTGTTTGAGTGTCAGGTATTATTAGCTCTCAAATGAAATCTGTTTTATATTGCTGCATCAGAAATTACTTGGACACTCTTGTCCCATGCAAATAATGGGCAGTACATGAGTGACATTTTGTTTGACTTGGTAGAATAGGATAGTCTGTCCACAGTGCAGAAGGAAGGGCGTGTGCTAGCACAGGGACATTAGGGAGTGCTGGTAACACACTGAGCAAAGTCACTCATTCCAGATATATTTTGATTTGGGAATTTAAAGAACCAGGAAGGAAAGAAGGTAAATTAGAAAAGAGAGAAAGACAAGAGGTTGGTTAAGGCAAGAGGTAGGAGGGTGAAGTGGGAGGAATGGAGGAGGGAGGGAGAACAGAGCAAATAACCTGAAAAAAAAAAAAAAAAATGAACAGGAAAAACAGAAAAAGTTGTAAAAAGTGACTTTTCAATTAAAATGAAAAGGCAGTTGGATGTTTATTGCAAAAAATCACAACTTACAAAACCAAGGCTGTAATGCCATCTTGGGGTTTCTGATGACATCTCAATCCAGCAGAGCTCTGCTCATTTGGTTTGTGAATGTCAACAGAAACCCCTTGATGCTATTGAGGCTCACAGTTGCCTCTTATTGATTCTGTATTATTTCGACAGTGCAAAAATAACACCTTTATTTTCACAGCCAAAGTATCTCACACTGTGATAGAAATGTACATGAGCTTATTGAATCTCATCTCTGTTCATTTCTATCTAGCTTCCAACACCTAGGTAGTGTTATCACCATGGGTTAGAGAGATACATGTTCTTTTATGGCTATCAAGTGAAAGACTATTTATCAAATATGCCATAGTCCAAGTCTTTATTAGGCTAAGGGATATAAAGTGTCCAGCTGTCTTCTGCTGTTTATTATTTTAAACTCACCTTGTCATTACAAATATTACCCCAAACAAGCCTCTTATTGATTCTTCTGATGTGTTGTATACATCTTTCTCATTTTCCACAGACAGGATAATCAAGCTGGAATAAAGCCTATTTTGTGAACTGAGTGAGAATATGCACCAGTTAGTAATGAGTTTATATAAAACGTATTGGAGCTTTGAGCCCAGCTCTGTAATATGTGAAAAGTCTTTCAATTTTGCTGAATGAGAAGCAATTCAAAGGTGGCATCCCTGAGAAAGTTGTATGTTGTCTCTTGATTTCCAAAAAGTTCAGGTAAAGAGGTGTCTTGGGTGGGGCTGAGATGGAGTTCATTTTCCCCCACAGCTCTGTACTTTGTGTCTGGAGAGGTGTTGATAACACACAGGTGTTTTGGCTACTGCTGAGCAGTGCTCACACAGCATCAGAGCTGTCTCTCCAGTGTTTCCCCCCTCACTCAGGAAGCTGGGTGTGGGCAAAACCTTGGGAGGGGCTTTAGCCAGGACAGCTGACCCAAACTGACCAAAGGGATATTCCAGAGTGCATGATGTCTGCTCAGATATAACAGCTAAGGGGGGAGTTAGGGTGGGGATCAGCTGAGCATTTGTTATCATGAGATTTGTCTTCCAGGGTAATTTCTACATGTACTGCCCTTCTTCCTGGGAAATGGATGGACATTGCCTGCTGATGGGAAGTAGTGAATAAACCTTTTGTTTTAATTTGCTTTCCCATGTGCCTTGCTTTTGCTTTACTAAACTACCTCTATCCTGACCCATGAGCTCTCTTCCATCTTATTTTGCCGCTGTCTGTCATGCTGAGAAAGGAGAAGACAGAGCAGCTTGGTGGGTGCCTGGCATCTAGCCAGGGTCAACCCACCACTTTAGTAAAAAAGATGTTGTAAATATTGTAAAACATACAACCTGAACTATACTATCCTGTGCATGGGTCACAAGAATTTCATTAATTAATTGGAATTGAGTAAGTTTACTCTCTGTATTGCCTGTGGAAAAGAATAAAAGTTAAGTTCTAGAAAACTGAAATGTTATTCTGCATTTTATCCTCCTAAAATAGACATTATTATTATTGAGGAATAATCCTAAATTTTAAATTGTGTTATTTATTTAGAAATTACAAAATCCTGAAGAATTTTATAAGGTAAATTTATATTCCAGTAATCAAACTGAATTCTTTTTGTGCCTTAGAAAATAATTTTATCAGTTCACGTATACCTAAGCCTTCTGTAACAACTATCTGCCTATCTAGCCTAAGCTAAAATCTCTTTGGTGCTGAGAGTTCTACAACCTTCTTATCCAGGTTGGACATGTTCTTTCCTGTCCTTACCGCTAGGAAAACCTTTCCCAATTTTTCTTCATGGCTTCAGACTGAAATGGTCGTTCTCTCATGTTCTGCTTGTTGTAGACATGTAAGAAACTGACCACCAACCTACCCATAACATCTTTCTTCATAAGTGAAGGTGTCATCATATTCTTTTTCAACATCTTATTCTTTTTAAACATTATTACCAATCTTTCCCCATTGGTCATGTTTGCTAAATTGCTCTAATTTTTTGTTGCACTTCCGTGGATTTTCTCTGTTGTCAATGTAACTTGTGAACAGTGATGCCAAAAACCAGCCATCAGTTCTTTTGCTGAGACCTTGAACATACTGCACAGATGACCTCTGTTACACTACTCAGATCCTGCTGCTAAGACATCCCAGAATGGTGTTTTATGTTTTTTCCCAGTTTCATCTCAGTGTTGGCCACACTCTGTCTTTGGCCTTCCCCACCCTGCAGTGCTGCTGTCTGCCAGCTATTCTTTTTAGTGCTTGTATATTTGATACTTGCTACCTAAGCAAAGAACATATTTTTGATACTAAACACAAAAAACCTCCTTGAACTGAGTGAGAATTTTGAATACAGAGGCACTACATGTTCTGGCTGAGGATATGGATCTGGTTCAGTGAATTGCCTTGAAACCCTCTTAGTGCAGTAGAGGACTCCTACTATCAGTCTTAAATATGTGTATATTGCTTCACATTTGGGGGAAAAAACCAACAAACCAACAACTTGATTTCAGAATTTTAGAATCATGCTTTATTTGCTTTTTTTTTTTTTCCTTAGTAATGAGCACTTTATTCTGTCTTTAATTACCAAAACTTTATTGAAAACATCAAGAGTTACGTGAAGATACACTTGACCTGGAGTGAGGTATCAGGAGTTTTTAAACATTTAACTTATAGTGTATATTAGTATGAAACTAAGTTGAGCAGAACCCATTAATGTCACAGTGGTCGGTTACCAATGGAAATAAATAATTCATGATGAAGGGAATTAGTCTAATTAGCAGGCAGTTTGAGTCCTTTGATAAAACCCAGCTCTAATTCCGTGAAGGGCAGGAAGTGCTGTCATCAGTCAGCCCTGAAAAGATTAGCATCTATTATGAATGAGGTTAGACACCCTAGTGAAGTCATGTGTGTCCTGGAGACAAACTTAATATGTTCCAGAATGGGACACAGTTTGTCTCACCAACACATCATGATTCCTACTGGGCTATTGTATGTAATAACAAGCAAAGATCAGTGCTCCTTCCTATCATTCTCCCCTTGTCCATCATTCTGACAACTGTGCAAATACATTTTCCATGCAAAGCAGGGAATGTGCACTGAATACTTGTAAAATTGCATGAGATGTCAAAGAAAATGTATTACCTTTTCTCAGCAACCTAAAACCAAACAAACTAAAATACTGCTGCAGAAAGAGGTGTAAAAACACATCTGATAAATATATGGGATGTAGAAGAAGGTGTATTAGTTTAGAAGTACATTGATTCAATTTGAAAACATTACTGCCATCTGTCACAAGATGTGTCAATAAAGCTATAGACATAGGTGTGATAGACACTGGTGATGCTATAAGGTTACAGTATTGGATGGAGAGTAATATCCTGCAAAACTGCCTTAAAATCTGGCAGTATAGCCTCAAAAACAAAAAAAGGAGAATCTTCTTTGTATTATGTATTTTCATTTAGAAATGTTAACTGCTGCATTTGAGGAGACTAGCTGTGAGCTGTGCAAGCTTCACAGTTTTGTGCTACATGCTGACGCAACATCAGCTGTGTTTCCATTTTTGCTTATGAGCCTTTTGAAATTATATGTTTCCGTTTTGCAATTTGATGCAATAATGAAGAAACTCCACATTTGTACGTTATTGTATTGCCTGTTTTTATTGTAGGAAATTAATTGCTTCTTTTATTTATGTTATTAAGGGGGGAGAAAACAATTTTGCGGTATTTTATCATTTGCTGTAATAATTATCCTACTAGTAATACAACGGAAGACTTAGAAACAGTATATTATGTTCAAATGTCTGAACAGCACTTAATATGTTGACACTTGTGGCTGGGGAATGTTGGTCTTCAAGTTATATTGAAAAAAGTAACAATAAGTGATTAATAATACCCCTGACAAGCTTAAGATGATTTATAATACAGAAATGAAGAGGAAATTTTCATAGAAGCAGAACAGCTTAGCAACTCTGCTGTCCAAATACTAATTGATAATGAAGCACTGATACTGCAGAGAGTGCCAGAATCAAGTGCTGCACTAACTTCAAGTAGATTCCTAGATGAGATTAAAAAAATAGTGATCTTCTCTGTAGGTTTCTTGCTCTGAGTTCCTTGAAGAAGAAGGGTAGAAAGGTACAAAAGGTAGTCAATCTTTATTTGATCATTTTTGTCTTGAATTCACTGGCTAGTAAAAGTCAGAACAAAATTCAATTGCATAAGCATTCTTTGATCTCCAGGAGCATCTCCATCTTAAAAATTACCTACAGTGTGGGTGTGTCCTGGGCTGACAAATGGGTTAATTCAGCTTACTGAAATGGATTTATTTATACATTATATGTGAACAGGTGCATACAATAACCACCATTTTTATCCCTGTGTTGATAGGGACATGGTGCTTGAAAGCAGAAAATTGTTATGTTCTAGAAAACTTGCAGTATTAGGAACCAGTTTAGGCAAGTAACCACATGTGCCCTGAAGTCACATAAAACAATTGGGATAAACAGGCAGAAGATTTTAAGGAAAAGAAATATTTTGTCAAGTCTCTTGAGGTCATTAACTGACCACCTAGCTTTGGCTATTGTAACAGAATACAGGAGCTTCTTGGATAATTCATGGGTATATAAATCTTCCATGGAGTTCACTGACTGGCTGGTACACTTTTTTCAGGTACAAAATACTGCTGAGTGTAAACATAAGAATATATTAATTTTTTTTTTCCATAGATCCCAGTGAACACCCACCCAGGTCTTACTTTTGTAGTATCCAACAGAGAGAGAAGTAGAGCAATGAATTTATTCTTCCAAAAGCTCTCCTGTCCATTTGTGTCTTGTCTAAGGAAAGCTGAAGTGACTCAACATAGATATTTTGCCCATCCTGTCTGTGATACACTTTTCAGCAACTGTGGTTTTTCACACATCATTCCCTTCAGAGTTTGTAGGGTAAAGCACAAGGACTGGGACAGGATTAGTGACCAAAGGCTGTTTCCATCCAGCTTTGCTCTGTAGTTCCGTGTGAGGCTCCCACCAGGCAATGAGTGCCCTGGTGTCAGTGGGCCCAAGTCAGAGCATCACAGAATGGCTTGGGTTGGAAGAGAACTTTCAAGATCATCTAGGCCAGTTCCCCTGCTACAAACAGGAATGTCTTCAACTAGATCAGGTCATCATGGACTACTTTACTACTGCTAAATCCAGCCCTTTCAGAAAATAAATCACAAGTAGCTACGCAGCTCAGTATGTACCAGTATATACCAGCGCAGTTACACAATATATACCCACAGAAGAAAGAGACATACTCCAAGTGCTTCCAGAGGATAAATTCTTAATCTGCTGATTTTCCTTGAAAGATGTGTTTAAACAGTACCTTATTCTTATTTTCTGTTTACTCTGCTTTCAGTACCAGGAAAATGACACTGGAAAATGGCTGACGGCACAGCATTTCTGATTCTCATAGTGTACTTATTTTGCAATGTTCCTGTGCCAATATCCATGTTCTTGTCTGGGACAGATGGATTCACTGTGTCAGTAAGGAAAACTTGGGAGGTCACAGTAGCTCCCACATCATGAGACAAAGAGGGCACAAGCCTCAGACAGCCATGTTGCTATAGATCTGCTCTTTCACATTTTACTGAAAAGGTGAATTCTGCAAGACTTAGATATTTAAAAACCAGAAAGCTGGTGAAAGAAGATCTTTTTTCTAAGGCACTCTTTATCTCAGCAGCTGTCTCACCTGTCCCCTCATCAAGACATCCTTATGGGATATCATCCATTAATCAATTCCTCTCCTTCCTGCTATTTTGTTACCGGTGTTTACGTGTCATCCTGTATCTCTATTGTCCTTATTGTTCTCATACCTTCCCACAACAGCAATACAGCAAGATACTGCAGCAAAGGACACATCAGTCACATTCACAACTAAACCTATGACACACTGAATCCTTTTCAAGGTTTACAAAATGTATATGACAGCCCTATGTATTCTCATTACTGATCACATTTTTAATCGGTTCTTGCTGCATGTTTTATTCAGGGGCCCTTGTCACACATATCAGTGTGAACCATCTCTTTTATAAATAGAGGACTGTTTAGATCTTCTTGTAAACATTAACAAGAGCTAAAATTGTTCTGATGAATGTAACATGTTGGTGAAATGTTCGTTCTCAGGTGTGTCTTTGATTCATGATTCTTATAATATACTATGCTATCTAAACAAGCTGCTGCCCATTGTCCCCATCTCAGATCACCTTATGTTCTCAATTACCTCCTAAGAACATTAGCTATTTGCTGCTTCTACTGAACAGAAACATGACCAGAAAAATGTATGGCCCCCAGTTTCCTAATTCACCATGAAGTTAAATTCTGGGGGTTTTATTCTGCTAGTAATGTACATTCAGGTGCAGCAACTCTCACTTAAAAATGCTTTTTCTATATTTAGATCTACTAGATGGTTGTTGTGAGTCTTCTGCAACTAAAATATTCTATGTTAGAGCAATGAAGTATAGTAGGGAAAGAAAAAAAGACACAGATTGAAGTAATACCATATTATACACTGGTTTTCGTATGTTTATCGGAATCAAACCCACCAAAGTTTACTTTGAGTTAGAGAAACTGGATAGAAAGGGACTTCAGTAAAGTTGCAGGAATTTTCATTATTAGTATTAATTCTCAGGGCATTACTGAGCATATAGCAGCATGACAGGCAGGAGAAGGAAGGGACCATGGAGGTTAATATTGCAGCAACACTGATAAAACTGCAATATGAAATCAGTATCATACACTGAAGGAGCTATCCTGAGCTCCATAATAAAGAAGCTGGACCTTGAGATAGGTAGAAAAATGGTTAGGCAGCTGAGTCTTCAAAAAATTACTAGGAGATAATACTTTTGCATTACAAACAAGTGAACTTTTCATTGCCTTCGTTCTGACTGGTTGTACCTCATATCATATCCTGTCTGTCATCCATGGGTTTGCAGGTGAAAAATGCAGCTCAAACTCCAACTCTCTGTGTGAACCCAATCCAGAGGGAACATTTTGGGACCATTTCCTGTGTTTTAGACAGAATAGAAGTCCTGGTTAAATGAAGAGAGAAATGGAGCCACCCCTTCTGACCCAAGAGGATGAAACAGGTTTTTCTTCAGTTTAACAGCCCAAGATATTCCCATGTCAATTTTGCAGTCCTGATCAATGGGAGATTCTTGCTCATCCATCAAGGTGAAGTCTGATGTAGGTAGCCACAGTCAATTAAACTCTTATGAAAAGCCTTGACTTAAATAATCTTTCATATTTGTTTGCAGATGAGCGTCTCACTTTCTGTTTTTTCAATTTTTTCAGCTCCAGCTCTTTCCCTGACAATGCCTCAGGCCCTATTCTCTGCTGCTGCTTTTCTGCAGATTCACAGCATCACCTGGAACCTGCTGAGACTGCCACCAAATGAAGGAGCAGTGAGAACCCACTGGTGAGATGCTTTCAGTTACCACTCTCAAATATCAGGTTCTTGTCTGGGATTTCCATCATGAAAAGAATAGGAATTGGTCCTTACAGTTGAACTCAAATCCTGCATGACTCCCTCATATGTGCAGCCTCTCTTATACAGAGCACATTGCAGTGTTTTGACAGAATTCTGTTTGTTGAGATTGTCTCCAAACTGAGTAGCAATGTGACCTTCTCCTATAGTACAATTATATGAATGAAAAATGTGTTTTACCAATGCACCAAAAATTTGAAGCCAACAAACCTTCTCCAAGCAGCGTACTGTAACTTCTTTCCATAATTAAACCAAAACCCCTCTCCTGGACAGGTTCATTCAGCTTTGCCTTTCTTTGAGTAATACACCTTCAGACCAGTCCCTTGATTTGATGTATTACAATGATAGACTGAAGAGTTCATGTAATATATCATGACAGTCAGCAGTTGCTGGACGCTAAGGATTGAGAGACTGAGCCAGCTGTTTCTCTGATGTGTTCTTGTAATGCATCACAGCTGAGGGAAACTGATAATGTATTACTTCAAAATGACACCGCCCAGAAAAAGAAGAGTCCAGAGGTGCAGATTCTGTATAATGAGGCATTCGAAGTATGAAACACAGCTGCAAACTCCTGGAACAAGTTGTTGGTAATAAATCAGCTTTCTATAGTATTCCATTATCTATGTGGCTACACAGGTACACACTGTTGTCTGATTTCCAGTGCCTCTCTTTGGTGCTGGTTTTGTGCTGACCAAAGATAACCCTAGCAGCAGTTTTACCTTCACTCATCTTACAACTAAACAGTTCACAATCCAAGCAACCTAGACCAGGAGATAGGGCAGAATTATATTGGCTCAACAAATTCAAATATTTGGGATTCCTCCTCATCTTGGGGTACTGCCAGAACCTCTTGGATGTTACTCTTTTAGTGTACTAAGCTCATCCATGGCAATGGCACAGACAGCAATGGTCCCTTTGCCCTTTTTTTGTGAGTATTGCATCCTAAAGGGACAGAATGGGCTGGCCCAGAGCACTGCAGTTGTGATTGACTTTTCCTGCAGATTAACTGAAGGCAAGAAAGGCTCTTTTGGCCATCTCTTCATCCCTTCTTTGTTTATCTTTCACCTGCCACACACACAAAGAGTCAGGCTAAACAGTAATTGATCCCTAATTGTCAACATCAATTAAAAAGAAAATTATTGGAACAGATAGCAATTCTGAACATTTGCCTACAAAACTTTATCTCGTTGATAAAGCAGATTGTGTATGTGTAAAAGTATTTCCTCTGAATTTATTTTTAACCCTAGGCCAACCATGGGAAAACAGAAAAAATTAAAGATAGTCTTTTAAAATCCTGGGCTACATCTCTACGGTAGCTCCTTTAAATACCTCTTGTTTGTTAAATGCAGTACTGTTTATAGTTTTGCATCTATAAGCATCATTATATCTTTGGCAAACCCTTGAAGATAAATAGGTCCTACCCTCAAACTTTGCCTTTTTGTTTATGGATGGTTTGTACTGCAAATAAAAAATAATTATATTTGACTAACAATAAGTACACTTTTCTGTCCATAGTCAAATATTATCAATCATGACTACAAGGCATTAAATATGGTTTTGTGGCATGTGATTTGTGGGGTTGCAGGATTTTTGTTTAAAAGTTTTCATTGTAAGTTTAGTTTAGTTTTATGTACCTAAGATGGCCTCCCTGCCCCTTTAGAGCTGTTCTTTACCAGAAGTTGATACATGTTCTGTACTGTCTGTGTTCCCCTTGCCCAGAGACTGTTCCCCATTGGTCCTTTTTCCGCGATTTTCCCTGTCCATCTTCCTAATGTATCTTTTTCCTCCCTGTCAGTCACTGGAAGTCCTGTCCCCCAGGTGCAGAAACTTCGGAAAGATCTGTCCAGTGGTTGGCAGGGNCACTCTCATATATAGAGAGGTCCATACTCATAGAACTTTGCTAGCTCAGATTCCATCAGGGATTTTTGAAGAGGAGCCTTGCCTGGCGGACTCCATACAGGATTGGGTGGAGATCGTGTGCTCATGCCTGAGCCATTGCCACTACTTCAATTATTCTCTCCATCTTTGATACTCCAAGGAGCTGGGTGTTTTCCACCCCTGCCTGCCACTCATCTCGAAGCCAATGCTGAGCACTTTTCAAGGACAAGTTCTGTAAAATCACATCTATAATTCCTACAGCTGTGGGTACAAAATTGACTGTGGGTACAAAATTCCAAGTACAAAAGATCTCAATAACCTACCAAAGATGGCTTGGTTAAAAAAACCCAAAACAACCAAATAAACAAACAAAGAAGCAAACAAGCAAAAAACACAAGAATTTTCTGTGCTTGCTTCTTCAGACTACCTTGTTTCATCCCCAAGATTATATACATGATTGGCCATCAACATCAGAACATCATAGAAACATTTTGCTCAGTCTTGACTGCTTTTATTTTATTTTATTTATATTTTTAAAGTATTTTTGCTTTACCTAAAGGTAAATATTCCGGCTAACATACATGGGGGAAAAGTTTGTATATCAGGAGTTATGTTTTCAAGGGACTGGTAGAGAATGTCAGGTGCATGTTCCCTCTGTGACAACATTTTGTCACCTTTAAGTAATGATTATTAATATCTCCTTGAATGAGACTTTATGGAAATTGTAGTTCTGAACATGCAATCAGCTAATTTATGGCCTAACAAATGTTTCCCTAAGCCAGCAGTTGACTGGTATTTGATCATTTTTGTAAAATACATCTCATCTGCTACTATTAGACACTAAGATGGCACTTTCTATAATTTTTGGCACACAACAAGTATCTCTACTCTCTGCGAGGAAAAATCACAAAACTTGTATGTCGCTCTCCTTATAAACTTGGACAATATAACAGGTTTCTAATCCAAATAATTGTTAAAGATTATTACAATGATAATTATTGTAGTGATAATAACACATTATTTTTCTGACAATACATTAGTTCCATGGGGAGATAAACGGCAAGGCCAATGGATTTATCTTGATAACAAAATGGATTACTATTCACTATGATGGTAATTTTTCCATCCATGCACAAAGAAATCTCCCATTGAGTTCATTGTCTTTTGACTGAAGGCTGGTGAGAATTTCATCTACATATATGTAACAAGACTGGATTCTGCACTAGTACAATATTGTTACTGTTACTCTGTATTGTCTAGACAAGCTCCAAAAGCCTATAGCTCTACTTGGCACTTCAGGGACAGGATTTCTGTCTTTCAAAATGTTGCCTAAAAATTATGAAATGCAGGACAAATGAGGGATTAGAGTAACTGTGAATTTATTAGGATTTCGCAGGGCAGATTTATAGATGAGAACAACAAACCTTAACTACAGTTTCCTGTATGTAGCAGCAGGGAAGAGATGGCTTTACTTCCATGATCTTCCACCCTAAAGCCATAGCTTTTGCTCTACTGGTGATACAAGCTTTCAACATTACAGTTCCAGCTCCTTGTTACGATTTTGGACCATAGCAACTGTCTTTTGTCCCTGTTTTTTTATTCTCAGTCTGAAAAATATATAAGGACACCTGATCTAGAGAATGTTTTTCCCAGTGATTATGTTTCTGTAGGAAGGCAAACATACAGAACTGTATTGTCAAAAATCTACAGACCAAGAATCTTTAAAGAGATTTGGATCAGAACCTGAGTCAGCACTTAATGCTTATTTACCAAAACTATTATAATTCATAGTGAAAATTCCATACTTGTTTTGTTTAGTTCATCTGGTTCATTCCTCTCCTATATCTTTATCATTGTGCTGTACTGGCTTTCTTATTTTGTCTTTACTTAAAAAAAAAAAAAAATTAATCCAGGTCAAATATATTAAAAAATTCTTTGGAAATTTTGATAATTGTCATGGACATTTATTTGCTAAAAAATACATTTCATACTATAAGACTGACATTAATATGCAAATCAGTGGACTATAAAATTCATTTTCATGCCTCCAGGGCAGTATTTTTATAAATACAGAAACATAATCATGCATCCTCCAGAGAACTAAAAATAATTATACAAATTTACAACAAAGCCCAAGGCAGTGTCTCCTTTAAACTGTTTGGTTTTAATATCATTTAAATCTTGTTAAAACTTAATTACCAATTCTCTTCCATAATTTAGGTGGAAGAGCTGAGATCTAAGCTTGCTGTTTGAGAGAGAGAACTTCATCTGAGAGACAAAGACACCAAGGCACAGATCGACAAAACAAGACATTACACAGAAAAACTTGGTAAAGGAAAAGTCATCACAGATAACAATGAACAGAACTAACATCTATCTATTAACATTGTCATAGTTTAACTCAGGTCCACAATTAAGTTCTGTGCAGCCACTCACTCATCCCCTTCCCTCTCCTCCTGCCTCACCGTGGCAGAATGGGGAGGGAAATCAGAAAAAAAGGTAAAACCTGTGGGTTAAGATAAGAATAGTTTAACAACTGAAATACTTTAAAATATATTAATAAAAGGGAAAAGGACTGAGGAAAAACCCCAATACACTGGCTCCCCACCTGCCAAGACCCAGCCCATCTCCAGCAGTGATCAGCTCCTCACATCCATCTCCCCCTGTTTATCCACTGTCCATGACATTCTGTGCCATGGAACATCCCTTTGACCAGCTCAGGTCGCCTGCCCTGGCCATGCCCCCCCAGCTCCTTTTGCAGCTCCTCTGCCAGAGCACAAGACACGAAAAAGTCCTTGACTTAGGGAAGCATTACTTAGCAACCAGAACATCAGTGTGTTGTCAACAAGAATTCTATAGTAAATCCAAAACACACTGCTGTACCAGCTGTTAGTAAGAAAATTAACTCTGTCTCAGCCAAACCCAGGGCAAACATCCCCATAAAATGGAAGTGAGCTGACGCCTTGTGTGACAGAAATATAAATAGACTGGAGTATATATAAACCTACATAATAATATTTACATCTACGCATACATATTTATATGTAGGTGGTGATTCATTCATTAATGCTGGAATAGCTCAAGCTGTATCCACCTAGGAGGGGAGTTGCAGGACCAGTGCTTTCATCCTCTTTGTTCCATGGCTGTTTGCTGGGAGATGATGTCTGCTCAAATAGGTGTAAAAGTGAGTAACTCCAACTGGCTACAGGCTTTAGGTGATATTTGGAGTAGGCACCCTTTATCAGGAATTTGTGCTGTATGAATACCTGTGGAAATATGTTTCTTTTCTAAGGCTGAACTTTGGAACAAGATAATGCTCTCTGCTGTCTTCCTCCATGACTGATAGAAGATGTCACGATGGCAAGTCTACCTCTGGATCCGAGGTATGAAGTCAGTGACAGGGCCTCCAGTTTTGTATCCCAAATAAAGCTCCTCATAAGCAATTTTAAAGTAACATTTCACTGACAAAACCGGTTTCTTTGGACTGAATAACAGAAGTTTCTCTACTTTCAAGTCTACTCTCTTTACACTAAAGGTAAAGCAGAGAATAGAGCATACAGCTTCTCTGCTTCACTGTGGTGCTGTTTCTCCTCACTACCTTCCCCCAGTTCTACCTTTGCTGCCAAAAAAGACAAGGAATCTTGAAAATGGTACATTCTTGATTTCCTCCCTCAGTGATAGATATTCCATCAACATGGAGACTGCTGCCTCAGGTCTATTCTTTGTGCCGAGTTTGCCAGCCACTGTTTAGTAACAAGTGTCACTGTCTGCTCCCCTGCTTTGAACTGGAACACATTCCTGTTAGCCCTCACATCCAACTGAAAGCAGCTTTGTATTGATTTAATTCACCCTTTTTAGTATGACCATAGTCACAATGAGGGATGTGCATCCAAACTTCCAGCTATTGCACAATTGTCACTGGGCAGAAATTCAAGTGATTTGGCACAGCATCTGATTGGGAATCAATTCCCATTGGTTCATTCTGTCCATGTGCATGCCTTGCCTTTGATTGAAATGCCAGGCATTTGTTAGCAGTCCTGATGCCAGTATTGACAGCCATCCTCACAGCACTGCTCTGTCCTTTCAGGCTGCATATTCATCGGGTGTAAATGGAAGTAAGAAATGTAAAATATTACAGAATCTAGTATGTTGCAGATTTCACATACTAGCACTATTGCATTAACAAATAACCTACAAATAACCTAACCTATTTACAGATATATATACATTCATCCTATTTGTGATGGACACTTAGTATTCTCAATTTTTCCTGGAATGATGATGCTTACATTTTAAGATGTCAAAATTACTTTTTTATTTAACTGCATAGACTACTCAAAAATCTTTCATATAGAAAAGGTCTCCTTCAGAGCCAAAAGTATAGCATATTTATTAAGTATTTAAAAAATAAGACTTAATAAGACATTTAAATCAAGTGTTAAATAGTCTGTCATTTGCACCTGTGTGAGTTTGAAACTGAGGAGTTTCCTGAGCTGGACTGGGTTGTAAATATATTGGTTTCAATGGGCTCTGAATCCATTTGTTTCTAATGATGTTTTTGCCATGCAGCATGACTGCAATGGGTGTGAAAATAGAAGTGTGATATTTTCCAGGTTGTTGCTAGTCAGGCAAAAGTTAGAAACAGCAACAAGAGTCTGAAGATGACCTTGCTAAATCTGACTATGTTCTTAATGCAGAAAATGCTGCTTTAAATATTTTAAATATAGTAATGTGTCTCTCTTTCTTGCTGTGTGGTAGAATTATCAGAATTTTTTTGCCTCACTTGGAAGTTCTAGTTCTATACTTCTTACAATAGAACTTTGTAATCTTGTCAGCTTTTAGGTAAATCTGATGGACTTGGAAACTTTTCTCAACCCACTCAAGGTATAACCAGTGTGATGCAGCACTGTGGAGACTTTTGTCTGTCTCCATGAGGGAAAGTCCAGAGGATTGAGGCTGGAAAATCTCTAATATATATGGGAAGAAGGTAATTGAAAAAAATGTTGTGAGCACATTTAAGAAATGTGATTAACTTGAACAGTCCAACTAAATGAGGTTTTATTGCTAGATATAGGTTTTCTAGTGCTATTTCAAGAAAATATCAAAGATCACAGAAATAGCAGGATTTTGCCAAATTCAAAAATTTTTCCCAAGTGAATTGCAAGCACCTTTACCATCTTATTTCTGCAAAATGTGACATATTGAAATATTGCCAAAGAATACACTTCTTAAATGTCAGTATGTTTTCAGGAAGTGTAAAGGCTCCAAGATGTATGTCAAAAAATCAGATTCCTCAGATGGGTGCCAGAGAAAATCTTTCTCCAGAGAAGCTTGAGAAATTTCAGTCTAATGTGTACTATTAATGTGATGCTGTGACAGCTCTTAAGAGACCTGTCATTATCAGGCTTGTTTGGACTGGACTGTGTCAGGCAAGCACAGTCTGAGAACTCAGTGCTCAGCCTTACTCACTCTAATGTACCCTAAGCAGGCATTCATAGAGGAGCCAGTGCCTACCCAACAGTGTACTTTGCTCTTGCCATACCTTGGAGGCCTGCAATTCCAAAAAATGCCCATATGTGAAAAGGGAAAAAAGCTCCTGTTTGCTTTGTTTGAGGCTTGGGAAATACTAACTCTTATCATTTGTCTGAGCAGCTGGTGACAGCAGTGCTGAAATGCTGAAGAGGTAAGCAGTGGGAGGTTTACAGCATGTCTGTTTATGCTGCCTCATCTCCTTTGTGCTGAATTCCTCGGTAGCACATCCTGTCCATTTGTCACCAAGAAATAAGATATAGTGACCAAGAGAAAGTTGCTTCAAGTGAAGGATTAATTTTGTATCATGTAAGAAAGATAGCTATTGATACTGCATGCAGGAACACTTATCATGCTGATGAATTTCATGTATCTGATAGTGTCAGGCACCAAAGATTTGGTTTCAACACAGCCTTCCTTGCAGCTTTCACAAGTTCTGAGGCTCAGTAAAGCACATTTTGAAGCTGAAGCCTTTCTTGGTAAGGTGGCACGGGTAGATTGAATCCTTCCTATTCGGCATAAGGTTACAATTCTCACTCGTTCTTTAATCACTCTAATGAGACACAGAATAGAGAATAAAGTTTCAAAACCTTTCAGTTGCTATATATAAATAGCTGCTGGTTATGGAGAGATTTTTTTTTTCCCATAAATGCTAAATAGATCTTTAACATATAGACACTAAATTTCCTAGAAGATAAAACATTTACTTTGTGGCCCACAACCCTGAAAGGGAACGTGCAAGCATCTTCAAAAGCTTTCACGGGAGATAAAATATTGTGGATTTCTTTTGTAATTGCCAGGAGCAGTGTAACTGCACAAGCCCTGCCCATGGGTTTGGCTGAGAACAAGGCAGGATGATGCACGGGATGCCTTCAGGTGGGTGAAGTTACAGTTTCCATGAGTGGTGTTGTGACAGTTCCCGGTAGCAATACTGCAATCACAGCATAGCAGACTTTCAGTGTCAGGGCTGTGTTCCAGCCTCCAGTCTCTGCTCTTTTCTCCAGCTCTGCACTGCCTAGACCGGGTTATCTAAACTTAAATGATTGAAAAGAATAAATAGAAAGAGTTCAAAACATATCAGGAAAAAGACACACTTCCCATCATATTAGAAGGCAAAATTTCTGATTCTGTTCTGATGTAGGATATAGTCATACCAACTCTGCCTCTTTAATTTGATGGTGGTGTAAAGGACAGAGAAATTACAAAAATGTGTTAGACAGCTCTGAGGTGGACACTAATATACACTTCACAGACTTCTCTGTCTTCCTTGGGACAATGAAAAATCAAAGGCTTGTGATATTGGTCCTTACTGCTGTAGAAGTGTTTGAGACAGGGGTGTGGGGCAACATGTTCAGGCTTCAACATGTTCAGATGTCACTGTCTGAATCTTTGAGAATATTACCTCAGTCATCAATTAAAAGGAGTGACTGGAAAGTTGTTGATAGCCACACAAAGTAACAAATTAAAAAGTAAAATAATCAACGGTTATAGCTGACCATAAAACTGCTGAATGTCCCAAAAGAGTTTGGGGTTTCAGCTGTCTATTTTCCCGTATGTTTTAAGGTGGTGTCAGTGCAGTGTTGCACACAAATTTTTCTACAGAAGTCCCATGGAAGAACACAAAGCAAGTCAGAAAACCCTATGTATGTTCACAGCTTGATCATAACTTGACTATTGCATAGGTGGAGTTTTAGTTTATCACAAATTATTGCTCATAAATAGTTTAGCAATCAGTTCTATCCTAGGGATTATTCATGCCACTACTTGAAAGACTGTTTTATGTATTGATCAATGAAGAAAATAAGACAAATCAAGTTGTTGCTTAAAATTCAGTTAATGAGTGACCCTCTGGAGTTAATATCTCATTTAGATTAAACATTGAAAAGTTATGCTTCTGCAAAGTAATGTATTAAAAATAATTTTGTCATTTTGATTTCTTACTGAATGATTTCTGAAAAGCAACAGTTCCTGGTGAATAACAAAAATTAATTGCTGCAAGTTTTAAGTGGAGTTCATGTTAGTAAACCAGCCATTAGTCCAATTAATTACTGTTGGTGTCCAGAGATTAATCGTTTCTCATATCCTTGAACAACCAGAATATCTCCAGGATCACAGACATTTAAAACAGTGTTTGTAAAAAACATTATTGAGATGTACAATACTTGCATCATTTGGATGTAGAGTAAAAATTTTTTGAAAAAGAAAACTTATCTTTTCTCTGTTGAGGCTGTTGTTAGCAAATTGCTAGACTACTCAGAAGACTTGTTGAGATCACAGAACAAGCCTGCATTTTTTTCTTTGTTACAAAAATTAAAAATAATGAAATATGTTATTTTCATGTTTATATTTGTATAGTAATTAATTTATATACTTATATATTAATTTATATATTTATATTTATATGTAACAAAATATGTGACTAAATTTTGCTTTCTTTGTGTGTAAGGTCACTTATTTAATTTTCCCCCCACTAATATAATTTTTAGATTTTGCTAGTTAAACCCCAGGATACTGTATTTATGTAAGGAAGATAGGGAGAAGAGTGGGAGACAATTTATTAGTAAAGAAAGACTTTTATTTGCAGGTAACAATAAGCTTCAGTAAAGGGAAGGTTTGGAAAGAAGAGCAGATCCAATGTCAAGAGAAATATCCAAATTGATAATCAAAATATATATGAAAAACACTTCTGAATAATTTTTTATGATTTCTGGAACTGACTTATAATTTATCAAGCTGGTATTTTTTGGACCATATTGAAATTTCTACAGGCTTCAAATTTTATTACCTGATTACTATCTCCACACACCATTTCCTTTTTTTTCTTTAGGTAGAAGAATTTCTGCAAAACTGTATTAATTTTGATAAGGAATACCTTTCTGCAGTTATTATTAAAACTGTAAAAGAAGATTGCCTCCATGACCCGGAGTTCAATTCAAAATTTGTGCCAGAAAATTTCAGTGGCTGCTGCACAGAGTGCTTGAGTTAACATCATTAGAGTCCAGGAGGTAGGAGTTAAATTTCTTCAGCTCAAAATTTTAAGATTTTGCTTCTTTCAGCTCTTCTGCTATTACAAAGAACTCACTTCATAGTTACAGCCATTAAAAAATACTAGAGAAAAAATATTTGGAATGCCATAAATTACTTTTAGACTATGGGAATGTGTTATGTGTCATGGTTATGCTTCATTTGGAGGCTTCCAAAAATAGCTCAGCAGAGAGTCTCTGCATAGGGACCCAAAAGATCTGAATTTAATCCTGCATCTCTCACTGATCTGCAGGCTTACCTTGGGCAATCTGTGTGCCATTTTCCTTCTTGCTAAAATGAAAATAATAACACTTATTGCCTTTGCAAAGCACTTCTAGAGTAAAGCATGTGAATCGATAACATCTTCTTAAGTATGTGAAATAGCAGAGGAAACTCTTCCCACTTGCATTAGTGTGCTTTTAGCATTTAGAAATGTGAAATTATAAAGATTATTACATAGGAGGGAGAAGCCCAGAAGTGTTCCCCTAATCAATAAGTTGCCAGCTGGAATGCAAAGGAAAGCAAGGTAATGTACCATTTAGAGTAACAAAGAAAATATATGCTTTCAATGTGAGTATGGCAGCTACCAGTGCAGTCATACTGTATTATCTTGCTGGCTTGCACGCTGGTGTGGCAGTAGAACAGTATAAAACACACAAACAGTTTGAAATCCCTATGCTAGTTTTCAAGACTTCCAGTTCTCCTGGAGAGATCTGTCAGTTTAGACAGAAGGGGAAAGCTAGACTTAAGTGCTCTGACCACGTGTATATGCCTTGTTCTGCACATGGGGACTTCCTTCCCCCTGGAATGCTGCTTTGCTTTCCCCCAGCAGATCACCAGCACAAGCTGTCTTGGCACAGTACGCTTTACAAGAATGACAGCAAACACGATTTTTCACTGGTGTCCATAGGCATGTTGACCTGCAGAGCCTTTTTGTGGTCCATGCAGATGGATTCATTGACCTTGAGTATTCATACATTGCTTATATGATATCTCTCAGTATTTTATACCAGGCACTACACAAGTCCAGTGTCATCCACTGTGCAGCCTAGGTGAGCCCTGGCAGTAATTAAAGGATTTTAAACCATCTGCTTAATTGCATAAAAAATACACTGATGAGCTTGCACTGTTTGAATGATCCTCAGGAAACTATTAGGCTGAAGCAATTCCTTCTTGGCAATGTTTAACTAATTCAAAATGTTTGTTCTGTGAATTACAGTTGGTCTTTACACCATTTGTTAGTCTTGTAGTAGAGCCCTGCTTGCTGCTACTGACCCAGCAGATTCCTCCTGTTCTCCTTCCCTCTGCTTTCTTATCTCTGCCTGTCAAGCTCTTCATTGGAGTGACTTCGGGAGCAGTGCATGAGAGAAGCAGGGCAGCAAAATCCAGCCCCCTCCCTCCCCAATTGTGCTTGGAGCCTTGACCCTGGGCGAGGAAGAATCCTTGTGCCAAGTGCTCCCTGTGCACTCTGCCTCTGTGCCAAACATCCCTCACTGCTCACTCAGGGCACCTCGGTCTCTTCTGCCAGAGAGAACAGGAGATGCTGGAGCAGAGTAACCGAGCTGCACTTCCAGCTTCCCTGGACGGCTCCTCAGCTGCCGCGTCTGCTCAGCCCGGGCTGAGTCCCTGGAGCAGAGCACGGGCATTTCCCTGCGCCCTCAGCGGTGCCATTAGGTAATGTAGCCATGCTGCAAGGTGGCCCCTCCCAGAGAAACAGGAGGGGCTTCCAAACCCAGGTGCCTCAGGAGCTGTTCAGAGGGCGGTGGGCGAGCAGGGACAGTGTCTGGCATTGTCACCTGGGGGACCTTCCCCTTACAGCTGCTGTGGAGGCATGGCATGGCATGGCATGGCAGTTGCACGTCCCAGCTGCTGCAAATGGGGAAGCCCCACGTGGCTGCAGCTCTGGGCTCTGTAGGCACAGGAGGCAGTGTTGGCCATTCCCCCTGCATGCCTGGCTCAATCACTCCTCTGCCCCCAGCCAGGAAAAAGGCACTGGAAACACAGGAGAGAAGGCTACTGAAGATATAGAAAAGAAATTTAGTCAGGCAGGCCTGCTTCAATTTTCATTAAAAGTAAATTAAAGTAATCCTTTCATAAGCATTGGAATCAACCCATCATGAAGGTTGTTTGAGTATTCTATCTGTGCCAGTGGGCAAGAGTCATTGGGTAGTTTGTCCTGAGATCAAGCCCCACCCTTTCTATTCAGAAATACCCCTTACTTGTTTAATTGAACTGCCTGAATGTCTCACAAAAGCCACCATGTAAGTATCTAGTAGTCTGGATTACTAATATTAGGATAGTATGAGGTAATACCATTAGATTGTCTCAGCATAAACTGAAATAAAATTGTAATGTTTATACATTTTACTTGATATATATGCAAAAAAAGAAAATTTGCTGTTGGGTGTGGTATAATGTTTATGATTAAATGCTTTATTCATACTTGTATGTCAATCTATTAGCATGCTGTTAATTCAAATGTTACTATGATGTATTCTATCGCTGTTAGCACATTTATCACAGGTAGATGTGAAACTTAGACAAAGGTGTACATTCTCATTAATGATGAGCAGCCTATTCATCTTACTAGAGTGTAATTAATGTTAGTTACAATACTTAATTTTTCACTGTTTGTCATGGTGCATATTTAGCATTTCTTCTTCTTTTATCAATCTGCTCCCCTATCACATGAGCACATCAAAAAGATATATGTAAGTATCTGACCGGTTTTGATGCCCAATTTTTATACTTTTCCAAGAATTAGAATATTTTTAATCTTATCCTGTAGGCAGCACAGTTAACGAAAAACTTCAATGTAAACTGTTGTCCATTGCTTTGGGGTTTGGCTTAACTCCATTTGCAATGATAACATAAAAATCAGATAATGAAGTAAAGCAGGGCACATCCTGAAGACACAGGTACTACTTGCTGTAGCATTGTGCTGGGCTTGTGTGGGGTTGTAGTGCTGCCAATTGTTCTCCTAAATTTTCAATTACGTGTTTTTTCTACTCTAAGGCTGTTAGTGCTAGTTAAATATGTTGTGTGAGTAATAGAGCTCCAAAACCAATAGAAGCATGGAGTATCTGAAAAGTGCACATTATTCTGTAAATAAGAGCTACAACAGCTCTTGTGTTATACTTTAGGAGCATTGCTTTGTCAATAATGTTGTTAGCAGTACAGAGCCAAACCACAGTCCCGTGTGCAGTGGTGCAAGAGGGGAAGAAGTTATGGCTAATGTGTCACACAGCAGGTGGGAAACAAGCCCTGCAGAGATGGGTAAAAGGGACTGAGCACTGAACACATTCTGGGATTTCTCCCCAGCACACCAGTCAATCCAGCTGAGCTGAATCCTAGGATAAATCTGTACTTTTGTATTGGTCCAGAAAAAATACATTCACCTTAGCTGAACCCTGGGCATCAAAGCATTTTTATTTCTTGATCATCCATAATTCCCATTAATCTGGATTGAAAGAGAACCTGATCCTTCATTAAGTAGTGTTGAATGAAATTTCTTGGGAAAAATATTTGAGCTGGGTCACCTGAATGCATGAGGTGCCAAATGGATTTGGAATGTATTTTCTCAAAATTTCAAGGAACTGTCTCTGAGAGAAAACACACCAATTCCTATTTGTTAGTCTTTTAATTGGTGGATATTACGCTTCTAATATATTAGGAATTAGCTGGTTTTTTCTGTGAAATTACTTCTTTTGTAAACTACTGTTCATGCCAGACATGAAGCTGATCACATCTCCAACATAATGACATCCATCTTAAAATTTCATTCAAACCATCAAGGTTTGCAGAAAAAGATAAATCAGTTAGAAAATCCTTAAAATAATTCATTTATATCCTTTGAATTAATCATAATTTCCTTTTGACCCACCACAATTGAAGTATAGAGGAATCAAACACAGGAATTTAACATACTTCAGTATGAAAATTCAATTTGGACACAATTACAAGTAGGTTTAATTGTAGTTTAGTAGCAAATTAAGAACAAATACCCTAAGCTAGGTTTAAGCATTTTAAACAAAATGATAGTTGAAGGTTCTCCATAGTGACTGAAGTACAATAATAACCTGTAATGTGAACAGAACTGAGTAGGGTTTTTTTCCATGTTACCAAAGCAATGCTTTATAATAATGACTTATATTTTCATGACTGCACCAAAATATTTTTACTAAAAAAACCCCTTTCCTTTGAATTTTCTATGGCAAAGACCAGAAAGTTTTTCATCAAATAACAAACTTCCTAAAATAATAGACTCTGACATTCTCTTTCTTCACACTTGTCCCTCAGCCCTGACTCATTTGAATAGAGGAAATTGCTAAAACTAAAATGTCTCTTTTTAACAGATAAAGATTAAATGCAAAGAAACTATGAAGTTGCCTATAACCTTCATGGCATTACTAAGATAGATATAACAATAAGCTGTAAAACACACCAAAAAAATGAGCATTTCACTCCATTTTGATTTGATCATTTTGCTTTCAAAAGGAATTTATAAAAACACCCAGGAACAATGAACATTTGAACTCAAAATGGTCCAGGTTTATTTTTACTCCAAAAGAAGAAGTCTCAATAGAGATATTGATTTTCTAGCATTCATCCAATATTGCACAGAAAATGGACCTGACCTTGCAATCCCTAGTGGAGACATGGAAGCAGTCATTACAGTCATGGTTCCCATTGATTTTAGCGGGATTACTTGCATAAGTAAGGGTTCAGGATGTGACCCACTGTCCCATTAGCAGTAAGACCAAGGATACATGGATGTCAGACCCACTCTGTTCAGCAGGGTGCAGTTTACCTTCCTGTCCTATATTCATCCTATGATTTTATTCCTGCCTATTTATTCTACATATTTTTTGTTTTCTGTCCCACAGAGCATCATCATCATCTGAGAAGTACCTGTCCTCCTGTCTGCCTTAGTGTTTTTTTTCACTGTATCTTTAAATGTCATGTTTAGCTCAGAGTTGATGCTCGCACTTACAGATCTTTCTTCTTTTGGTTCTGTTGTCTATGATGATTAAAAAAATACTTTGGGCTAGGCACTACCTCTCACTGTATTTTTTTAATCTCTGGGTCCAAATGAGAAGACATTACTGTACTTTGCAAAGTAAATACAGAGTAGTAAAAAGCTAAAAAACTCAAAGAGAGTGATTTTTTTCTTAACCCTTGGGAGGTTTCTTGTGCCCCATGGCTCCTACAGGAATGGTACTTTAGAACCTCACTGCTCAGAGGGACAGAAACCTCTTAATTGTGACTTTAACTATATCACCGACATTTTATTCAGGTTTGTTCTTGTGACAAGTTTGTCTTTCACCTCAAAAAGTTCTCTTTCTTTTTCAGTGTTTTCTCACTAATGTAGCTATGATACATTTTTTGTTTCATGAACTGTGAGCAAAGTGCAGGAGAGGTGGGCAAGAAACAGGATGACTACGTGTTTGTACAGTGCCTTGCACAATTGCCCAGTCATGGTTCAGGGCTCCATAGGCTGACTTTGTTTCAGCAGTGAATAATAATGACCCTCCAGAACACAATACATGCTTTATTCCAGATGGACACCATTAATTCCTTCAATGACATGCAGAGCTTTAGAAGAAGAATACTAGCAATTGATTATTTTTGTCAGTGATATTTTCAAAGAAATGAAGAAATGAAATGTACAGTATATTTCAGTTTGCAATGATCATTCTGTTGTTCCATTTGCAATGGAAATGAGCATATAACATATTCATGTGTACAGATAAGGAAAATGACAAACATTAACATCCCTTGCTCTATTCATTTATAATATTCAGTTTAAAAAAATCCTTCCATTCCATAGTTTTCTGTTTTGTTTCTGTAGCATAATGCAAAACAACAAAAAAGAGAGAATTAATGGATAAAATTTATTACTTTTCACATTTAATTACTTTCTAAACAAGTTTCCTGAAAATTAATATATTCTAAATCACAGATTCTTTGCAAATCTATTTATTAAAAATATATAATTCCATGCCTTTTTTTTTAAGATCTTTATATGTGTTTTAAATATACAGTTGCTTATGAAATCAAATAAACCAAGACTGTGTGTGTACACATAGTATATTGTGGCCAAGCAACCTTTGATGTGCGACTCAGCCTGTTTAAGCAGACTGCAGTGTTTATCTTCTCAGTGTCAGTCCATTTCTGCACAATTTAATCTGCCACTAAAGAGAAGGTTTTTGTTCTTATGGGTATAAAACAGTATGCCAAGGATAAATCAGTGCAGCTTGCCTTCCTTAAAATTTTAGGCACAACCTAAAAGTGCAGCTCTTTCCTTTTCTCATCTCAATGGGATGCTAACCTAACAATCACAATTTTAGGATGGAGAAATTGTTTTGAGCAGAAATAAATTGTCCTGCCAGTATTGTTTCATGGGGTAACATTGAGGCACGTTGGGCCTGGGGTTCACAGCTTATGATACCTGGTTTTGGAGGACTGGGGTGAAAGTAAGAACATGTAGAGAAAGAAGAAGAATTAAATATGAGTTCTAGATAGTTCAAGTGAGTTGAAGCAGTTCAGCAATAGCCATCCCAGAATCCTGCAAAGAGGCTTATTCTCCAGCTACCTTCCCTGGCACATCGCCATCTCTTGTAGGAGCCCCCAAGGAATTATTCTCTTTAAGTGTGGATTCCCTTTTTTCCTCTTTTGTTGAGGTATCTAAGATAGTGGGCTTTAACTTACAGGTTATATTTGCTGAACAAAACAGGAAAAAATATCTGTGGTTTTCTCTGCAGCTGCCAGGAAAGAGAAGTCCATTATTTGTAGCTCTAGGGGAGCAGCAGAGGAGAGGTCTTTTTGTCTGCTTTCCAAGGCCTGGAGTGGAGGCTATTGTGGTTGGGAAGGGCAGGTTGGGGCAGCCACAGCTGCAACTGCACCAGGGTTTTCCAGGAAGACTCAGGCTGAGCATGGATCTTTGTGTAACATTCATACCTCACCTGCTGTGAAACAGTGTTCTCAGCTTCGGATCTCAGTGAAGACAAAATGAGCTGCCCCTCAGGAATATGGAGCTGAGGCTGGCCTGTCACAGCCCTCCCTCTCCTGGCAGCACCTCAGGGCAGCCGCAGGCACCTGCAGGATGTATCCTGCAAATGTGGCTGCAGAACAGCAATGCCACAGGTGTAAAATCCTTATGATCAGGCACTCCCCACTGTGACCCTGAACAAGTTAATCACATCACTCCTCTTGAAGGTTCATACTGCCACGATATAATTTATGTGGGCCCTCAAAGATAGATGGAGACGTCAGCTATTGATCACAAGGAATTGCTGCCAGTCAGTCTTTTTGTTGGTTTCCATCCTTGTGATGTGTTTTAAAAAACATTGTATGATTCAAAATTATACCTGTAAAACCTACAAGTAGAAAATTACTGTGTGCATTTATCTTTAATAACAACCTTGAGAATATTTATAGTACTAGTAGAGTAGAATGTGTTATACTAGTTTATTTCCCAGTCTGTTTTAAATGATATTATTCATTAGTAGTAGTGAAGTGTATGATATATTTTTTATGTTTCTTGTTTGTAACAAAGGTTGTTAATACCTTTTCATAATGAAAGGGGATAAATGCTAACATGGAATATGGGAAATTGTGCTTGCAAGAGCACAGTGTTGTCTTAGGGTATTAAATTAGCATTTGGTACTGCTCTGCTTTGTGTGCATTTCTAGCAAATGTTTCAGCTACAAATCACTATAATACACCTGTATTCTGGTTCTTCAATTCATATAGCATTTAAATCCTGCCAATACTGTGTCTTATAAATATAAATATGCAATTTAATTTAATTCAAGCACGCAACACATAATTTTTCTTCTAATTAAAATATGATATTGCAATATGGGAGCTGCCTGGGGCAAACAGGACTCATCAGATTGCCAAGCCAAAGGGAATTCTGAGACAGCTCTGAAGGCTGGCAGGGGAAGGGGCCAACCCCCCTGAGCCCTGGGCGCAGGGCACAGCGGTGCCCCGCCCGGAGCCCGCGGGTTTGTGGTACCCGCAGGAGCAGCCGGGGCTTGCTGGCCCCGCGGCAGAGCCCGGCCGGGAGCGGTGCGGGAGCCCGGGGGGAGCGCGGGGGACACGGCCCCTGGTGCTGCTCCGCCCGGCCTGGGCGAGCCGGCTCAGGCAGCGCGGCCGTGGCAGCGCTGCTGCTGCCTCGCCGAGTGCTGAAGTTGGCTGATGTGCGGCAGAACTCAGATTGTTCTGGGGAGGAGGAACTGCCCCACAGCAGCAACTCGAGGGATTCCTGTAACGCTCTCTCAGAATCGAGCAAAACAACACGAATAGACCTTCTGCATAATGACTCAAAAACTGTTAATGGCCATCTTTAGTAACATAGCAACAGCCAAACCCTTGAAAAGAGGAAGTTTTCATTGAGAAAGCATTCCATTTTCAACATTGAAATTTGGTATAATGTCGTGTATGAAATAAGTTTTGAAAGGAAGCTGATGATTAAGAAGAAATGCAGTGGGCATTTAATAAATGGAGGAGCCGCAAGATAATTAACTGGCATGCATAAAGATTCATGCTTTATACCAAAATTTTAATTTTGCACATAAATGTGCCTGATGTAGGCAGCATTTAATCACCTAGCTGACAGGAGTAACTACTTTCATTTAACCTTGACTGAAGATCATGAATTCTAACAGGTTTAATTGGATACATCATTTAACAGAATGAACAGAGCAAATTTTTCTCAATTCATAGGTTCTGATTGACATGCACCAGCAATAAGGCGTTGCACAATTAAAGCTGATCTGTATTCCTGGCCTGGGCAGCAATTGCCATAGTGATGTGACACTGTTTGATCACTGTGGCACTGAAACTATACTGAATTTCCCCTTGTTTTGAAAAGGGCAATGCTTTAAAAAAAAGAGAGAAAGATAAAGAGATTTTGGCACTTTTTTTTTTTTTACATTAATCACATTTATATGCACAAACTGTAAGGGAAGGAACTTGTTATCAGTAACTCAGAGGAAAGAAGGAAAAATGGTATATTCTTTTATCCATTTAGTACATTATTTACAGAAAGTCAAAAATGTGGATAGTCAAAAGAATGGTAACACATTAAGGGCCTGATTGTTCTGGGTTTCCATTTGAATAGGAAGTTATTCTGTGCAGCTCTGCTATTCACCTGCAGCTTGGCCTCTCTGTCCTTGCCCGAATCAGTTCCACATCACAGATAACTTGCCAGCTGAGTAAAGGCACTGAGAAGGGGGACTTGTATTGCAAATGAGGTAGAAAAGGATGAGAGGGAAGAAGTGGTACCCAACAGTAAGCTACTACATACTTTTCCTGGCACGTAGTGTTTCATATGATAAAATCCTAAAAAAATAGATGGAGGAGCTGGCAACTTCCAGTTCCCCATATGATTCCTGCCAGCACTTTCACTGCCTCTGGCACCTTTCACAAGTTCTGAGTTTGACCTTCATGAACTGGAATTGTTCTTCTATTGTTCAACCATAAACATACATGTTTAATATGTGTATATGTATGTATGTCAAATATACATACATATTCACACAGAGAGAGACATATATATATACACAAATGTGTTCTTCTATGTCTCTGTCTTCCACTTAAATTTTTGCTTCCAGCACTTCCTTTTAATTTTTTTCTTTTAGAGGAAGGTTTGCCAAACCCTAAATGGTCTGAGGGCAGAGAAGCACACAATGTGTTTCAGCCTGGCTCAGTAGAGCCAAAACTGCAGTAAAAAACCCCTTTCCTAATTCCTGAACCACCTCTAAAAAAATCTTCAAGCAAATTCTTGAATTCTTGAATTCCCAGCGTGAGCATTCTCACATGCATGCTCGGAACAGCAGGTAGCTTTTCCACTTTTTTTCTCTCTGCATTCCCTTAGCTTCAGTGCCTAAGTGCTGGTCCTTGATCTCACCTGAAGACAGACCTATCGCTATCTATCTGACAACCTTAATTTCTGTTTAGGCAATGTATATACATATCAAGCAACAAGATTTGTAGGAGTGTATTGCGGTGGAAGACAGAAATCTTGGGGAAAGCTCAAATCCTGATTGGGTCAAAGATATGAATTTTAGAGTCAGGACAACTAGATGTATCAAGAAAGATTTTTTAGTCATTTTAGAAGCCTCTAAAATTAAATTATTGGTAATACCTTCCTCTGTCAGAGGTATTTCCCACATGATTCATTGTACTACTGGCAAAGGTATTTGTCAGTATAATTCATCACTCACTAACATTCTTCAGTTTCAGGTAAATGATGGGATCACATGCCCAGCCTCTGCAGCCACAGCAGGTGCTTTTCTTCATGCATGGCGAGTTTTCAGTCAGTGCCTGGATCTTCCCTGTGCAGGAAGGAGAGGCAGGATTCCGTCAGCATGCCTCGGCCTGGCTGACAGGACACGATTCCAACACAGGTGCTGCCCATGCCCCCCTCACATGGGGGCAGGCAGCAGCAGCAGGGGTAACCTGTCCCCAGCCTGCCCACTCCTGAGCCCCTCCAGGCTGTGTGGGTGCTGCAAAATGGCTGGGCCCTTCTTTAAAGGGTATCTTTGGGCCCTGTTTAGAAATGCTTGTGCTGTAATTTACTCCAAATTTCTTCAAACCTTCCCAATAAAATAGCCATCTGTCCCATCACACATTTCCTTCTAATGTCCTGTTATACACACAGGTTCCACCTCATGGAGTCCTCAAAGGCAGGAAGACTTGAGGCACCCATTCAGCTGTTCTCTAGGGAGGTTCCCAGGGCACCCCTTGGCCTTCCCAAAGGTGCACAGAGCTTGTCAGCAGCACGGCTGGGATAAAGTCACAGCCCTCTCCCAGGAGCCGTGCTCAGCTCTGACTTGCCCTGGGGAATACTACCGAGTTCAGTAGAGCTGCATGGACACATACTTGCCAAGCTGAAGGGAATACACGTTTGCTGCTGGAGAGAATCATTTCTCTGGCTGCATGGATGGCCCCAGCCCCAGCCACTGGGTCTGTTTTCAGGCACCCAGTGACACCAGTCCTGGAGTGCCTGGCCATGCTGGGGCCTTACAGCACCCTTCTGACCTTCCCTTTATTAGCTCCCCAGGCAGCTCATCCTCTGCACTCAGAGTCATTTGGGTGCTCTGCCTATGACTCTGTGGAGTTGCACGTTATTCTTGCCTTGTCTTCATGCTCAGTCATCCATGCTGAATTATCTTCCACTCCTCCCTCTGGGAATAACCAAGGCTTTGACCTAGTGGGACTGTTTGTGTGCTCATGTTTTGATGTACCAGACACTGAGCTGCTTGCTCCCAAATCTAAGGTGGCTGGGGATTTCAGGCTGTTTTCAGAAACAGTGGGTGCACTGGGAAGCATAATATAACTGAAAAAGTCAGCAAAGGGCACCAACTTGTGCATTTTCAAGTATTTTGTCTATCATCTTTAAACCCTTCTGCTCTCTTTAGTTTCCAAACAGCTGTCTTTTCAAGTTTGGGATCTCCTATAGAAGATACACAGTTGTAATAAGAAATATGTTTAATTTCATTTCAGAATCCGCAGGGAGAAGGGGATATTCCTTTTTTGCTGATACAAGATCAAGTTTGTAATTTCATTTTGAAGGCCGTTCTGAATAACTGGGGGAAATCAGAAGATTAACCTGTCTTTTCCCCAGGTTTTCCTGAACCCACCTTTGGACCACAACCTAAACAAAACTCTGAGCACAGTTAATGTTTACACCTTCCTTGCACTGTGTAATTTAATTTTCAGCAATATAAAATGGGATAGCAGAAATATTTTTATGTGTTCTTACAATGTCCAAAGTTGTTTGTTACTGTTTTTATTTGAAGGAACTAGACACAATCCTGGCTGCCTTAACCACTGCCTTTGAGACAGCACAGCTGAGAAAATCCGCTGCCAGGAAGAAGTGAATAGAACTAACAAGGCTATTGAGCTGGCCAACAGATTAGTGAAAGGTCTGAGGTGAGGTCCTACAGGGCAGGCTAATGAAGCAGCCTACAGAAAGCATTTCTTTGTTATACACTACTGATCTGGCAATAACAGAGGCACTTAGCAAAGAACCTGATGAGCTGAAAAAATTATGTCATTATCATTCATTTTTTTCATAATAGAAACATGGTTTTGACCTTTGCATTTTCTTACATTTTTGCTTCATTGTGGTATATCTTAACTGTAAGATTACCTGGTAACTAACCTATCCATTAATATTAAGGGAAGTAGTCGATGGTGGATATTGACAATGAAGGCAATTTATTAAGATGCGATGACTATATTTGTAACAATTAAACAACACTAATGATTCTGCCCAGGACTGGGATACATAGAATCTAATACAATTTGCACTACTTAGTTAAGCAATATGATAATTCTCTAATTATCTTTCTGAGATTTGCAATGGGTATTTCAGGAGAGAATAAATAATGGCAAAGCCGTGAATTATCAAAAATCCATATCGTCTGTTGATCCAGGCTGGCTCAAGGGAATCCATACTCACTGATGGATTTTTTCATTTATCATTCATCTACTGATGAGACTGCTTTTTATACAGACAGACACACACATACACTTTTTACAGATACTTTATTTTATCGCAACATTCATTTAAGGAATCTCTCATGGTGGCCCACTGCCATTATAGGTTTTGTCCTCTCCTACCCAATACTTTCAAGCTGAGTTTGATAACCAAACACATAGTAAACTGCAAAAATAGGAGATCCATTTGTTATTGTGCAAAATTATACGGCTGAGTGTAGCTAGTGGAACTTAAAATATAAAACAGGGTTTAAGAGTTATTTCCTGAATCAATAGAAAGGATTTATTGATTAAAGGGGAGGGAGGGCAGTGCAGAAGACCCATTGTTTCTGTTTAAAGAAGCAAGATGAATGCATTTAAAATGTTAACATCCTGGCTGAAAGTGTAATGTATTTTAGTGATTAATAATGCCTGTAAAACTAAACCATGTACCTAATACAGAATAATAAAATAAATAACATAGCAGACCTCTTTAAAGTGTGACAATAAATGATTGTTCTAATATTTTCTTCCACCTAACATATCATACTGTTTGGTTCTCCCATGTGCCTCCTGCTGGGCCTGACAAGTGCTGGAATAGCATACGCAGAGAGATGAAAGGCAAAGTGTGGGTATGCTGGGGGGGAGGCATAATGAAAAATAATCTAAAGGAGGAAACAGAGATGAAAGGAAAGAAGGAAAGTTGAGCCATGCGCTAGATGAAGACAGTAAAATGAGTTTTAATGGAAAGTCCTTCAGCTGGTACCTCCCAAAGCACCAGCCCCATGAAGAAGGTGGCCAGTTCGACAGAGTGGTGATGGGAAATAGAATTCATTCCTGTTGTTAGCTGTACCACACTTGGTCAAAAGCAGTAATAACCATATGACAGCTATTTAGTGACTTACAGGAAAAAATCCGTTTTAATCTACTCTGTGGTAAACAATAGGTCACTGTTTACTATTAGCAAACAGTGTAATACTGACACTGCTGTACTGTCAGTCCTGGCTGTTTCTTTGCCTTATTTTTTGCTGAGAAGACACTCTCTTATTTCTCGAGTTTTATTGTTGTGAGGAGAATTCCTCAAGAAATATAAAAATAAAATTATTCACAGCATTTTTTATAATAAGCAAACATGTAAACTTTTTTTGCTAACTGATCTTTATAAACACATCTTTACCATGACAATAATAATAAGTAACCAAATACGTGAGGTTTTTTTCTAATTCTTTGGAAAAGTGTTGACCAAACAGCAGAAAAGCTGATCGTGTCTAGCCAGGATCCCAGGGAAAAGCTTGCACCAAGTGTCACGTCAAATCTCTTACTGACTTTATGGCATAAAAGATCCGGCCCAGAAGTAATTTTTTTTTTTTTCTGCCTTCTCCTGTGAGCCCTGGCATGCAAGGACTGTTTTGGGTGGTTGCATGAGTAGTTGTTACTCTGTACCAAGGAATTCTTTGCTTCTGACAGGTGCCAATTATGTTGTGGACATCTGCCCTGAAGGCATTGAATCAAGCTGACAACTCATTTTATATCAATCAAACAACAACAATTTTCAATAATTTCCCATCCAGCTGGGACTGAATTTGCACAAGTGATCTATGTATTAGAGACATTACCAATCCACAGAGACATTCAGAACCATGATTATGTTCTGTTTTCCCACAGAAACTCTTGCATCTGCACAAGAAAGCAACAACTTCTTCCACTATGCAGGAGGATGCTGACAACTCAATTTTGGTCACTTGCTGCCAAGCTCAACTTGCAACAGTCAACTCATGTCAGACTGAAAGAGGATTTTTATGTCCAGGCTTGCCACTTGCAAATCCTGTCTGTTGATCCTCTAATCAATGTGGATCTGTGAATCTGAGAGGTAATACTTTAGTATTCACTACTGTTCAGCCACTGTAATGGGCTTTTTTTTTCTTTAACAAACACATAGTAAATGAATGGAAGTTTTAATCCTGTTTTTTGAGTAAAAAGGAGAGCTGGACTTATAACCAAATCATTATTAGGAACAAGAGGAAAATACGATGCAGAAATGTTCCAGGTGGTAACTTTTCTTCACTGTGATAGTTTATTTTCAAAGTGGTACTGGCATGAGCCCAAATCTCATTCTGCTTTGAGCAGATAATACCTTCTTCACAGATACATATTTTTAAAATACACAGTTAATCAGAAAAATACCTGGCACTGATTCCATTCCCTTTTTGACCCGTTAAACCATGATGTTGTTTATATGAATTCCTTCAAATACTTTATGTAATAGAACAGTACATTTGGAGGCAAGGAATTGGTAAAATATTCTTCTGGGAAGGACCAAAACATTCCCTTTGCTAGTGTTTGAAGTACCTTTTGCTATCTGACTGGAGCTAGAGGTGACAACTAACCCACAGTCCTTGGGAATATGGTTAGCAAGCCAGAATAGTAGGCAGGCTCACCTTTTTCTTGTATTCTGTCAAGTGCTGTGCCCTGCTGTTTGCATAAGGGGACCAGCTTTTATTATTCTACTCTGTCCCTGCTACTGTGCACCAGGGCAGCACAAAGCAAGATTTAGTGCTTGGATATAGTATTTTCTTGATAGCAATTGTTATAGTTAAGGCTGCACTGAGACTTCTGTCTTAACCTGCAGTTCTCCCATGCTCAAAATATTCTTTTAAAAAAATCCCTTTCATGTGAAATTTTTCATGCTTGTTATCAGCTGAAATATGATTTTTTTTTTTTTTTTGGCAAGCCTGAATAAAATTCATTCATTCATATTTGAATTATGCAAGGAAGTGGGTGTAAGGAGAAAGGTCTCTTTTTTGCACATTCATAATTCACAAAAAAAGCTGCATATTACAAGCTGAAACTTTCCAGGTGGCTAGTTTTGACTGAAGGGTAGTCTTCATGCTAATTACAAAGAGAGAATGACTGAAAGAAAAATGAAAGAGAAAAATTAAAAATGACACATATTGTGATTAACTCATTTGTTTTGTAGGTGTGTCATACAAAAGTTACATTGTGAGCCACTTAGAGCAAGTTTAAAGTAACAATTTCATTTAAGTTAAGATGAACTACCATAATTACATAATATCAATGTTTTGTGCTGCAATTTCACTAAGAATCTCCCTACAGAAGCTGCAGAAGCTTTTACTTATGCAAATATGGAAGCTCACAGTGAAATCTGCACAGAATCTTATGAATCATTAACTTTGGCCAGAGAGCCAGGCTGGGGAAGGAGGGAATGGTGTGCACTGGCAGCATCTGTCCCTATGCTCTGGGTGCCCCTGAATGCTGGACCACTGAGCAAAATAATTCAGGAGTTTTGCAGTTTCTTCCAACTTAATACACTGACTGTCAGGGACAGCAAACCACTAAAGCTTTGTTATTCTCTTTTCCTTGCTATATTCCCATATACTTGTGGACATAACAGGCAGCACATAATCCGACCAGCACTGTGTGACTGACCCTCCACGGTAACAAAGCATTTCTTCTGCAGAAGGTACCTGGGCAGCAGAAGCTGGGAGTTTTAGAAGAGTCTCCCTTAACCCATGGAAAAAAGGTACTGTGACATGAAGCTCCATGTTCTCATAAAACACCTGGAGATAAAATACAAGCATATAAAGAAAGCAATATAACTCTAATTTTAAACATCTGAAAGAATAACTGGCAATGGTTTGCATAGTAATTGCCGACTTTGCTCCACATGGAACAAAGATGAGTTCAGAACTTCCTCACTACTAAGTTTCCAGTAACCACTTAGAGGCCAAAGAAGGACTGTTGGAATCAGTGCAAGAAACCTCATCTTTTTTTATCCCTTGAGTTTTGGATGAAGTGAGGAAACACACATTTTTCCCAGTGCTTTTTTTACAAAAAAACAAGTGAGTGAATTCTGAAACATACTAGCTTCTGTAAGTAGAAATTTAAAACTTAACCTTTATTATTCCAGGTCCCTCTTCCAGGAACAAAAGGTCTTGATCCAGTCACTGAGTGAATAGATGCTACAACAATTGCTAAATAGAAAAGTGACAGCAGTGCCTGGCAATAATATGGCCACATAAAAAGTCCCCGGTCTTACATTTACAGTCATCATTGGCATGAGATCAAACCTCAGCACTGGGGAAAATCTGGATAAAAGACACATCTGTTTCAACATATAAAATTATCTATTTGAATCAAAAAGGGACAAGTGCCAGTGAGAGTAAAACTGATGCAGAGCTATGAAGGAAACATGGCAACTCTCTTTCTTCTGAATGCCTGATATTACCCAAGGTGTTAATGTCCCAGTAACCATAACAACTCTGCTCAAGCCCTTTCCTACTTTCCATTCATCACAGTATAATGAATGGGATACCCTACACTGGCACCGTATCTCTTGTCTTTCACCAGCCCCATACTGGGATGACTCTCTAGGTGTGTCTCATACTGAAGGTATTTCTTGCTGGTGGTCCTGTTCTGGCAAAAACTTGGAAGAAATTATTGATCTTGTACTTAACCCAGTATGTGCAAGTTATGTTCAGAGTATTTTTAATAGTCTGTTATTTCCTTCTTCAGCTCTCTCTCTGATTATGTTCTACAAGTATTCAAAGCAGCTTCCTCTGAAAACTCTACCTACACCTGTATGATAGTTACATTAACTCACAAGGATTACAGCGCCCAAGACATGTTGACTCCAGCTGGATTTTTACTTGTCTATTTTTCTTATCTTATTTGCACCCTTGCATGAACTACAGTTCAATGACTGCAATTTGAGCACTCCTTCCTATCTAGCTGAACAATCTTCCCCAACACACCGCCATCCTGATGTGTAATCACTCAGGAGATATAATCATTCACTTAGAACTAAAATAATTCTCTTACCGTTTGCTCCTTGCCTCCATTCTGCCCTTTTTCTCTGATTTATTGCACAATATTCCTTATGGAAATATTTTGACATCCATCCCCCCTATTCAAGTCTTATACCCACTCTTGGAGGGAGTGCTTTGAACAGAGGAAGGCCGGGATGAGTGTGTATCTCATATACTCACCCTTTTATTCCAGTGTCATTTCCCCCACCTCCTCATTATATTCCTGAACCCTTCCCCTCCTTCTAGTTTAGCTGCACCTACTATGTCTCCTATAGCTGAGTCCTCCCTTCCCTCCCCTGGCCCTCTAGTAAATGTCAGAAAATATTTCCTCACAGCCTCTGCTACTCAGGATTGTGTCTGAATATAGAGATCCTGAACCCCAGCCTTGTCTAAGCTCTCTAAATCACTTGACCCCAAAAAGGTTGCCACAGGACAGCACTTACCTACAGTGCAGGCTGGAGAGAAAGTGCTGTTAAGGCACTGAATTCCTCCAGCTCTGAGCCCTGCAGCTTATTTAGACTGCAGGAAAGAATTTAGTGAGCCAGTGCACAGAATTTGCTACTCATTAAGCTTAGTCAAAATTACTATGAAATTCCTTAATTAAACAGTTCAAGCTGAGAAGTAAAATGCCTTCTAATCCAGCCACCACAGTGCCCCACTCAGTCCTGTACCTTTGCCTCTTCTTTCTTGCTGCCCTCATGTTATCATTTTACCTCACGTGCTGCCTGTTGGTTTTGCTTGCTGTGAGTGTCCCCCGACCCCCACACTGCACCGACAAGCAGAAAGCTCTTTATGCCAAGTATTGGCCTAGTGGTGTGCACCAGCCCAGGCTGGAAGTGCATCTTGAATTTCTTGCTCCCCTGGGAGCATTTGATTAAAGGAGGATTTTCATGGTGCGTTGGGATTCAGAACATGGCTGCTATTCAGTAGCTGCTGGTGGCAGTTCTGAGCCAGAACACACACTGGGGTTCCTCTCCTTCTGTGCAATAAACTGAGTCCTGGGACAGGAATTCTGCACAATTCCCCCAGTGTGCAGAAGAGCACAAACAAGGCCATGCTCACACTTGCTGCCAGGCTGCTGCTCTTGCACTCAGGGACACGGGTTTCACCAGATTTTTTGACCAGTGGTTCCCCACAGGCGGCTTCCACACCTGCCCTCTAATGTGTCTCTTACAGCTAGGGAACTTGAATCAGCTTCACTGTCACTCGAGATGTGTGAGGTCAGTTTGGAAACATTTGGAAACTGAGGACATTTCGTGAGTGTCTGCACACCTCCACAGGGCCCCACACCAGCACTTGCAAATGCAGGAGACCGCACAGCACAGTGTGCCTTTTACAGGCCTCAACAGGCCCAGCCTAACTCACAAACATACACACGAGCTCCTCAAAGTGCTCAGAGGAATACACAATCTAAATTAATTTCTGCTATTATAAGAAGTCTTGAAAAACTTCTCTATAGCCCAGGAGATGGCTCTGGAATCCCAACACAGATGTGTACAGTTGTACAGAATACAGTTCATAATTTTGTTTCTTCCTTCCCTTCCTAGTAACTGAAGTTTTAATTAATAAAAACTATGCTTACAATGAAGTTGGAAAACAGAAAACAGTATTTTAAACAGAGGAATGTATTTCCTTTATTTCGTATGGCTTGATTTATGGATTTGCAAACTTACCACATCAGTCTGAACTCAAAAAGCAGAAGAATTACTTTAAAATTAAGTTGACAGTGCTTTAGGATGAATTATGGATACCTTTCTTGGCTTCTGACAGTAATTTGCTTCAGGATATTCTTCTGGCTGAGATGTGGTAAACAAGACACAGCAGCAAAAATACAAGCAAAGAAAAACAACTAAAAGAATTAGATCAGCTACAGTATTAATCCTTTTGATGCTGAATTTGGCTCCTTTGGGTCCAAACCAAACTATTTATTTCATAATTTTTATTTTTCAATTCACTTATTCACAGTGAATATATCCAGGTGTATGTATTTTCCCTCCAAGAATCACTGCGTCTCCATCATGAGGAAAATAAAATAAAACTTTTTAAATTACCACAAAACTCTTTAATTTATTTAAAGTCAAGTCTGCAAGAGGGGAATTCTAGTGCTCCATTTTACGTATCATATAAATGAAGCTTCCCCTGGTACATTTTTCCACAATTCCTTTTGGTGCTAACTTGTTAAAAATTGTGCCACTGTTTGTATTATTAACTGGAGCCCAGGACTACAAGGAGCTGTTGAAGCACCCACCCAAGAGATCAGCCAGAACACAGGCACTGCAGTGGAAGGATTAGTGAGCAGGATGCTCAGACACCCATTTGCAGCTTGGAGTGGCCACAGCTGACTGCAGTTACATCTGCCCACCGGATGTGCACCTCTCCATGTGAAAGTTGTGGATACTGAAAAGTTAATGAAGGCATTTTCCAGCTCTGCAGGATGTATGCTGTTCCTTTCTGCTATGCTGATGCACATGCCTGGGTATCTTGTGCAAGCAGTTATTGGACACACAAACCAGGAATTGGATGTTGAAAGTCATTATATTATTTAATGAGGAACCATATCTAATTTAATTAAGAGATAAATATACTCTCACAAGTAAGCAAATGTAATCAGGGGATATCAGTTGTACTTGCATATCTTTCCAGTCATCAGAGTGCTTTAAAACCCTTCTCATTTATGGACAGTATGTTTCTCTGAAATAGGAAAACAAGGTTTTTTCAGGTGATGTGTGAAGCAAGAGTTCAAAGGACTTGACCTAAGAGTATCAGCAAGTAAACTAAAAATGTACCCTATCAATAAAATCCTTATGGGAATATGTCATAAGGGTAGTGTTTTTGCAGTTGGGTTGCAGGAATTTAACGGGCAAGGCGCTGAAAATTATGACCAAGACAGCTAACTCTTGTAGCTTCGTGCTTGCCTTGCAGTCTGCATAAAAAATTTGGAAGTTATCTCGGAGCTTCACATAGTTATCAGTCCTGATCTGTCCTAATGACTGAAAGTAAGATGTTTCAAAGAAACAAGCTGATGATTATCCAGGTGTTCATAACATGCATCTGTTTGCCTTGTCGTGATATTATCATCACATGGTCTAAATTTAGACAACCTCAGACATTACAAAAATCAGTGTTTGCACTGCAATTATAAAATTTCTTACTTCTAAAATCTAAAGATTGCAGAGAAACTATTTCATCAAGCAAACAATAGAATATTTAGAAGAAGGAAGCAAATATTTTGTTAAAATAATTTTTGGGAAAAGCCTTCAAGGATTTTCAAGAAGGCACAGTCCTTCTTTACGATCATGTGGAGCTTAAAGGGTCATCTACCAAGTTCTACTGTAGCTGCATTTGAATTGTAAACTATGGGAACTCACAAAATCCCAGGCAAGGAGATCCCCCTTACTTTGGAAATCTATAGATTTTAGACATATTTTTCTATAGCACTTCGTGATATCACATATCACAGTACTTTGTGCTCACCCATTTACATGGGTGAAGTAAAGACTGGCAGCAATCCAACTGCTCACTTTGAACTGAACAACCACATGAGATGCTGACACAGAAAATCACCCTTTGATTTCTCAAGAGTTAAATTGCATCTGCAAACCATGTCAAGTTCCATTTGGAGTAAGCTCTAGTGTCTGTCTAGTGCATTTCTGCCACTGGTTATTCTTTCCTTTTTTGTTTCTTCAGATAAGAAATGTCTGCATCCTAGCTGATAATGAAAGAGAAGCATAATTCTGAAATGCTTAGTCACTTTTATACTTTTTTAGTGATGCTGGGAAGAAGTGACAGAATCCTGCATTTAACATGATTCAAAAGATAAAGGGGAGGAGAAGGTGGAGAAAGATTATATAAATGTATTTATATTGCTTCCACAACTGAATTGTTTTCAGGATAGTGTCACGCTCTCAGTGTGGGGGAATTCTGCATATGTCATGATTCTACAGATGTTCTTGCACACTACATGCAGCTGCACTATTTGTCATGGGCAAATTTAATATGAAGATGCTTGTTATGTGTTCCCTGTAATCTTAGTTCACAAAAACATGGAGAGGGAAAAAACCCCACTACCTGATAGCTTGCTTGCTTCCCTTCTTTATATAGCCTTTTAAAACACTTTAAAACAAATATTTAGTACAAATCTTTTGTACTGAATTCTGTAACACCTGCAATTATAGCTCTATTACCTTTGCTAGAATGATCTTGTTTTTTCTAATGTTTATAATGCTAATTAAGTAATTTTAAGTACCTGAAGAGGTCATATTCCTAACAGTGGGGGGTTCTTCAAGAGCTTGATCCTTCAAAATGATGAATAATTTCTGCTAAGTCCTGAGTATCCTCTGTTCTCAGTGACTTGAAGATGAAACTCAGAAGCACTCATATCATACAGCAGCATGGCAGAGACAAGTGCTGTCAGAAATTTTACAGAGTCAAATTCAGAGAAGCCTTCCTACTCTTGTCATTTTAAAATCCTGGATCCTCTCCTCTAGGTATTCTCTGTCCTAAATTTTGTTAGTCTGTGGGCAGCATATTAACCTGTTCTTCAGAGGGAACCATACCCTTGGGTTCCAGATTCTTGCAGATGTTGAAATATAGGTTGTCTGGTTAGTGGCAAGGGAGGTAACTGAAGAACTGGCAGTGCAAGGATAAATTTGGACTTCAGAGAACAAAACTGGCAGCTGAGGTAGAAGCACATTCAACTAAACCAAACAGGACAAAACTCAAAAAGAAGGTACAGCTATAGAAGACGTTGAGGGTGTTACACTGTCAGTAAGTGTATGAACAAAAAATAGATATTATAAATGAAAAAATTAAATTTAATTACTGCATCTCCTTCAGTACAAGAAAGACATTAACCTACTCCAGTGGAGGCTATAGCAGGAAGCCTGTGAGGAGAGGCTGAGGGCACTGTGGTTCTTCAGCCTTGAAAAGGCAAAGAGGGCAGGGGGATCTACTGCTGTCTGGAAATATTTCACAAGAGGCTACAAAGAAGACAGAGACAGTTTTTTTCTTAGATGTGCACAAGGACAGGAAAGAGGCAACCTGCAAAAGTCAGACCAAGAGAAAGTCTGACCAGGGATTAGGAAAAATCATTTACCATGAGGGTGGTAAAACATTGGCAGAGGATCCCTGGAACGCTGTGACTCCCTCATCACCAGATGACAAGGTCTGAATTCCTCTTCTGTAGAGTAATCACATTTAACAGATCACCTAGATATTAATATTTACACTTGTAACATTAATATATATATTTATACAAGTACAGTTGAAACTCTGAGTGCTTTTAAAACAAAATAAAAGATGGATCAACAGGGTATATATATATTTCCCTTTTTTTGCCATTGAAAACCCACATTTTTAAAATAAATGTACCATTTAAGTACAATTCTATGGGAAGTATTTTAAAGCATCTTGAATTTTGTACATGGTGAAAACTGCATATATGTAAAATACATAGTTATGTATCAAGTTGATGGAAAAGTTCTTGTTTGTAGGAAGCTGATCAGATAATTTTGGAAATGTATAACAAGTGCTTCTGTTATTAAAGATGTGCATCTGTGAACACAGTCTGCCAAAGGAAATGGAATATTCAGTGAGTCTTTTCAGAAGAATGCTGACAAATAGCATTGAAATATTTAATAGAGATGTGAAGATATTAGTTTCCAGTCTTCAGATGATTACTTAGCTCAAAAGTTAAACAGGTGTGACTATGACATCTCCCATTCTGTTTCTAATCAATCTCAAATCATATATATGAGCTCTAGTTGTGTTTGTGTAGATTGTTTATGTGAACTACTTCACGTAAAACATGCCCGCTAGTGCCTGTCTGTGTATCTGTATCTTAGACTCAAGCATGTTTCTTAATTATTCTATACCTTTATCAGGTTACACTATGGTCTCCTGCAGCTACAAGAATTTTTAACTTAGCAGTACAAACTATAGCTCTCAGTTTAATAGTCACAGTATTCCTGCTGATTGGGCAAATTATATTGGCAATGAAAATCAAATACTTTTGTTAGCTGGCCTCCTGATGGCAATGAAGAAATACAAGTCAATCTGACTTTAAATTACTCTAATTCAAGACCAGTTAGGAAAGTGTGAATATTTCCAAGATCTGCTGCTCAGTCATGGCTGCAGTCATAGCAGGGTTTGAAAATCCTTGCTCTGTATTTCACAGACTATTCAAAGTGACTTTATTGCCCAATAAAAGTGATTTTGCCATTATTAACAAAAAGCAAGAGGGTTTGTATTGAGGTGACAGTGTAGGACTCAGTAATGCTCTGGGTTTTTCTGGGCCTACATAGATTTTAACTTGGTTTAGCTGTGATAGCAATTGTTGAGCTGTGAGGCATTCTTGACTGGATTTGTTTTAGTTTAACTCTAGTTTAGGGTAATAACAAATGGTTATTCATTGTGAACTGAACTGCCTACAATTCTAGAGTCAGCTGTGGGGAAGAGTGCAGACACATTTGACACAAATCAGCCATTTAATCATATGATAGTGTTAAGAAAACATATAAAACTAAAAGCAAGCAGACACTAGACTGAGAAGAAAGACATCTCTCTCCCATGAGTAATACACAAATCCTGGTGATAACTCATCATAATACTCCCCCATTCCTTTTGAGGAACACCAATCTCAAGACCCAAAGGAAAACTGGGGGAGTAAGCGCAATACCAGAGAAGAGGGCATCTTTAGTGTAGCAATTTTAACTCTATTTTTAATGAGGTTTTCCTATACTCATTAAGTAATTTTAATATTAGACTGTTTAAAACATTAATTGGACTAACAATAAATTCTTAAGAGTAATTTATATTCTTTTGCCAGTACATTTTTGCCAAACAGACGACCTTTGAGTGTAATAGCACATCATAACATCGCCAACATCTTTAAGAACCTGGAAGCTGAAACAAGCACTATAAAGATCACTGAAGCTCAGAAGCACTTTTGGCCAGTTGCAGTCAATGCTGCTGTGCTCTATTTTCTCATAGACAAGCTGAATAAAATCAATCCAGTGAATTAGCTCTCACTCGAGGTTACCACTCAGGAAGAGGTCAGTGAGTTTGCATGCTGCTGTTTTAATCTAGTGCTACCACTGGCTTACCACTTTCCCTCTGGTCACAGGCTTTTACTGCTGTATTTCACAAGGCAGCGCAGTGAGCAAAACCCTCTGAGAACATGAGGCTGAGTGTAAAGAACCCAACTGCCTGTGTAACTCCCTCAGCTGTCATTTACCTTGGTCTGTTTGAAAGGGTAAAGCTTACTTTCACAGCCCAGTTCGCTCTCCCAGTACAGCAGGGACCCTGCACAAGCTCCCTTTCACCACTCTGTGCATGTACACCTGTATGTGTGGCCAAGCAGTCCACAGAGCAGTTCTTTGCCTTAAGGTTTTCAGATCTCCCTTGCATGCCTTCCCAATTCAGCACAGTACAAGGGAATATGGACAAGTTTGTGTAGTTCTGCTTGGGTCTCCTTGCTGTAGCTTGAACTGTTCATGCTGCCAGCTGGCTCTGCCAGGCCCCTGGAAAATTCCCTCCTCAGGGAAGAACATCAGTTTGAAGTGATTCCTACAAAATGCATTTGCTCTGAACCAGTCCTGGCTGCTTTCTTGTTAGGGACAGAAAATCATGACAGCTTCACAAATATTATTGTGGCTGGGGGCCACCTCTGCAGGGACAGCCAGTATTCTCACTCTCTACTTTCCATCTTCATCTCAAACACTGGGAAATGCATCAACTTTCAAAGTAGCTCTTCATGTCCTGAGTGCTGCTGTCACATGTATATATTCCTCCCCAGAATGAGCAGAATGGAAAGAGTGTTGTATAATGATCTCTCATTTAGCTTAAAGTGTCATCTTTTCCTTCACTGCATTTTGTCTGTGAGAAGTATGCTGAGTCTTGTGCAGCTGCGTTCTCGCTCTTATTCGGCACAGATCTCTTCTAACTTCTGCACCCATACCAACAGTTTCCTTCTTCCCTTTGAAAAGAGTGACAAACGGGTACAGAGCAGAGAAGCCCAAAGCCTACATGGATGTGAACCAGGACTAGGATGAAAATATTAACCTGATGAAGGAGATTTCTTTGGCTTCTAGTGCATATGTTCTGAGCTGGAAAATAAAATTCCAAATGGGGAAGAGAAAGGGAAGACAAAGAAATTCAAATTCAGATGCTGACCCTATTTGTTTTCAGAGCACAGAATATCTACTATACTGAAACATGAATCAGCCAACCAGTGAATTCTTGCCCAGTATCCTCAAGGTTATCTGGAAGTCAGCTACAAGCATCTCGCACAAGGACACGTGCCATGACTGACTTCAGCAAGGTCACAAAGGCTGCTCTGGTCGAGGTTGGGATGCTCAGAATCCCCATCACCACAGGTGGCAGGGCCCTGCCTTTGTTTGACACAATTCTCATTGAGCTGTGTAAGCAAGATACAGTTCTGGTCAGAAAAAAACATACTCTATTATTATTTAAAAATTAACTGGTGTTAAAAAAATTTTCCCTGTCAGGCATGCTAACCTTTAGAGCAGATCTAGCATTAAATCATGGATATCTATAGGGAGTTCCCTTGGATCATTTGATCAAATTATGCTCTTAAAAGTACACTTCAAAAATGTCATTCTGGTGTAGGAGGTAAAAAAAAGAAAAGAAGGCAATGAAATTAATGGAAATTTGGAGAAATGAAATGTTGTCTCATGTATTTTGACAATGTAGGCATCAGTAGGTTTGCCAGACAGATCAGCTTCAGGTTTGACTTGAACAAATTAAGCTAGTCTAAAGCACAAGCTACTTGCTAGTAATTTTCTTAGCTTTTTCCTCTTGAACAATTTTACAAGTTTGCTTACATTATAACAGCACTGGCCATGCATCTCCCATATTTGAGGTCATTCCCCAGCCTTTGGGAAGAAAGCTGGCATCTGACAGGGTGGCCAATTTCTGGTCATAGAAGTGATTTAAGTAACAAGGTGTACAGGCAGCAGGAGCAAAGGGGGAAAAGATGTGAAATTGAAGAAATGAGAGACTGCTAAAACAATTGGGTACAGACAGCAAGAGGAAAGAACAGTGAAACACCTGAAGGGCTCTGACAGAGAAATCCCACTGCACCAGTTGTTTAATTGTTACCCTGCTCTGCAAACAGCACACTGTAGGCACCCTTCCTTTGCAGACATCTGCTGCTGCACCCCATTTCTTTCTACAGTAAGACATCAGGCAAAACCGGGCATAGCTGAGAGATCCATAATAATACCATAAAAAGAGAGAAATGATACTCAAGAAAAAGTGATGCCAATGAAAAACAATTACTCACCACCACCACCAAACCAATGCCCAGTCAGTCCTCAAGCTGCAGCCCCTGGTCAACTTCCATCTCTAGTTTATACAGAGAGCACAATGCCATATGGCAGGGAACGTCCCTTTGGTCACTTGGGATCAACTGCCCCAGCTATTGTCCTCTCAACTTTTTTGTGCACCCTCAGCCGCATCACTGGTGGAACGGTGTGAGGAGCAGAAAAGGCCTTGACTCTGTCTGAGCACTGCTGAGCAATAATTAAAACATCTCTGAATTATCAACACTGTTTTCAGCACAAATCCAGAACACAGCCCCATACCAGCTGCTATGATGAAAAATAACCCAGAAAATCTACCCCTGTCAAAACTAGCACAATCTTAAACTGAGTTTGGTGGGCTGGATGGTGTTTGGTGGTGTTGGGATTTCTACTTGTGGATGTGACAAATTTGACTGAAGCCTAAGAAACATTTTTACAGATTGCTTTAAAACAGACTTATACTTCAATACTGCTTACCCTCACACGACATGCTATGATTTTCCGTTATTATAATGCTGTATTACAACACCGAGTAATAAAGACTGTAGTGAATTCGAACTGGAGAATATAAACAACAGTCCTCTTGTTTGATTTTCCTAAATCTCTTTCTAACCTAAGCACCTAAATATCCTCAGTCTGGTCATAATCCACACCTTGACCATATGGTCCTCTACCAGAAAACAAAATAATTCTAGGCAATTAAGACACTTGCCCATATCCATTTCATCTGCTAGATCTTTGGAGGTGCACACAAAACACTGGGAAGATCTGCTAATGCTGGTAGTGCTTTAGATCACTTGATAATCTTTTTCCTGTGATAGTTATTACTGAATGGAAATCAAATGCATGCATGTTAGGACTAGTAACAGATGGCACTTCTGTTCTGTGAGGAAGAAACAGGGGCAAAGGGGCAGCAAAGTTGAACCTCCCCCCTTCCCTGTCTTACCAGGATTCATTGTGTTGCCCTCCTGTTACAGTTGGCTGTGACTCTTTCTTGTTATAAAGAGATGTCAGAAGTTAGAGAGAGACAGATGATAACCTTAAATCCTTTACTGCATTTTACCAGGATTCTGAGAAATAAAAAATAAAAAAATAAAAGCCAGCTGAGGGAGTCGGAAAATGTCAGTGAGGCATTACACAAAGAACTTGATACATTTGTTGACCTTTCTTCTTACTCCACCCTTCTCCTCTAAGATGGATTTAGTAGTAGTGAGTGCTTAGTGCTATAAGTGCTTTCTTAAAAATAATTTAGATGCTATTGGCTGTCTGCCTGCACTTGGAAAACGTAGCTGTTTCAATGAGCCCCTGCTGAAACAGAAGAAAAAAGGATTTATTGAAATGCCTCCAAAAATGCACCAAAATTTCATTCTTCTCCTTGTCTGCTGAAACCCATCTTGTCTTGCTTTTACAGTCTTTTGTTTTATTTTTTTAATTGTATCATTGTATTCAGGGTCTTTTCATTCTTCTCCGCTATTTTACGAATGGCATGTGTGGTATTAAGAGCTGAAGGCAGAGATGAGAGGAGAAGTGTTTTGAATTGACTAATTTGCAGGCAAGAAATAAAGCTCTTGTAAGGTGGTCCCAGGGGTATCTTTGCCATGAACACTATTTGAAATGACATGTAATCTGGTACATTTCAAAGGCAAAACATTTCCTATTCTAAAGTATCTTCCTGAGCCAGGGTTAGTTTACCTGTTTCCAGAGAATAATAAACTCCACCGAGGCCAAGGAATCTCCTTCTCTCCCCTCTCAAAATTCCTGTTCTTTTTCAAAGGGGCAATTGCAGCCAACAGTTTATTTCTGTCGTATCTTTTGCTGCTCTAATGGCTCAGTGCTTGCTACTAATACATAGCTGAATGCACCTCTGGATTAAATAACAAGTACCAGAACCCAGCACATCCCTGTACAACACAATAAATAATGGTGTAGAGCTCTCCTGTTGTTTCTTACAACAGTGGAAAATTTAGGTCTGGTTTTTATAGACTTTTAAAATTTTAAGAATTTCACCATATAACTTTGATCTGGCAATTTCTTAATAAAAACTGTTTCTCTTCTAGAGAAATCTGAGATCAACTGACCTTGGCATGTTGTATTAATACTCTTTCTCAGCACAATTCAGTGTTTCTAGCAATGTTGACATACTAAAAGGCTTACACACAAAATTCCACATGGAATTTGTTAAGGCGGAAATTTCAGAATAGCTTTATGTTTAGAATTTTGTCCATACTTCGGTGAAGGCTTAGCTGGTCTTACAAACTGACATACTTAATCATCATCTGTGAACATGTTCATATACTCTAAGAAATGTTTCTCAATGTGTATGATTTAAGCTTACGATACCCAGAAGCTGTATTGCATAGTTTTAAAAGATTTGTAAATGTTTTAAATGAGGAAATTGGCCACAAATCAACCCTGAAGCTTTTAAGAAAATAAACACTGATAAATATCACAAATAATTTCTATTACTTTCACAGCTGTTCTATTCTAAAGCTTTTAGTTACTGAAAAACAAATTCATGCCTTGTGAATGTTCTGAACTTACACAGATCACTGTTTCAACCTTTACTTGATTTTTTCTTTAACTCTCTGTGAACAGAAATCAGGGTACAGCATGTCTACGATAATGACCCTACATTTCTATATGTTTAAATTTATTTTATATTTATTTTTTTAAAAAATTTAAAACTCTAGCTACATTGATTTTAAAAATCCACAAGCTTGTGCTCAAATGTACTGGCTCTACATAGTAGTTTTTCAGTTGTGGACAATGTTAAATAAATTACATTACTTGAAGAGAGATACTGAAGGTTCCTGGATAGAAGAAGCAAAAGAAATGGATTTGAAATGTACAGAAAGGAGAAATTTCTAAAGGCATGAAAAGTGAAAAATTCTCTCCTCAACCTAATATTTATGTGAGGCAGCAGAATGCCCAGGATGACTTGTGCTGTCAGTTTGCATTACCAGTCTCAGCCCCTTGAAGGACAGAATTTTGTACTGTGAATGACCCTAATGTGTGTTGCATTTGGATCACTACCAAATAGAAATCATGATAAAATAGTATGTCCCACAGACAGGTCTTACACCTTAATTGCTGTTTTTCACGAGGTTCTGTCAACTGTAATTTTTAATTTATGGCAACTTAGCCTAAATGTAACTTGGAACTAAATGTGTCCAGTGTTCACAAAAACTTCAAAGAAGGCAATGCTGTTCCACAGCAGTGTTTACCTCCTGGATTGGTCCCCTTATCAATTCTGAACTATTAGATCAGTCTGCACGAGACACTATTACTAACAATCATGAGGAAACATAAGATTTACCATTAAATAAAGAACTCTCTACAAGTTAGTTAGCAATACCACTAGTCCTATAAATTCTACCACAACCAGAGAAATAAACCAGGCCTTTCCATGACTACCAAGTGCTGTCACACGTTAACACACAGATGGCATTACACCTCCAACACTCAGTGTCTGAGGGAAGTTCCAGTGCTTGGCTCAGGCAGCTGCCTGGGGAGCACTCGCTGCTCTCTGAAATCAGAGGGAGCTGCTTGCACTTCTGTACTTGCACAAGTCATCAACCTTGCACAAGTATACTTGAGCAACAGATTTGACTTCTGTTAAACCCCTTTCATTGCCTGTGTGTAATGTCACTTCCAGTGAGACATTAACTGATTTTTTTTTTTTCTTTAGATAAATTTCTAACATGTCCACTTCAGTGTGCATTGAAATATTCATATAGACAATATGTAGGGAAGCCATCAGCAGGAATCCATTGTTTCACTCTGGGATGCTTTTCAGAGACAGGAGCATTTTGCTAATACAGAATATCTAGTCAGAAAGCAGCACAATATCCTAGCTCAGCTGATTTATTGAAACTATATTTTTGAGGGCTGTTTTTCCTTTAGTGACTCATGTGATGTGGTGCCATTTTAACAGTGTGTAGAACACATGCTTGTTTGAACACTTCATCATTTGGCTCTAAGTACTACAGTATATTGTTCTGTTTAGGGAACAAGTTTGAATTTACCATTGACTCAGGAGAACTTCACAACGTATCGCTGGGTCAAGGACAGGAAGCTGCAGCAGAAATAGCTATGGAAAAGGCATCAAAAGAAGGCCACTGGGTTATACTTCAAGTAAGTCAAAGCTCTTCATTACATCAGTGCTGCACTGCGGTGTTAAAAACTGAAGCATTTCAAAATAACATGTGCTTAGATGAAAGAGTACTAAATAGTGATTTAAAACTTCCTTTGTCTCTGCCACAAGGGAAGCACATAACTTCATCTGTGTATGTGAGTATCACTGAATATCACATAAAATATGAATTGCAACTATCTTGCATGTAGGGAGTCAACTAACATATTTTCCCAAGCACATGATATCTGATTTACTAATTTATTATCCATTAAAAAAAATCCTTTAGTAAATAAATGTGTAGCAAAAAGAATTGTTACGCTGTATAATCAGATGAATAGATACAAACAGGGAAGATTGCTGTCATTATGCAGTGTATTGTGCTAAACAGATGCACACAATTTTTTTCAAATATTGTGCAGTATCAAACTGCTTCCTTATGTCTGGGTTTTTCTTGTATCAATAAAATGTTTCAAATTTCAAATCAATAGCTCACTGGGAGGCCTATTTTTTTCATCCCTTCTCCTCCCTCTCCCTCCTTATCTCTGAATATTTATTTTGTAGTAAAGTGGATGGACACATTAGAGAAATTACTGAAGAAAACCAGGGAAGGAAGTCAGCGGGGCGATTGGTTTTGAGTGTGGGGAACCTGCTCCTTTGCAAACAAACAAAGTCATTCCAGAGTGGATTTAGGAAACCTTCCATTAAAATAATTGATAAGCCACTACCTGTAATAGTGCCTGATCATCATGCTGCACTAGATAAATTTGACCAGGCAAGCAAAACACCACAGAAATAAAACTTTAAAAATGTGAGTATTAAACTTCTCATTTTAAAGCCACTTGAAACAGTGAAGTCACTAAAAGCCTTTACGGCATATGCAATAGTAAAGCAGAATTAATTTAATTTCTTAAAGATTTGTTCACATATCCTAGAGTGACTGCATATCTATCACCAAAAAAACCCCACAAACAAACAAACAAACAAACAAAAAACGAAACAAGAAACTACTTCTTTCAATTTTAAAGCATCACATACAGTTTCTAGCTAAGTACCGGTCTGTGTGCATGGGAAATGAAGAATTTGCAGTCACCACAGGTAATTACTGTAGTACAGAACAAGAATTTATTTTGGTTTCACCTAGCTTAGTTTGGTTTATCTTGAGATGCACAAGCATATGGTTTTGTGTCTCTGGAATATCTTTTACATATTCTGAGCATGCAGTGCACTGGAATTAGGTCTTCAGCTCAGGTAAATCAGTGAGGTCCACTACACCAATTTATATTCCTAAGGGTTTGGTCCAAAACATTTGGATCACACATTAGAGGAAAGCGTGGCTTGGCTGCTAGGTTACCATATTTTCCTCTGTCCCTTCTAATTTTTGTTTTGGAAGACTTTTAATGAAAACATTTTTTTCTTACTGACTCTTAAAAGATACTGACAAACACAGGTGTGTACAGGTAGTAGCTATAAGCTATGATCAAAGAGATGGTCAAAGAAATAAAAAAAATCTGTAAATCATAGATCTATAATAAAGAAAGAGCATCCACCTGAATGCTAAAAAAAAATTAGCATTAGCACCAATTACAAAAAAAAAAAAAAAAAAAAAAAAAAAAAAAAAAAAAAATTTTTTTGGCAAATTTTTTAAANCCGGCCTCCAGGGGAGGTTTCGTTCTCGCAGACGCTCGTGTTAACGCTGGAGTGGGGGCGTACGGGACTCCCCACGCAGGGCCGCACTCCCAGTACCCGCTGCCAACACCCAGGCGCCGGCGGGGAGAGTCTGCAACCCGCCCCCCGACCCGGAGCCTCCCGCCCGGGCGCCTGTGTGAGCCCGGTCATTACCAGTG
>VXBB01008389.1:2803892-2830971 GCA_013399915.1 Illadopsis cleaveri
AAAAAAAAAAAAAAAAAAAAGCTTTTTCGGCACTATATTCTAAAAAACCTCTGTGAAAATTACAACGGCTTTTCTTCTTTTTCTCTTGTATAGAACCTCTTCCAGCAATAAAAAGGAAAAATCGCCAGCCGCCGGCGCGGCGGAGGGAATGTCACCCAAAGTGCTGACAGACGCACAAAGAAACCCGTGGCCACGACACGTTTGTCACCAACTTCNCGGGCGCCTGTGTGAGCCCGGTCATTACCAGTGCGGGAGCCAGAGCGGTTGCAACGGTGTCAGCAAAACCAAGGCGCATTCTGCACTTTCTTCCGCGGTTTCCACTCGGAGGACGGGGATGTGACATGGGCAGGAGCCAGAGATCACAGACCTGCGGGGCTGAGGCGACTCGGCCGACGGCAACCCCGGGCGCCCACCCGTCGAGCTGGGGTTTGTGCCTGGGTTAAAGCACACACGGGCTTGAACGGGCACGCTCTGTTAACTCGTTTAAACGGCCACAAGCACACTGCTCTTCCTGAGGAATTACACCTTAAACAGACTTGGCTGTTTAATAAACCAGCCCTGGTCCCCTGCAGCGGTGACCTCTGATCCCGTAGCAATGCAAAGATTTCTTGTAGTGCCGTGCCCACTCTGCTGCGGCCGAGCGGCGATAATGACCAAGGGGTCCGTGTGCGACAAACTATTTCAGCACGAGGGAGGCGGGAAAGTCTTCTCCCACATCTGTGGGGCATTTGGTGTTTATGTGCCTGTGGCAGTGGCCATGCCGTGCGGGCGGAGGGCTCCTCACTGAACCCGGCATTTGTCAGATGGTGATGGGAGCAGGTAGCAAACAAGCTCCTTCCCAGCCCATACAAGCCAAGGGCGGCCGAGACGGGTGGTTCACAGCCTCCATCCTCACCTGCGAACACGTTTGCCGCCTCACCTCCTCCTCCCCCGCAGCCCTGAGCAAGGCAGGTGTAGAAAGCTCCCAGCGCCACAGGCAGGGGCTTCGTACCCACGCTGTCTCTGGGAAAGAGGCCGGGCGAGGAGCGAGGCAGGAGATCAACAGGCCTCGTACACACGCGGCCCCGGCCGAGGCTCCCCCCGCCTCCCCCGCCGCCCCGCTCACCTGCAGCGCCCCGCGCCAGCCCGCGCTCCGGCCCCGCTGCCGGGAGCTCCCGCTGCGGGAGGAAGGAGAGGCATCCGTGGAGACAAGGGGAACAAAAGGACGAGATCAGAAAAAGGAATAAAAGAAGGAAATGTAGCGAACACTAAAAACAAGAGGAGGAATTTTCCCCGTGGGGAAGAGAGAGGGAAGCGCCACTTACATGAGCATTTTTCCCCCCCTACAATTTCTGCAGAAATTCTGACAATGCACGTGCTCGTTTTCCCTTTCCCAGCCCACACAAACCTGTTGTTGTTTTACTTTCATTATTTCACTTTATTGTATTAGAAATGCTGAATCATAAAACAGGGGTTAGTGAAAATGGTATTTATCTTACAGAAATAAGCCCCACATTATTTTAAAGATCCCCACACTACTGATGTTATTATTATTATTATCATCATCATGCATCTTGGCAGGTTGAAAGGTATCTCAGAACAGTGAGAATTCAGCAGTAATTTAACATCCCACAGCAGTACTTTAAAAGCTTCAAATAGCATTTTGAATTTTAAGTCAGTACAAGTGTAAATAAATGGATGCACTCCCACATGTCTGTTGTTTTTAAACTTGTGGTGATACTGAAATATTTGCCTAACAGCTTAGAGTTGTAGCAAAATTTCAGCTCATATATACACATGCGTGTGTGATATTGAATTAAACCATTTGTCATTCTTTTTCCATAAAAGGCACAATTTGGCTCTCAGCAAACCATTTGAAATAGAAATTATGATGATGATACCACAGCTCCATTTTATTTTATGGTACTGTATTGATTTTCAAATGGACAATACATGTATTTTTGTAATGGTCTAAAAGAAGATGTTCTGCCTTTTTATTTTACAGTCCTTATGCTATTACTTGCTTTCATTTCAATAAAGGATGGCATTTTTCAGAGATGCTACCATAAATTGCTTCATTTAATAAGTTGCTACACAGAATAATAATGTTACACCAGAGAGCAGCACTTCATAATTTGGAAGAAATAACATTTTTCTTTTAAAAATATTCCTGACTCCTTATTTTTAAATTAAAATTATCTTGCTGCTGTTTTCTTTCAGAAGGATAATCTGATTATTAAAAAATTCCTCTTTTTTTTCTTGCAAGCACTGGAACTTGGGTGTGACAAAGGGGCTAATTAAAATGGGTAACAAATCAGATTAATTTCCACGGATATAATAGTGATATAAAAGTCTTGTTCTCAACAATGACTCCATAATAGAACTATTTCATTTATGCCGAAGCAGGTTCCTTATTCTGTCTAGTGAGGATTGCCAGCAGTGTCTTAGTGACAAGGTTTTTATTATTTTTTTGACAGTTTGATAGGAAGTCGGTGCTTGCTTCAGGGTTTGCAGTCTCTTCAAACCTGGATTATGAAGGCTACCATAAAAATATGGATAAAATGCTACCTCCCCAAAGTGCCATACGCTATGGCCTGCACCCCAAGGTGGAGATTGCTTTTGTAATAACTGCAGACAACATGCTCCATATGCTATTAGAGCTGCAATTCAAATACTCAGTCACTAAGGAGTGACTGGGAAAGGAGTCTCCTAAGCTGTGGAAGACAAGGTCAGGCAAAACAGAGAGCAGGCTTCAAATTTTTCACGAGACAGTTTTTGCCTATGTCTATGGGTTTATGTTTGAGAGTTTTTTTCCTCCTATGGACACCAATTTCAATAGAATTAGATATTTTCATACCTGTTTATTTGCAGGGATTCAATCTGAAATTAGCAATGAGGGATCTCTATTATATGTGAGACATGAATATATGCATTATTTTACACCACAGAGAAAAAAAATCTTGCTGGAATGTTACAATATATTAATAGCATTGTGCCATTTAGGATCCTTTATCAGGTTGCAAAAAGCCATTTTTTCCAAACTATAAGGAAGAATTTGCTTTTCTTCCTAATAGCATGGATGTGCACAGGTCTTCTCCATTTCACAAGATAAATCCTCCATATCCTTCATACTATGGCAGGAAGGTGCAGAAATGCTTTCACCACATAAAGTTAAGATACACAAAGTTTGTAATTTCCTTTACATTTATGCAGTTTTTGTAATTTCCTTTACATTTATGCAATTGTGGGTACAAGGCACACTTGCCTCATGCAACATGGTATCTCTTGAGGATGAAGGCAGAGCTAGACAACATAAAAAAAAATCTTTTAGAAGAAAGGAAGATCAGACATTTTACTCAAACACCAGCAGAATGATACTCACATAAACTGATTTGTTTTCCAGAATATGGAAGACTGGATCCGCTCATACATGAGATAAGGCATTCTCTTCAAGAACTTAACTTAGGTCTGAAGATGTGCGTGCTGTGCTTTATTAAGGGGATGTATGGTTTTAAATAGCACCAGTGTAAATGCCAGTAACAGGCAGTTGTAAGTGACACTTGGGGAGCTTATTTCTCATTTCATTTATTTAAAAACTGTGCTTTTATAAGCTGCCTTCTCCAAACATGTAACTCATCTCCATATATCAAATTGTTTTAATTTGTGTGGAAAAAATTATTGTGAAACGGCCCAGGACACTGAAATCCTCTCTCTGCATACTAGGAAGCAAAATGCAAGGCCTCTTATTACGGTCTGATTCCCATTTCAGTGCAGACATGGCAAGAAGGTTGGTACATTCTTCTCTTCTGCCATTGCAGAAATTTCTCTCTTCTGTTATAACTGCAAACAGACCTGGTTTCCAGTTATGGTATATGTTCACTTCTGTTTTAGGCAATCCATAGGAGAGAAGAGAGGCAGTTGTTGAATGCCTCAAGAGACCTGATGCCAAAAACGAACACTACTTTGTATAGATGCCTGCTGGAAAAGGCACATGGTTCAGGTTGTGTTAAATGATCAACATCTTCAAAGCCATCAGGATGTGGCATTCAAGTGTCATTAGGAGATGCCCATTAACTGCAGGTAAAGATGCAGCATCAGCAACACCCCAGTCCTGGTCTCACTGCATCTGGTGAGTGCAGTGAAGTGAGGTGAAAAGGACATGGGTCCTTTTCCATCACACATCTTTGACAATTTTTGGTAATAATATGTCTCTTAGCACCAACGAAGTGCTGAATTGCAACATATAATGTTCTTAATCACAGAAGGCCTAATTTTCATAATATCTAGCAATCTCAAACAGCAATGTACCTGCTGCACTAACATGTAATACACGTTCAGTCACATAACTGGGCAACCAAGTAACTTCTTAGGCGTTGCTAGCAATTTACACAGACAATTGTGGTAAATCCATGCAGAGCTGTAGTTAATGCATACCACTCCAAAAGTAGGTACTGAAAATCTAATTCATAGAGCTAGTTTTTTTTGAGAGACTTCCTTTTTTTGCCACCTAAAATTACCTTCCTTTCAATCTTTAATTCAGAGTAACAAAACATGGGCACTCAAATAGCCATTAGTGCAAGCAAGCCAGCAGAATGGTAGCCTGATTGCATGTACAATTTTCTGTGGGATATCAGAAAGCAAGTTAGCAATTTGGCCCTTTATCATTTTCTCTCTGTACATATGCGTAGGTGGGTGCTTCCATGTGTACGTATATGAATTACTATATCATATAATTACTTAATGCAATTAGAGTGAAAACCCAGAACCTACACTCTTGTTTTTCTGACTGTTTCCCCTTTTTAAAAAATAAATTACTCACCCCAGTGGCAAGAGCCAAAATATTCTTTACACTTGACGATTTAGCTACCTTATGTGTTTTTACTGGGGAAAAAAAAAGCCCTCTATCATTTATCATGTCATCTTATCACAGTCTCTTTGTGAGACGCAAATAGCACACTAATGTTTTCTTTTGTTAGGGTGAGTTGGCAATCTCCTCAGAGATGGAGCAACTACAGACAGCTCTTTTTTTTTGATAATCTTCCTGACACTTGGATGAGACTGGCTTATCCATCAACATACAGTTGCTCAGTGGTAAGTTGAATGCCAACAGTCATTCAGTATGGATGGCACTTCATGTCCATTATAAAAAAATAGAATTGAAATTAAGAAATTTTTTGGCAAATATCTTACCTTCCTGTGTAACTCAGAATAGCTTTTTATCATAAACTGATATTACCAGTGTTATGAAAAGCAGAAAGAGCCTTGCATTTACCTTGCCAATTACTGCAGACTTTGAAAGATTTCTCTAAAATTTGCATTCCCACTTCTTCCTTGCTTGCTTGCTTGCTTTTTTCTCAAGCTGTGTGCGCTGATCAAATACATTTGACAAGTGCTGTAGCACTCAGTATCTGCTACTCAGAAGACCAAGCCTGGTTTCTTGTGTTTTTTGGGATCAGAATTTGTAGCAATTAAAGGGCACTGCTCTGAGCTCAAGGGTGAAATGATCACCAGAAGAAGGAGCAATTAACAAAGCAACTTCTATTAAGAACAGAGAAAAGTTTCAGAGCAAGTAGTGGGGCCATGATGTTTCTGTTCATCTTAATTGAACACGTTAAGATGTGTCCATCTATCTACTCTCCATGACTGTTTTATAATACCAAAAATGACACTGAAAACAAAAAGTGAAAGCCATCCAAGGCTGGCAGATTATTGCCTTGCTGACATACATTTAGTTCTCCACAGGTAGCCTCCTGAGTGAGGCAAAGAGCCACTGGCTGATGGAGCTAACCAGGACTCCAGAGCTGACCAAAGGACAGGAAGGCTCTGCCAAGCACAAAGACAGGTAGTGCTAGAAGGCAAAGCAAGCCCACACTTTGAGATCAGTTCAGACTTCTGAGAGATCAAAAGTGGAAGAAGAAATCTTGTTCAGCGGAGGAGACATTGAGAAAAGCACCAGAGGTACATTGTGATGAAGATCAATCAGAGCTTTACGGAATTAAATGCTCTTTTAGCTTTCCTTGATGGAAAACTAAACCACCATAGAGATACTGTGATGTCTGTGATAAATATATGTCCTGAAGACAGAAAGCGTTGCCTAGGGGATATAACACAGTAATGCTAAATTACAAGCTGTTTTCCTGAAGGACAACACAGCTGCTTTCTTTAAAAAAATATATGGGGGATTCAAGCTGGACCTTATATTCATGTTTGGACAAAAGAAGGTAAAAGTACCCACTGATTATATAAAAGCTGTCTTGCAGAACTAGTAGTATTCAAGGTGACAGATTATCTTTTACCATCAGGTGCAAAATGCAGTGAGTCACCAGGGAGCAAAATCATTGCTGTGAAGCAGTATTATGCAGCTGGGCTCCAAGACAGCCTCCTTGCTGGAACACAGCACTTACGAGCAGGGACTGCAGTGCAGGTGAAAGGGAGGCACCAGAGCTGCTACACTTAGACAGGACTGGTGGAGTGGTCAGCTTAGCCTGGCTGTCAGTCCCCTGCATTTGGGGAGGTGAAAAAAACCCAAAAACCACAACAGAGACTGAAAACAAAACTTGAATCACTGTCATGTCTAAAACCCCATAGTAATTGTCAGTAACAGGAGCTGTGAGCTTCCTCCAGGGAAGGACATTCTACCTGTCATGCACACTGCAAAGCACGTGGAGGCCTCAGTTATCATGACAGTTTTATCCTCTCTGTTTTAAACCTGTCTCTTATATACCTACCTGACATGCCATGATCTGAAACATCTGAAAAAACTCCTTTGATTTCTAAGCAGCTGACATTTTAAAGTAAGGTGGGACGGAGTGAAGAGGTAAAGGGAAAAATCAGAATATGTGCACAGCTTAAGCATGTTGGGCTGAGCATGTCAGAAACGTGTCAGAAACAGCAAACACAAGTGATAAAGTGACAGAGATCGTCAGATCACCGAACAATCTCAGATCTTCAGTTTATCTTCAGGATCATTTTCTGTGTCTTTGAAATGAACACGAATTCTGGTAATGCTTCCCTTTATAAGCTGGCCCTATATGTCACCTATTTCATGTTTCTGTGGAGGAGTCACCTCTTGCCTCCAAGCCACCAGTCTCCTGTCTCTGGCTTAGAGACACTCAACTATCCCCAGGGCAGATGTGTCTAGTATTTCTTAACAACAGCATTTTAGGAAGCAAGGAGCAATACCACAGACTGCCAAAAAAACCCTCAGCTAGAAAGGTAGGGATGTGATGCCCGAGATCTTAAATGGGGTAAAAAAGAAAAAGAAAACAAGCTGATGCTTTCTTTTTCAGGCCACAGAAATTCAACAGATAGGGAAACAGAGTGTGGAGGAAAGAGAAAGATTGGAAACTTGTGTCATGGGTCATCCAGCTTTCTGGAAATCTGCAAAAGACCAACAGTGGGACGTCTTAACAGAGGCAAAAAATGTTTGGGTTCTGGGCTGTGACTGCATTGTCTGACAACGGCTGGAGCAGGCTGAGGTGAGAGCAGCAGTGAATGAGGATTTGAAAAGAGACATCACATGTAGAGGGGACGATGTGAAGGGGCATATAAGGAACAGAGGATGGTGGGGAGGGAGGGCAGGAAGGCACAAAATACAGGAGCTGCCAGAAGAGGGGATGTCCATTCCCTCTTTGGAAGATATTCATGATACACAGATACACAGATACAGGCTTAGAAATTGTTCCATGAAAACTCAGGGTTATGGCACTCTAGCCCTCACAGGCTAGAAAAATACATGCTTGAAAGGAAAGGGCCTTCGGGGTAGGAGCGTTTGTTATTTGGGGTTTTAAACTGACAGAATCTGCTGCTGACTTGTAAGGTGGGGAGGTATTAACTCCTGAGAAGGAGGAACAAAAGACAGGGATTGCGATCCTGCGAGAAAAGACAAGGAGCATTGCAAGTGGAGGTGGGCTGGTCCAGAGGGGGGGGTTAAGGATATTCATCGAGTGCTTTGAGATGAAACATGCTGTGTGTTCGCAAAGGTGTCTGTCAGTCAAGTGGGGGAGCAACATTATGACAACCTCTCTTCCAGGAGCAGCAAAGACCAAGATTTTATTCCCTGCAAAGCCAGCCAAGAAATTACTGAAATAGCTGTTTTAACAGTCAAAGCTAACAGGGAGAGAACAAAAGAACTCCAGATACACATACACACACATCCATCCATCTATCCATGTCCTCCTTTGGCCTTCGATGAGCCAACTTCCACTTAAAGAAAGTCTCCTACATTGGTGAGAAAACAGGCAGCAAATTATTTTGCTGGTGTAAAACAAAACTATCTCCGTTTTAGGGAGGGGTGCAAAATGGGTGTAACTTGCATGAAAATTTCTGAGAATGCTGTTAAGTCTAATGTGCATGGAATCACAGAAAAGAGAGTAGATTTCTTTTGAAGGAGCCACTCCTGTCTCACGAATACCAATTTGCTGTCTTACTGGCTACCTCTGAAAGCACGGCTGCTGCCGTGGCTCCTTGAGACAGACAGGCTGAGGTTCCAGAGGGGCTGTTCTGAAAGCCCACAAACACACAATATTGCTGCACTTGCTGTTATTCACTTGTCAGTATTTAATTAACAAATACAAATGTGGAACTGTGCTGAAATAATAATAAAAAAAAGCTCGGTTTGGAAAAAACTTTTAATATGAGGAAGTTGCTTGTTAAACAGAGAGAAATTTGTTGTTCAGCTGCACTCAAAACACAAGAAAAGGGAAAAAAACATTAATGTGTGCCAGGGCAAAAGCACCACTGTCTTGGCAAGAAACAGAAACATTTGCAAGCTTCTGAGTTAGTATTTGAACAATGGGGAAGAAAATGAACTAGAAAAACTGCCTGATGGGCTGCTGAGAAGAATCTTCCTCCCTCTGCTATACATTGATTTTTGTGTTTTCTTATATCCGGATAAGATGGACTGATGGTACAACAAATAATATCTGACACAGGAGTTACACAAAAAAAAAAAAAAGCTGTGGTATCAAGAACAGAATTTATAGTGGCCTGCATTCCTTGAATTCAATGGCAATCAGATGAGCAACAAAAGTATAATCAACTACCACTATTCCTTTCTACCAGAAGATACTGAAAACTCTATAAGGCTTTTCACACAGTTGCTATCTCAGTATAGGCTGATACAAAATAAAAACCAAAACACCAAAACTAGACGGAGCCCTGAATTCTTAGTTGAAGATCAAGGTGAGAAGAAACTTTAAGTCTGGCTATCAAACATCTGAAGAAACAGGTTTTCCAGTGTTTGCTTTGGTCATTTTCCCTATGGTAGATAACTTTAATAAATTACCCTTAATCTTTCATCAGAAATCTGCCCTTCTTCAGTTTTATCCCAAGTTCCTAGTCAGCAGCTTCTCAAACTGCCCTTCACATTTTGGAGCTATCCTCAGGTATTGCAGGTGAGGGTCAGAATTCCCTGTCACCAAGCTATTCATCAGTATTTCCTTTTAATCCTTTTCCCATACAAAGCAAATTTCTAAATATTGCCTGTGTCAAAGTAAATAATTTTAAATATACATACTTAACTTGGGGCTGGTGGAAGGTAGGGCTGCAATTGTTTGCAGTCCAGGAGCTTCACTTTACTGGATCCTTCTTAGCATGCCAGGTGCCAGGTCAGACCGTGTGTGCACACAGAGCATTCCAGGTACAAAGTGCATCCAGGTCCTTCCCAGCACCTGTGATTCCTGACCTCCTACACCCACTTTGCTTCTAAGCACTTTGAAAGCAAGAGCACCCTAGTGAAACCCTCAGTGTTCCAGCGTTTGCTAAGCAGTACATTCTATTAGTGAACACTGTCACTGCAGGTTAAAATTCTCAGACACAGATGATACAATGCATTGAGAAGTATTGGCTGGGGGGAAAAAAGCCTGTCACACATAGCAGGACTACTGATAATGTGCAGTGCATTACACTGCAGCAAAAATGACTAACATCAAAGCTTAACAGGAATGATTTGTATGGTTGAGACAAGTAGAATAAAATATGTATTTTAGCTAAATCAGTTTTTAGGAACACCAGGCACAGGTTAATCCTTTATAAATATGTTCACAGAGTACATTAGACACCAGCCCGCCTACACAAAATGAATGCAGCACACACTCTGATGTATTACAGAGGCAGGATAAATGAGGGAACTCTTCTGTGTTTGATCTGGTTCTGCTCTGTAATTCAGAGATACTGTAGATGGGTGGTGAGTTTCTCATTGATCCCAAAAGAACCAATAATGTTGAATCCTGTGAAATGTAAGCTTTGTAGAGGATTGGAGGCTATGCACGAAGGACATTGTAGCTTTAGGGGCATGTTCTCTTCTCTGGAATGTGTGTAACTGGCATTCACAAGAGTCATACATATCCCAGGGAAACTAGACCCTGTAGCTTAGCAATACTTAAAATGCATACCTAGCTCCACAGGCAATTATATCACTCTCATGGCTACATCTGCATCCAGTTATCAAAGGATAGATTTCCAGCAGATAATAAATGAACCTGCAAATGAATATCTTCAGAATTTTGAAACAATGCTAAATTTGCCACACATCAGCATTTAAAAATGCAGCAGAACGAAGCCAGAACATCAATCCAAGTCTAAGATATTTAGACAGAAAACACAGAGCTAGCACATAGATATGGAAATAATCAATTCAATTTCCCCACACACCCCCCATTCTTTCCAGCTTTTTAAACCACTTACTCCAGTCCTTGCTTCTCTGAACTATATTTTGCATGTGGTGGAGGTGTTAATCCACAGTTACTGCACAACAGGGTTGTGAATTTTAGCTAATGAAAGCTTTTAAAGGCACAATGGAATGCTCAGATGAAAGGCAACAAAGAAGTGCAAAGTATTACAGCCTAGAAGTTTTACTGAGAGCATTCTTATACAGGACGGACATGGCATAAATATGTATTACAGATGATAACCTCCCACCCCTAATTCCCACCCCTGAAGCTGCCAGAGGCAAAGGGTGGCAGTCTTACAAGACTTAATAAAGTCTCATAATGTTTTCATCCTGTTCCTACCCCCAGGAACTGGAAGAGAACCCCTGTATACATCTGAATCCTTAATGAACAGCATGTCCATCCCGGCATATTGCTGGCACAATTAGATCACAGGGAGTGCAGACTAGGATGGTTCAGTGAACACTTAAAGGCAGAGGCAAGTACAGGAAGGACAGCAAATGCTGCAGTCCCAGTTACAGCAGTTTGGCATACTGTGGCATTATAGTGTGTGTCTGTATGCTATCTGTGGGAGAGGTAAGCAAAGGGACAGAAATCTGCTTGTCATTTTCCTTGATAATTTTTACTAAAATCCAAGTAATTTTGCGTGATAACAAAAAGGAACGATTAACACAGTCTGTATTTTGCAAAGGTGAGAAAGGGATAGCTGTTAACAGGATGTGGATGAAAGCACCAGTAACTCATTTGGAAAAGAACTAGCACCAAAATAAATGTACAAGAGCTTACCAGGCAGAGAGAGGACAGGATCTGCTGCTCTGAAAGATGGTTTGATCTGTTAGGATGGGAATGAAGTCTTCAGTTTGAAAAATATTATTCTGCTTCCTGGGTCTGCAAAAGCTAGCATTGTTCTAAAGACTGCACCTCTCTGATCAGCTGCCATTTCACTGATCATAGTCTAAGTGATCCGTAGCCCCCTTCTTTTTCTGCCACTGTTCAGACAAAAGATTGCAGCTTCATTTCAGTTATTGTTTGCATGTTTCTCTTAACAGTTTACCCTCAGCAGCTTCTGATTTAACCATATGTGTTCTGTAGTTTGGGAAAAGACTAGAAAGATAATTTTTAGATTGGTACCTAACATTTTCAAAGTAATAGCAAGCACCTCATGCATGCATCTCATGTTCCATCCTTTTGGTAAATGTATTCTAACACTCTACTTACCTGCTTTAAAAGGACTGGCATGTTGAACCAGCTGGCCTTTTTCCACTACTATAGCTTTTCATGTTACATTCTGCTCCTCCAATTTCTGTATTTTCCCTGCATTTTGCAAGACAAAATGCAGAAGTTTAAAGGCACATAATGTTTATGTGACAAAATCTTGCTGCTAAGTACAGTATTACTGACGGATTAGTTTAATGCAATAGCATAATGTAATTTAATTATAATAATAGTGCACAGCAACAATCTTACTACTTATGTCAGATTGTGAGACATTCTCTCTTAAAAGCATCATCATTATTATTTAGTTTTTGGATTTAGTTCCACAGTGTCCCCCCCTTCTCCCAGATAGAGTAAAGTAATTTCATAAGTGTAGAAGGAGAAACATTAGGTAAATTGCTCTCATTTTGCCCTAAGAATTCACAATACTAACTGAAAACCTATTTTGCATCATTAGACAATAGCCAGATAGCCTATGATGAAAGCTTGTAGCCTTCTGGGCAGTAAGTCCTTAAACCTGCAATCTGCAGTTAAAAAAAAATGAAACAAACATCAAAAAACAACACAGGCAAAAAACCAAATAGGAGCATTCCACCACATCTACCTTTTGTATTTACCTGAGAGTTTTTACTGGAGATTGATCCAAAATCCTGTGCCAGCCATTAACTATTTCTATATTCATGTAAACTATTGTAGTTCAGGGCTCCAGGTTTTTTTTTTTCAGCCCACAACTTCCACTGATTTCAACTGTGGCTGACAGCAATTCTGAAAATCCAACCCACAATAATTCCTATTTCTAAAGTGTTTTCTATCTGAAGACCACAGAATTTTCTATCAGTGTTAATTTAGCCTCCAGAAAGACAGAAAAATATATCTTCAGCCAGCACAGCTGCATGCAAAGTGAAGATCTGTCCATTGCCAAATTCAGTTTATCTAATAATAAAAAAACACACTATTTTCTTTTCCAGACAGGATCAGACTGCAAGGGAAAGCCTGAAGAGGATTTCTGTACTTTAAAAAGAGAAACAGGGGAAGACTGAATTTCCTAAGGTCACTGAGGAAATGCGTGGCAGCACTAGGAAAAGAACTCAGCACAGGAGCAGCAGAGATATCATCTTCACAGCCAAAACCAGATGGTTTTTCTCTGCAGTATGACGTAACAGCACAGACAGAGCACGTCTGTGAATTTAGTGGCAATGAAGTTAAGTAAGGTCAGTTTCTGGGTGGCTGAGAAGTGTTGTCTTTGTAATTGCATCATGGCAAGAGCTCTTCTTGCCTTATTTCAATAACAAGAAGCCAGCTCATGTGGATTAGCCAAACCACTGCAAATCACTGCTTTTTAGAGGGGGGACCAAAATGTACCCTTTAACTGAAAGTACAGAAACTGCAAAAATAAACCTGCTGTATGCTGACTTGTTGCTGTTCATTTCCTAGCTTGCCCAAGGCTTTGTATGTATTTTCAGTGCATGCATTTTTTTAGGTGTGAGGCTAAAGCCACAAAGGGTCTCGGGCTCAGTACTGTAATGCTTGACTCTTAGGAACTCTTTCAGCTTAAGAAATCCCTAGCTCACAAAAACCAGCATCTCTGCATCTCTGTGTCCAAGGGACCTGCATTTCTGCTTTTTTCAAGGGTCTTGAAAGATGACTACAGGGTGAGTGGACACACTTCTCTCCCCTTTTGCCTTCACAATGTGTAAGAGTGTGTGGAAGTATCCATGCCTAGTGGCTCCTTTTAGTACAACACACCAACATAAGGAGTAAATAAGTTGTGCTAGATTTCCCCATTACTTTTAAAGCCCCAACAGTGTATTTAAGGGCAGTTCCGTGTCATGAGAGACAAAAACACACAGCCTTTTCCCATTTGATTTTGGGTAGATGTTTCAATACAGAATCAATCTTTTGCAGCAAAAGACTTAAAAAAATCTTTAAAAAATATTTTTGCTAACAAACTTGCTAAAAGCTAGCCAATTCAATTGAGTTTTACAACACCAAAGACCACTTGTCACATCTATGGCACCTTTACAAGCTACAGATAGAAACAATTATATGCCAACTCATTTTTGCATTAATTTTGGCATGCAGCAGAACCCCTTTCTCTAGTCGGTCTCTGCTACTGCAGCAACGCCCCGTGCTCAGCAGCAACCTGGACTTTGATAGAAGTGGCACCATTTTTACACCTTTATGCCCTGGCGTTATTCATACTGTGTACCATTTGCTACCAAAAGCCTCTGCATTCCTTAAAGCTTTGTCTCAGAAGAAAGAAATCCAGGTCAAACTCCCCTGCATAAAAGCAAGCTGGTGGGGGATTTAAACCTTTGTCTTAGCTCCACATTTTAGGTGACTCTTCTGAAGATTTAAGGGCACTAAGAAAACATTGTCCTCTTTGCTGTGTTTTGCATGAAACTTTATTACAACTGGAAAGCAAGAAGCTGTTCCCAGCGTAAGATCTGCTACAGTAAATTAGGTCACTTCAGCCGCGTTTGTAGCAAGACGATGTACAGAAGCCTGTTCCTCCCATTGATAACATTGTTCCCTTGCCTATACTTGTCGGTTTGGAAACAAACGTAGAGCTACAATTTAAAGTGAAACTCATGATTATTAGTCTCTCAGCTATTTTTGTTTTTCCTCTTTTTTTTTAGTTTAACCATTCCGGTGCAGTGAACAACTTCTGCGCCGCTGTGAGCTTGACTGCTAGCCTCAAGATCTCATCCTCCCTAGTGTTGTCTGGATATCAATTTTTTCAACCCCCAGTCCTTCCTCACAGGTAGGAAGCACATCACAACTCATTAGTAATTTACTGCTACAGTAATTTTTATAATTACTGCCAGGAGGCCTCATTAAATTTGATCTAATGAATAAATATTGTATTTTTCAACGTGATTACCAGAACAGCTTAAGCTGTGTGCCATAAACAATTATTTTCCTCAATATGCAGTATGTCAGTGAGTATTGATTTTTATTTTGTAAAGAATTTACTGTATTTCTATCCATGGCTATTAAGCAATAAATAGCCAACCCTCTGAAGCCTCAATTGCTGCAGAGCAGATGGCAAAACAGAATTTGAGGTATGTATCTGTGGCAAAAAGTAAAAGAATGCACATTAATGAAGATAAAGGGTTTGTCTGGAGGTTAAGGAGTGCTCCAATGTGAATGTCTCTCCTCACCCTCAAGAAAGCAGCCTGCTCTAGTCTGAAGTCTCTGATGTGTAAGTCTGTGATATCAAAAAAATTTGGGATTTATTAGCAGGATACAACAAAGCATTTTATCTCAGAGAACTAACACATGAACAAACATTGATGCCTTATGTTTCATTTGCTTTTATAGCAACTCCTGAGATGGAACATTCTTGTAAGAGGTTTAAGAAAAATAAAGAAATATACAATATGCTGAACATGAACCTTTAGTTCAAACCAAGGCTGCAAATTGTATTTACTTTCCAGCATCATTTACTCCCTTTTTTTCCAGAAATTGCAGGCTTTAGCACACAAAATTGTAACAAAAGAGTGAACTGTAAGAAAAGGCATGCATTGGCAATGTCTTAGGACATACATCAGAGGAGCTCAAGACCAGGAGGAAACCCTTTACATTTTTGCCATGTAAGAATGTTTTCTGCACCTTCAGCTATATTGTACCATATTAGATACATCTAATTTCCCAGCTAAAGCACTACTTAAATAATTTGAAAGAAAATTTATCGACATCAATAAATAGCACTGCTGGTCTGTGCTATCAGTTTTTTGTTTGAACAAGACTTTCATTTAGGGCAAAAGTAAAAGGGGTGTGGGTAAACCTGGGGTCACTAGGGGCAATTCATGTACCTGAAAGGATTTTTTCCTATTTACTGGACATTTTTGAACCGCATTTTCTGCATTTACTCTCTTGATCATTTAGTTTAAGGAAATCTTGAGATTGTTAGCTCAGTCTCCCACATTCAGTCTCCGAACTGGGAAATGGCCTCCACTAGATTTCTCTGGGCTGAGCACAGTGCAGTTACCAAGCTGTAACTGTGACACCAGAACAGCCTCTCTGGCTCTCACCAACACACAAACATCATCTCCAAGTAAACCATAGGCAATTAACTCTACATAGGCCCTCAGGACTCAGATCCACCTTAGCTGCTGCTTCACTTAATAACTTTTCTACTTCAGGACACTTAGCATTTGGTCTTATAAGGTTCCTTCATACCCAGGTTTCTGTTGTGAGAGATGTGAAGGAACCTCAGTCTCACCAACAGTGGTTGAAAAACACCTGTGCTTCCAGATAGGCTGTCAAACAAAGCATCACCCCCCTCATCTCACCAGTGGTGGGAGTTGGCAGCAGCAGCTGAATGATCTTTGTAACTAAAAGCAACTACCAGACAGATTCCCTCCCCTCTTTTCATTTTTGGTGTTCCGTGTCCCAAAAACTCACTAATCACAACATTGCAGAGCTCAGTACAATGACAGGTAAAAGCACTAGCAACAGTACCCTGGTCTGACACCTCTAGTACCTCTTTTGGCTGCAGCAATTGTTTTCTGAGAGAAAAGGTCAGCATGGTTTAGGTGCTATGCAAACATCAAGAAAATACTGCTCAGATACTGAGGCAGAAAGAGCTTGAGGTCTTTTGAAGTGTGCAGAGGAGTGTTTTGTAGAAACTAAGCCATTTACAAAATCCATGTCTTCTTGCATATTATACAGCAAGCTGTGGCTCACTGGGAGGTGCAAGGGAGCTCCAGCAAGGCTAGCTGTTGCACTAGGCATCAGGGAACTCTAAGATATGGCAGGAAAAACATATCCTTGTGGATCTTAATATGTAATAAGTATAATGTAATCTGTACAGGGGAAAACAGAAGCTACATTTCAGGATTCAGGCTTAATTAGCAAGTTAGTTAAGCCTGACATCAGCCAAACTGCTCATCTCATTCATAACTTTTCTTCAAAACTAGAAAGAAAAATAGAAGTCAAAAGCTTGACATGAGATTTTAGAAACTGGAAAAACAGGTGGGAATATAAACAATGGTACCTAAGAGACTACAAAACTCTCAACTCCCGTGCATCTGCTATAATGTAAAATATACTTACTAGTGAGTATGTCAAAGAAAATGCATAATATACTTAATATTGAATATGTCAAAGAAATAAACTAACTCTGTTTACAAGGAGAAAGGGTGTGTGTCTCCAGCCTGTGCTTAGTAGGTACACAGGAAAAAAAAAAAGAAAATCATTATTCCTTGCTGTAGGTAAGTCTGCATGTCTTGTTGAAAATTAATTGTACTCACATTAAGAATATTCAAGTGTAAATTTTTTTCCAAAGCAGGCTTTAGCTACGTCAATGAATGGGGTTTTGGTCTTGCAACTACATGAAAAGTGACTTGTTTAAGATCATACCAGCAGGTTTTGACAGATCACTGTACCTGCGTTCTGTAATGGGCACATAGATATCATATACACAGGTATATTTTTATTTACTGGAGGTGCTTTTCAGAGCTTTGTAGTACTGATGCTGTTTTCTAGCCACACCAACCATTTAAAAACTAGAAGTTACTTCTCCCAGAAAAAAACTAGGATTACATCAAAGCATTTCAGTTCCTCACAACAAAACTCTGTGCTTGGTTTCCAATACTAAAATTGTAACATTGCAACTTTTTCATAAGAATTAAATGGAAAGAGAAATAAAGGGGGAAGAAAAAGCTTTAGAGTGTTAACTCTCCACGGCGGGAGGAAGCCAGCATGGGCATTGAGCTCAGCACACTCATTCCCTTCTCCCTGCTGAAAGGGACACAAAAAGAACTCTGGCTAAGCATTTATTTTTCTGCTAATGTGAAAGTTTTCTTTTAAAGAGGAAGCAGATTGAACAGAGCACGAGAAAAGAATTTGACTCTGGCTTATTTCCAAAGGGGTTTTTTTTTCCTGATGATTCACTGTTATCACTTGTATTCACATTACAACTAGCCTCAAAAAGAAATACCCAAAACCGAAACCAACTCCCCAATACACCCAACAACAATAACAAAAAAAATACACAGCACAAAAGCACTAAGAAATAGAATCTTTCCTACTGCTAAATTCTGCTAATAAGCTATATAAGAAGAGAATCATGTAAGATAAGAGTGCCTGTGTTCATTCACATTTGAGTAGGAACATTGCTAAGCCTCTATATCTGGAACTTTAGAGCACATCTAAAAACGGTGAGCTCCCAAGGTATTAAACAAAATGGTGGACACTGATTGAACTTACTTTACTTCAGCTATATAATAAAGTAAAAACCATCTAAATTTCTCTCAAGTCTAAAATGTTTAAATATTCAGTATAGTCTTTCGAGTAGTTTTATTTTCAAACAGGAGTTTGGATATCCAGAGAGGAGACATAACTGTTAATTCTCTGAAAACATGAACAATAACAATTTTTATTTGTGGGAGAGCTCTCCCCCTCAGTCCTAATGTCAGTAAGTTGTGAAGCTTATGTAGCAATTCACAAACATAGCATTTTCACATGGATATTCAAGCTAAAAAGAGGTAAGGGAAGGCCAAAATGAGTGCTGGTAGGGTTGCTTTGTTATTGTGTATGTGATTAAAAGAAAATGAGGATGGTTGCCATAGGCTTTTGTTACTTACACCTCTTGACACAACCTAGCACATAATTTCATTCTCTGTGCCTGCAGTTACATTAAGAGACAGGAAAGGATATAAAGCTAGCTTGAGTCCTAACACAAATCTATAATTTCAGTAACATTTTGTATCTGCTTTCAGGAGTAGATATAAGGTTTGCCTGTAGACATATTCCAAGGGAAAGACTGTATCAGGAGGTTTCAACACAGCTGGAGCTACACTTCAATTGATTTTTTTTTCTAGTCCAAGTGATCAGTACAAAAACTACTGAAGTACTACTAACAGAGACAGATGCAATGCCTTCTTTCCCCATCCTGACCATACCATAACTTCTGGTTTATTTTTTTCACATAACAGAATTGTCTGCCATCCTTACAAGAAGAGCTTGATCAATTATAGCTGGAAGAAAGCCTGTACCAAACAGCAACAGGAGCTGGTTTAATATGACTGCATCTCTATGCTCTAGACATATTTTCATACAGATTCAATATCCTCAACTTCTTGTATCAGTCACAATAGGATTCCCAGTTTGCCTCTCACCTTCTGTTTCCAGGACTCCAACTTCTAGCACTGACCATTTCATTTTTGAATTCAAACATACAATTCCCCTACTGTTTCCCAGGTCCAAAGGGCTTGTGGGGTTTTTGATACCCTTTTAGGAGACCCAGGCTTATTATTTGGAAGAACAGTGAGACCCAGTCATGCAAGTGTGGTGCTGTCCTCTCTCTTTGGCATTTGGAGCCCATGTACTCACGTGTATCTACAACGAAGCCCAGCATTATCTGGCTGCTGGTGTTTAGGACCCCGTAGACTGGCCAGCCTCTGACAGTTTTTTTACTCACTTGCTTTAGAGGCAAAGAACATGAAAGAGCAGTGAGCAGTGTTTCCAAAATCTCCCCACTAGCTCACGCCATTAGCCATGCAAAAGCTGGGCTCACAAAAAGGCCTAAGAGAGCAAACTGGATTGTGCCAGCAGAGGTCAGTGGGTGACTCTCTTGCCAAAAGTTTCAAATGCACAGTGTATTACAGATGGTTCCAAAGTCAGCTGAGTTCCCTCATCCTGAAACACCTCAAGTCATTCTTTAACTAGATGCCACCATTTTGTCCTTTTTCATTTCATTTGCCTACCTAAGCCAATGATGATGATGATGCTTCAGTATGTCGGCATCTCTGTGCTTTTCTCTTCAAAATACATTTTTATGTTGTTGGCAGGCAAAGGTATATCAGCACATGGGGCTAGGAAGGAAGAGGGGTAGTTTCCAAAGTTAAAATTCCATTGCAGTTCCCTACACTATTATAACTGGTTAAGCAGCCAAGTGTGCTGCTCTGCAATGTTTACTTCAGCCTGTGAAGTAACACTGACAAGTTGGTTTTTAAACTTACATATAATGAAAAAAAGTTTAATTGTTATGGAAGACAATTTTTTTTTTCTTAAGATTTGAAGAGACCTAATGCTTCAATGTTTGGCTTAATTAAAAAGCAACTGGAATGGGGAAGAAGCAAGTAACATGTATATTAGTATATACCAGCCTCAGAAATTCTTCTGATAATAAGCAAGTTATAGCAAATTTAATCATTATATACTATATATTCATTATAAATTATTATATCAGGTTAAAAAAAAAGATTTTTCATACCTATGCACAAGATCGCCTGGCTCAAAAGCTGAGTAGTGAGAAAATGTCAACTCACACAGCCTTTTTCAATTATAAATCAGTAGTCATTCTACCTCACATATAAGCTTCATTCTTTTGTTCTTCCTTACACAGTGATACTCTTATTTCCATGCATCTTTGGTTTTTAAAGCTGACAGGACCTTTTCCTCTGAAGTTTCTTAAATTGCTGCTCATTCACTGCACTTGTAAATCATGAACTTAACTATTTTTCAAGTCCACACCAACAGCACTTCAGTAGCTGTGGTAGAGGGGCTTGAAGAAAGTGGTGTATTGAGACACCTCAAAATCATCACATAAAACAAACCAACATCCTACACAATTCATAAATATGAATTTATTCTCACATCACCAGCAGTGTGATGAAAGGCACATCTAAGCACAGCTTTTAGGTGAGAGTAACAAGGTGAGGATTTTAGCAGCAAAGAGTATCTCGGACAGCTCAGTCACTCTGCTGGATCACTTCTTTCCCATTGCCTCTCACTACAGAAGGTTACAGCTTTATGTAACCTTCTGCCACAGCCTCATACAACTCCTGCCTCTAAACCCAGGGCACAAAAGCAGCACAAGTGTCTTCACTATCAGCCTGCAATCAAGGCCCCTCAGGTAATTCTCTGCTCCGGTAAAGAGCTTCTGAGAGGCTACTTAAGAGCTTGTTTGTAAAAGAATAAATAAATAAATAAATTCAAATGGCAGGCATATTAGTCCCAACTTGTGTCCAAAATTTTACCTTCATCCTTGTCAGCTCAGGACGTAGGCACCTGGTTAAAAAAAAAGTAGAGAAAAAGCAGAAAGGTAAAACACACAGCACACCTGCCTAGAGCCTATATTAAGCCTGAACTAAGCACTCTGTATTTTGACCATCACCACTTAGTCACCAGGTACCAAACAATTCAATCCAAGCAGCGTGAATATCAGAGCAAGCCTGATTTAGGAACAAAGGGACAGAGACAATAAGACGTCCAAGTCCCACTGCTCCCCCAGGTATGATGGGAACAACCAAGTCCTTTACTTAGCAGCATAATTTCACCTGAAAGTCGTAAAATAGAAGTATAGCTTTTTTTTTTTAATAGGCTTTTTAAAACAAGTTCAGAGGCAAAAATATTCTAAAACTGAAAATTTTTATTTTCAAGATAAAAAATTTTGTACAGAACCGTGTAGATCTGAGTAAATCTAAATACAGCACTCTCTGTAATGTAACACAAGGGTCTGCTTTTAACACAGTACTTTCACACTCTAGCAATCAGAAGGCAAGCCAAGCAATTAGGAGGAAAAAAAAAAACAACCACTTTTATCTGTCAGAACATGTATTTCTAAAATGAGTTCCTTCTTCACAAAATGTACCTAGAGGGAAGAGCACTCTCCACACCTCAGATTGCACAGCTATTCACACTATAAAAACAGACAGAGAGCACAGGAGATTTTCAGTAGGAGAGATGCTTTATGAAACAGAACTGCAAGTCTGAGACATAAATATCTGTTGTTTCTAAATTCCTCTCTCCTCCCCTCCCACACACACTGATGCAATTCCCAGAAAGGTATGAACTGCAGATCGTTTTGTATACACACAGTGCAAATACTGCACAAGCACAGAAGTGTAAACCCATGTTGATTCTTCTACTATTCAACTGTACATTATTTAAAGCATTACATTCTAAACCTTATACAAAGCTTACACAGTAGTTTCCATAACAAAACTAAGCGCATTTACACCCTTTATATTTCTCTGGATGCAATTTTCATGGAATTTCTTTCTTTTCTACAACACTGAGGAGGCCCCTATGTGCTCAGCATATTAGAATTCTTCAGCTCCATTTCTGCTCTACTTTCATCTCACAAATGTAATGTGAAAGAATCTTCAACAATCACAAAGAGCCAGATACAGAAATGTTCATTACCTGTTTTCCTGACAACCAAACAAGTTACCACCTTCCATCCACTCAAAGATGGCCAACAGGCACATAAACTGCCACCCCTCTGCTTGACCAAGCCCTGGTCTGGAGGTATCCCTCTTTCCCAGGAGCACTGCTAACTCTGCAAAGCAGTTCTGCAGCTGCAGCAGGAACAGGGAAAAGAGAGTCCACCAAAACAGTAATTTAACACATGGAACATTCCATTTTAGACAGTGGTCACTACACAGTGTACACCAGTACATTCACATCACTGTCACCAGTAGGCAATGTTAGTGCTGTGGAAGCTTTCAGCAGTGGCCTTCTATCATCTGTGCAAAAACACAAAGTGCCACGTCAAACAGCATCTACTGCTTTTTTTAATTCAGAGAATCCCCCTTGAAATGGCCAGTGTGAAGTTTTAGTACTCTATAAAACCAAATATTAGTGCTTGGAGACTGCTCAGCTGCGACTTACAGGGCTTCCTTTTTTAACTTAAGAACATGCTGTTGTTTCAGGGAATTCTACAATTCCATGTGACTGTGAAGTGTCTGTATTGCAGAAGTTTTCAGAACATCTGTATGTTTTTGTAACTAATTTTGAAGCACAAGTAAACCTGCAGCATAGATTGCTGCATGAGTGAAACTAATGGCTTAAAGCTCCATCTCCTTTCAGGAACAAAAAACAAGTTACTGAAGAAAAAAAGAAGTTGCTATCATAAAAACAAGGACTGATGCTATCTGATTTGCAAAGCTGTCTAAAGAGAAAACAATAGCCTGTGGGTGAATACCTGCATTACACAGCTTTCCCAAGTATGATCTATACTGAAATAAATGAAAGGTTTTTATCCTTTTTTACCCAAAAGGAAAGGGAAGCAGGGAAGGCACTTTGTAATCTCAGTGGATTAAACAATTCACTGCAGGCAATATTACGTTGGTGAAAGTGTATGTAATTTGGAGGTAGTCACAGCTTCAGTCTTCCATTCCAAGTTCTTGTTTCAGACTGAAAGACAAGTAAGAACATGAGTCAGCTTGTAGCAAAACAGTGAAAACTCTTTAGACCAATTAGTGGAAGCCCTGACAGTACACCCTGAGGTTGAGAGCTAAAAGACAGAGTGGATATATCACTTGTTTCAGGTAAAAACCAGAATATCAGAAAAATCATAGGGCAAAATCTCAGATTCTGGAGGCAACACAGAGTAATATTAAGATTTACCTGACAAACTAGGATGTGGGCATCTTTGCCCTCCCACTTTTGAAATGCTTATCCCACTTAATGCAGCCACATCACTGACACAATGGCACACTCACCTTTTTAAGTAGGCATGGACATTGTCAAAGCCGTGGTACTTGGCCAGATAGACCAGGACACCTGTGGCACATCGGCCATCTCGTTGTCTGCAGAAGCTACAGTTGCAGATTCCACGACATGGGGGGCACCTCCATGTCTACGCAGAAGAGAGACAACAAGAAGCTCTTTTAGCTGAGATCCTATGCCACATTTAACTCACATGCACAATTTAGAAGAGTGCCCTGCTACACATTGAGTTCTGCAGTGAACATCAGCACTGCCTAAAGTTGTCTAAACCAGTGGAAGAGTATAAATTCCTCCATCTGCAGGGGATTAAGCCCTCCATTGCCTGCCTTGCACATAACCACAGGAACTATTCCCCTCTGTTTTAACTCCTACATCACAGCCCACACCGGCAGCACTTTGTCCACAATACAGTCCCTTCCCATAGGGCATTAAGCACTAATGCAAGGCAAAAAAGAACGCTATTCTGATGCTCAAACACAAGAATATTTTGGCTGCTGCTCTGTTCTCAACCTTTACTCAAATAAAACTACAAAAGTAGTAAATACAACAAGTTCTACACAACACAGTGTGATTCAGGATGAATCAAGCTAGGACTGCATGATGTACTACAGCACTGTAAGCAGTTCTGTTAAAACCCCTACTGTCATTGACCAATACCCCTGGCTGTGCAAGCAAGCACAATAAACCACCCCTGAGCACTGTCCTACCGGGTCCAGCAGAGCAGTTCTGACATCCTCCCCGTATCTGTTGCGGAGGCACGGCCCGCAGAACTGGCCCCGCACTCCTACGCAATCGGGGTTACGACAGTTTGTCTTGGTGTCTATGGTTTTTTGGCGACACTGATGACAGGTGGATCCCTAGAACACAGGAAAAAAAACCAAGACATTTAAGATGGCATTTTAGTTAGGGGAAAAAAAGCATTGAACAAAATCTCTTTGGCAGCTAGCAGTGCTTATCCTGAAACAGAAAGCCACCTTGCAAGTTCGAACCAATACTGTTTTAACACTACATCTTCAGTATCTGATAATCACTTCCTCTGGCTGGTATCACTTAGGTATTACAGTTGTTCCAGAGTGAATGCAAGCTGCTTGGCTTGGTAAAGGCCATTTTACAAATTTGGCAAAAATAAGAAGGGACACTTCAAGATGTCAGACATATTTCTCCCAAAAATCACATCCTCTCTCTCAGTGAGAGGTGTGCTCTATTTGATGCTAAAACACAAACATGGAATAACAAAAAAATGACTTCACAAAGTACACATTTCACAAAGTTGGAATATACTTACCATGGCCCTATTATATACTTTGTCTCTTGCAGATCCACAAATATTATCCAGCTCTTCTGCTGTTATGTCCTCAACTGGGCGCACAACATGTGGAAAAGCCACGGCACCACGGTGACCCCTCCTGGGAGTACGGGCTTCATGCTGAATAGCAAAGACACAACACTTTTAGTATCAGTTTCAGCAAAAACTCTACAAAGGTAAGGATCTTCACAGCAATGCTGAAGTCTCAAACACCCATCATATATTTAAGATATAACAGAACTTTGTAAAGATGTATGACATAGATTCAGCTTTAGCACCTTTACTTGATCTGTCCCCTTCAGGGTGTAGTGATGCTACTGATCTTGCTTCACTCCTGCTGGAGTGCAAGAGGAAGTCGCTTTTCAAGGAGAAGGAAGGGGAAATGGAGAGCACACACAAAATGCCTTTTTATTCTTTTTTTTTTTTTTAACTTTTCCGAGGCCATGGCATACTGATAAACCTCATCAACTCTCTATGAACCGCTATTTTCTTGAAGGGGAACCTTCATACAAAACCCCCCTCACCAACCCACAACAGGAGAACTAGATCTTCATCATACCTCCAGGTATTCATCAGACATCTTTCTTCTTCTCACCAAGATGTACCGATCATCTTCTTCCTCTTCTGGTACAAGAGTAGGGGGACCTTCAATCAAGGACCTGGACCTTGTGTGAGGCCGGGAACTCCGGTCTGGGTTCCTCCTCAAGGCACATTTGGGCAACGAACGCCTTGGAAGTCGCTTTGGTCCCTGCTAATGTTTAAAAGCCCCTGATGAAACAGGTGAAAACACAGATAGCTCCTGACCCTACTGAATTCCTCCCCTAAAGACACCTTCCTCTTATCTAAGACATGTCTGTCCCTGTCCCAGTCAGAAAACAAAAGAACATCCTAAGCAAGTTCATCTCCAGCATTCCGCTAGTCACAGAGAAACAGTCCAAAGCAGCAGAAGCCATGTCTATGAGGAGCTGCGATTTTCGGCGTTGTTCTAATCTTCACCCAAATTACAAATACATCAGCAGTGAAATTCATTACACTGCTGATTCACAACCCAACCTTCTTTAAAGTTAGGCTAAATGCCAGGTGTTTTTCAAGGCTCCAAACTCAGAATATTCAGGTCTGAGCTGCCTTCCCTCATCTCCAGCCTTTGTATAAACACATATTTACACAGCACCTTGTTTGGTTTTATTGGCCTGTGGAGACATTTAACCTTTATAAATTAATCTGTTCTGCTTTATACCATGGCAAATCAAAAGAGAATTACACAACGACGATACCCATTTTAGGAAGCAGTAAAATTCTAACTGGACTTTGATTTGCACAGTTTATTAAGTTTTTACATTGAGAATCCTGCTTTGTAATGTCAGAATTTGACTCTTAGAAATCTGAATGCCAATACAGTAAGTTTATACTCACATGACTGACAGCTGGCAACGATTTTCTCGCACCAAAGATACCAGAAACATTTTGCAACTCAGCCATTAGTTTTGCAAGCTAACAAGAGAGAGAAAAATGAAGCAGAGCTTTAAAAGGGTATTTATGTGCTATTACAGACTAGTAAGGCAATTGGCTAAAAGTACAATTACTTATAGGAAATGCAGTCACTCTTCAACTCTTTACGTTTATGTCTTATTTATGTTTTAGTGACTGCAAGTAATTTGGAACTGCTCAAACTTATTATGTTGTTAGGCTTGCAGCCTATGGATTTTCATATGCCAGTAAATATAGAATATCAGATTTATATTTTAGGAATGCAAATTCATCTTAATATATTCATGTAATTCCCATTACAATGAATTTAAACAGAGGTCCCTCAAGAGTCAAAGGGGAGGGGGAAAAAAGGGCCAGTCCACAGACTACTTGCCATTGCTTTGTTTTCCTTTATGTTTAAAGCTCTTTTTTCCAAAAACATAGCACCATTTTCTTCAGTGTCAGAGTCTGAATCTGGAGCGGGCATCGGTGTTTCAGGAACAGGTTCCATCCCACCCTTCCTCCTCTCTGATCTTCGAGGTGGAAACTTCATGGCTACTTTCAGAGGAACAGGGCATTTCTGTCCTCTCTGATCTACCTCACTTTCAGCACTTGTATCATTCTTATCTGAATCCGATTCCAGTTTCTGTTAACAAACGAAAATGGAAGCATGTAAATCCAGGAGAGTTGCTCTGAAGTTAAATACAGTTGACAACATTTTGTCTAAGAATAGCTTAAGAAGCAAACTGGCTGAAATCCAGACATTTAGTCAGACTGCTCTAGTGCATTTTGAAGCAGGAGGGAAGGAGAGGGGACACAGGGATAAAAACTTCTCAGGGAGACCCACATGGTTGTGCCAAACACACCAGAAAAGGGAGTGTAGGTCCAGTTGCAGCTGTCTTAGCTGTCACTTGCAGGTCTAATAGCAAAAATAGTTTGTGTGTATGGTATGAGAAAGAGAACTGCCTTTAAAGGT
>VXBB01008389.1:2846451-2856715 GCA_013399915.1 Illadopsis cleaveri
AGGGAAAGAAAAATTGCATCTGATTTTGTAAACATTCTTTCAATTGGATGCAAATACTCACTCACTTTGGATGTCCAGTTCTGAATCTGCCTTTGTGAGTTCTTTGCTATTTTTCATCATCCATTCCAGCAGGCATCTCAGAGCTTGCTTCTTATAGTTCAGAGCATTTTAAACCCTGGAAGAGGAAAATGTAGGTACCTTCTGGGGATTAAGGAAACATCAACATCCAAGCATGGAGATATGGAGCCCAAGAGAAAGAAAAGCCAAGAAACCAAGGGGCAGCTCTACAGCAGTGGTATTTTATGCCACTTGCAGAGTCAGCCGTGGAGAGAGCTGCAGCACTGCCAAGTGTGTGGATGGAGGGCAGCGTGTCCAGCTCCTGGCATACAAATCTAGACATCCTGGTACTTAAATATGGTTGCTTTTAAGAGACTTGTAAGAAAACCCTAAGTGAACATAACATGGCTCCTTTCTAAAGAGCATTTCCTGAGGCATAGTTGCCCAAGACAGTCTGATTTTACACATTGCTGTGCATGGTCTTCTAGCTGCATGTTAGTAAAACATGAAAAAAAAAAGGGCTCAGCTTTGTAAAGTACTGGGTCTGTGTGTGAAAATGTAAGCACATTTTTTTTGTAATGAATTATCACCAAGATAGGGACTAACCATATTAAAAGTGATAAAAACAAGACGGAAAACTAAATCTCGCTAATTTTTTTTTTTACAAGTTCACTCACTGTTGCTTTAACCAGCAATGCTGGTACAGCAAAAGGATTTCTAATCAGTCACTAATGCATGATTGTTTAATTTAATTTAATGGACATGATCAATACCATCTGCTCCTTCTTTAAATGCTAATGAACACTTTAATACAACAAATGTGGACAAACAGTACATTGCAGATTAAAATTAGGCACAGCATTAAACAAACAGCAGAGGAATCCTGCTGGACATCTTGACAATCAGTCACAGACAGCTGATAAATCTTGAATTGCCACCACCAGCCCACAGTGTCTCAGGCTTGTACAGCTACACCACCATCCATCACCCTAGAAGAGAAAGCTGCCTTTCCAAATTCTTGCAATTTCTTTCTTAGGATTTGTGGAGACTCAACTGTGATTCCTGAGATGCACATCCAAATTTTAATAACACAAGCACATTTCTAGCAACTACTCTCAGGTGCAGTTACTATTAGTTGGTACCTTCCAGCTCATTTTGGTCATGGCAAGAAATGTCAGGGAAGGATCCCCAACCTAGACAAAATCCCAGTCACCTGCTAAGTTGTGACAGAGAAACATCCAGTGCTAGATTGTCCATGTCCCCCAAATTAGTTGTCAGGCTCGGTAAACCAGGGCCAGAAGCTAGGGTACTTACTAGCTTTCAGCCAGTTTGAAGCCACAAGAAAACGGCAAACTTTGTTACCACAGGGCATCACATGCAGCTGAATCACTTCAAGGTAAAGCTTCTATTTTTTCTACTCTTAACTGTTGTCAGAGGAAAAGGCACTTGAGTGACAGAGATCCAGTTCCTGACACCTGGTGTCATTTGTGTCTTGCTCCATTGGTTTTGGTGGACTCTGTCCTGAATTCATGAAATGTGAGTCCCAGTTCACTCTGGCAGGTATTGGAAACTCACACCAGGACTTAGCCCCCACTGTGGGTGGTGGCAATCAAAGGAGAGTTGCATGTACCCACAGGAGTGGCCTTTGTGTGGAGCAGGGAATTTACATATCGTTTAGAACATCCAGTGACAGGGCTATGGTGACACCCCCTCACCCTCAGTGGGTGACATGCCAGCAAGTACCACCTGGGATGGGTGGTGTGCAGCACCCTGTTCCAAGGCATCTCTAATTTACAGTTCCTTGGCTTTCAGAGGGTACCATGCGTTGCTTTGGGTTCAGCTTCCTTTATCTGTTTCTTCCTTTTTTTCTCTCTTGCATCTTGTGAAACCCAAACTTTTTTTTCTCCTTTTTAATTGTGTGAAATCAACTTGGAGTGAAAAGGCCACGAAGAAACTTTCTGATGCCAACTGAGTCTAAGCTGTGTCTTTGTTCTCAGCAGAGCTAAAGACCACATTAATCAGAAACTGTACTGACCTTATCTTTACTACCTGAGCACTGAAAGACAAAAGTGACACAGTCTGGCCACATTTAAAAATTCAATTAAAAAATACCAGCTGCACAGGGATAAACATTATCATAGCCCTCAGTGGGGCTAGTTGTAACTATGATAAAGGCAATGCCTTCTTCTCACTCTATTTTACATTTTTTCCCAAAAAAGAATAAAGCCTTGTTTTTGATTCTCCTGATCAAGACAACTGTGTATGTGACAGAGTGTGCTCAGTGATGCTGGGTAGCTAATGTTGGGGCTTTTAATAAGGAGCAAAGTAAGAAATTCCTGACAAGGGGTGGCAAGCTGAAAGTGGAAAAGTGAAGCTACTAAAGTGGACCTAAAGAAAAATGTCTTTATGTCCCTTTTTTTCAGACTATGCTGGTCTGATAAAAATACTGCCTCTTCCTAGAGCCCTGGCAGAAGCAGACTAGACAAGGGGTGAGACGACCCTGCTCAGAGCTGGACTCAGCATCTAGAGGCAAAGTGAGGTGAGGAGAGGTAACAGCACAACTCTCCTAAGGATGAAACAGAGAGCCTTTCATTGTGGCACCTGGCTGTGCCTTACGGATTTTATTTTTGAAATATTAAGCAAGTGAGTGGATATCCAGTCAGCTGAGAACACGAGCAACCAAACAGAGGGGAGAAAACCAAATTAAATCCCTTGGTGCTGACAGTGACAGGAGAGGTGGCAGCTCTCCCTGTCTGCTGGCAGGCCCCAGCCAGGTGGGTACCGGCTTCAGTGCAGCAAATGAAATAGGAGCAGGCATATCTTCTCTAGGTTGAACGTTCAGTTAAATAAAGGGCCAAATTCCTCTCAGAACATCCTCCGGCCCCGCCAGCTCCCCCTGGCTCTCTCCTTTCCCGGCTTGCCGGCGGCCTGCCTGTGGGGTTTCCTTGCGTGCTGCACCTTTATCCACCCGCCCTCGCTGGCTCTGCTCTCCCCTTCGCCCCTCCTGGGCTCACTGTCACCCTGTGGGGGCATGCCAGGGATGGCCGCGGGCTGCGGAGGGGCGCGGGGATACCTGCGGTGCTGGGAAGCCGGGGGCGCCGCTGGCAAAGGAGTCCTGCTGGGTCTTCCCGAGTGCCGAGGGGGCACCGGGGAGCTGGTCCCGCTGCGCCGCCCGTCCGAGGAGCTGCGGGAGGGAGCGCTGTGTGAGGCGCTTCTGCCTTGGCCGGCAGACCTGTCCCTCTCTGAAGGCGTGTCAGAGGCCGTGCTGGAGGCGCTGCTACCTTTTGAGTTCAAGTGCAGATTCGAAAGGTTTCTCATCAAACTGTGTGACAGGGGAGAGGAGTTCCTCGAATGGCTGATGGATGTGAACTGGTGAACGGGAGCGCGTGTCCTCCTGACAGCAGCGGCATAGGAGTCCTGGCTGCGAAGGTAGGGCAGGTACTGGGTGACCGTGGTCGGGCTGTGGGGGTGGCCGTGCTGGAGAGAAATGGCTTTTGCTACCTGGTGCATGCGCAGGGTCTCCATCCACTGACTGTCAGTGCCTGGCAAGGAAATGGAGACAGTCAGCTCTCTGTGAATAAACCGCTCTCAGGTTTACCGAAGGTGTGAGGTTAGGTACCAGGGTTTCTCTCGGAAGAACCTCAAGCCACCCTTTCCCTCCCAGCCTTGCAGCAAATAGTCCTAGATTTGAGTATGTTCAATGTTACGGTTGAACATAATGTTGAGCTTTTAAAATAGCAAATGATACAAATATTTCTGATGCCACTGCAGACTATGGAGCTTAGACTAGAAGATAGTTACAGAGCCATCCACTTGGCTGTTCAGGTGGGTTCCCACTCCCAAGTGCCTCCTGGTCTTTTGAACCCAACCTGGTTTTAAACATGCCCTGTGATGCTCTTGGCAACCTCAGCAGATTTCTCCACAACTTTCATTACCAAAGAGCCCGGAGACCTCCAGAGCTGGCACAGAGGTCACCCCAAGGTACCAGTACTGCTGCAGCATTGCATTCCAGCTGCATCTCTCCCATCTGGCACAGCCGTGCTGTTCGCAGCCCAGCATAGAGGGGAAGCAGTGCAGAGCCAGTGCAAATCCCAGCTGCAGCAGCCACATTCACCTCCTCTGGCTCCAATTTCTTTTCAAACTGCTACATACCATAAAACACTAGAGCTACTTCAGTTGTTGCTACTACAAATTCAGAATTCAATCCACTTTGCATCCAACCTCACGCAGAAAACCGACTCTGTATGTGGAAAAGCCAGTGAGGCATTAGGCTTCAGCCAGGCTGGCTCAGACAGTGCTTAACTGTGAGCAACTCAGGGTATTACAGTTCCCTCTACACCTACAGTCACAGCCCTGGGGTCATAACAAAAGTTGTAGCTTTCAGAGATCACACTGAAGTGGTTTTGAAAGTCAGTCCTGTGGTTTCCATGAAAGCCTTTAGCAAATACAATAGCTGTAAATTTTCCATTTGAACTGCAAAGGCTGCCTGGTTTGCTACTTTGTGGGTAGAGCAGAGAACAGGAATTCCTCTTATCTGAGGCCACAGCTCTGGCCAAAGACCCATGGGGAGCAGCTAAAATAATTTTGTTCTGGAGAGATTTGAATGATTTGTCCTTAAAGATTGCTAATATTGTTCCAACAGGAAAGCATAACCCTCACTGCCTCTCACTGGAGCACTTCATTGACCATGGGGAGTTTTGTGGGAGCTGGATAGCAGCTCTGTCCTCATTAGGATTGCTTCTGTTAAAATGTAATGGATGATCTCTTCCACTCCTCTTTTCCCCTGACTTTGTTTGAATCCAAAGAGATTTAAATCACTTCAACTTATTGTCAAGTATGTCAAAAGGAAACTGTCTTCCCTGTCATGGTGTGTGTGACACTGACACAGCAGATAGCTCCACCTGCACTTAGAGGTGAACCTTCTTTCACAGAAAGACAGATGGGAATTGCCTCCTCTGCTTCTTAACCTCCTTGAAAGTCATGGTTTCAAAACGAACATGCATGCTGAAATGCACTTGCTAGACACCATTGCCTCTGCCATTCCCCTGTGCCCTCCTACCAAGGCTGTGGATGTAAATCACAGACCTCACAAACCTGGAAACAGCAGGCTCAGGATTCAAGTTTGGGTCTTCATTTGTTGTCAACACTCAGGTGGCCATCACATGTGCTATGGGACCAGTGCTGATCTCCCTGAACAAGGGGCTCCCTTCAGACTGGTCAGTCCTTGCTCCTTACAGCCAACAGCAGCTGCCAGCCCAGGATCCAGCTGCTCAGCAAGGATGTCCCAGTGTGCCCTGTGGGACTGCCTCTCATGGGCTGGGGGGCTTCTCCCTCCTGTGGTCTCTGAGCCACCAACTCTGTACACTCTGTACACTGTACGAGCTCTCTGTGGTAGACCACAGAGGTAGTACCTTCACTGCTGGTTATTTTAGCCTATTGGACAGGTATTACCCTTACCTTTGTGCTTGGATTTGGAGGTCTTTTAAACCTGGGATAGGTGGTCTGGTAAAGAAGACAGGCCAGAAGGTTTGCTAGAGCTGAGGCACAGCTTTCGTGCTGGCTGGTAACCCGCCTCCTTTGAACTGTGCCTGTTCAATTGGCTGCTGACAAAACATTAGTGCTTCCATGTAACTCCTCCAGTGTGCCAAAGGGACAGACAAGCTCTCCCACCACTCACTGAAAAAAAAGCAACCATTTTGGCTTACAGCAGCTGAGCCAACCTGTGAAGATACACACCACACTTGGTATGTCTGCAGGGCTCATCACCCCAAAACCAGGGTAACTTCTATCTGCAAAGCTAATCTGGAGTAAAGATGTACCTTTTAGGACATGCTCTAGGTTTCATTTGCATTACAAAATGTAATTGTGTTGCAAATGGATCACAGTTGCTTAGGAATACGCACACCCTTGTTAGATGTGCCTGTAGTCCAAACCCAGCACCTCTCAATTCACAGGGCCATTCTTCTACAGCTGCCAGTAGTGTACAAAATTGATAAATTCCTCCTCTGCTCACTGGTATCTTCCAGCTCCTGTACTGCCCCTCAGGTGTCCCAACCCAAACATTTCTGCAGCCCTGCTGTGAACTCAAAGAAAAAACAGATTGGCTAACAAACACCTTTACAAAAACAACAGCAGGTCTTAAAGGCAGAATTGTGCTAGAGTCAACTGAGACAAGTGTGAATCTGTCAGCAGTAAAAATTTATTAGGAAATGAAAACTGCATTGTAGAGCCCAATGCATTATTAAACGTATCTCACTGAACAAATCAAGCCCCAGAAGGCATATCAACCACCATTCCAGAAGTCAGACAGTGATAAGCCAGGACTGGCTCAAATGGGCAAGCTGAGCTGTGGAAGAAGACTGGGAAGACTTTCTACAATCCTCAGAGCAGAGCAGGATGTCAGGAGCATTTCTGTCTGCCAGGCTGGCCATTTTGAACTTGTCAAAGCAGTGTATCATCCACAGGGGACTTTTTGCCACCCCACATGCAGCTTCTGAGGCCACAGCCTCAGTATGTGTGTCCCCATGCAAAAGCACTGGCCAGAGCAAGAGCACCCACACATCTTTAACAGGAGGTGCCCTTTATCCAAACTCAACATCTGTGCAAAGCTGTGCTGGGTGGCTCAGGGTGGGAGGAAGAGCTGGCCGAAGCACTCCAGTTGAGTTTGAGCTTATCACCATGGACTGCTTCCAGCCTGCTTCCTCTAGGAGCATACAGGGCATCCCCCTTACCCTTCAGACAGGTACCAGGCAGCTCTACCAGGGGGAAAAATGGATCTGATAGCCACCAACATAAGCAAGTTAATCAGAGACATCAAGACTGGAGGCAGCCTGGGCTGCAATGATCAGGCATTGGTAGGGTTTGCAGTCCTGAGGGACATGGGTCAGGTAAAGTTCAGTTCATGAATTTTAGGAAAACAGACTTCCAGCTCCTCGAGGACATTGTCAATAGGATTCCCTGGGGACAAGGGAGTGCAATAGAGCTGACAGATCTTTAAGGAAGTCTTCCATAGAGTGCAAGAGCTCTCCAGGAGCAAGAAATTGGGCAAAGAAGGCGAGAGACTGGTGTGTCTGAGTAAGGAACTGCTGGTCAAAGTAAGGGGAAAGAAGCAAATGCACGAGAAGTGGAGACAAGGACAGGTAGCCTAGGAAGAGTATAGACATGAAGTTTGGTTGTATAGGGACGTAGTGAGGAAGGGCAAAACAAAGCTGAACTTGCCAGGGAACTGAACCTGGCAAGGGATACGAAGAATAACAAGAAGGGTTTCAGCAATGTTAACAAAATAAGAAATTCAAAGAATGTGTACCCCCCTGATAAACAGCACTGGAAAACTGGTAACAACAGATGGGGAGAAGACTTTGTGTCAATCTTCAATGCCAGCCTCTCTTCCCACACCTATCAAGTAAATGGACAGCAGGATGAGGACTGGGGGAGCAAAATGCTTCCTGATCTTAACATCAGTGGACAAGGGAAGAGCTACAGATGTCATTTATCTGGACTTCTGTAAAGCCTTTAACACGATCCTCCCCAACATCCTTCTCTCTAAATTGGATAGAGATGGATTTGATAGGTAGACTGTTGGGTGGATCAGGAATTGGTTGAATGGTTGCATCCAGAGGTCAACAGCTCAGAGTCCTGGTGTACATCAGTGACAAGTGGTGTCCCTCAGGGGTCCATTCTGGGACCAGTGTTATTTATTATCCTCATCACTGACATACAGAGGGATGGAGTGCACCCTCAGCACATCTGCAGGTGACACCCAGCTGAGTGGGGTGGTTGATGTGCATTGACTTTTTGCTGTTCTCCCCATATGTACCCTGCCCATGTCAGCAATAAAGTTCATGTGTTGACTTACCTGAGTCAGATCTGCTCCGTGAATTCCCCTCTGAATTGGGGAGCGAGGTCTGTATCAAGAGCTGCACTGCCTCAACCTCATCCTGTGCTTTCACCTTGCTCCAGCAGATTGCTTGGATGTGCCTTGTGCTTTTGGGAGCTCTAACATCACTCTGCTCAGGAGGGACACAACAAGCATAAGGATGTAACAACACACAACACAGAACACACTAAGCTCCCCTATGAGGGAACTTCCACTGGTGCCTGGGCGGCAGCAGTTATTTCAATATAGAGCCGGCTTTGCAAAACCACTTAGCTAGTTCTCAAATATTTTTAGCCTGTAGATAATTTTGGCTGGTACTTGTGATTATGCTAAAAATGTGGCAGTGAATAACTGTTTCAATTCTTGTACCTTGTGGAGGAAAGATCTGAAGGCCTTCCTCTACAAACACAAAAATACATTTTACTAGTTCTATTAATGAACATCAAATGTGCACTGCTTTCTGCTAAAAGAGGTAGGACTAAACAGGTATTTTTGCAGGAGGACGCCCAACAAAATTTTCCTGGAGTATCCTTCAGTTTGCTCTTAAGGACCTATGACTCCTGTGAGAAACTTCAGCCTGAAAGAAAACTACTTCTTCACTTTTGAGACAAGCAAGCAAGGTCCAGGATTTCCCCATCATTGCCTGAATGCTTGTTCAGGACAGAGCTGGGATCTCATTTATTAACCTTCTTCTGACAGAGTTAGCCATTATAAAATCAGTATTGTAAGTAACTGCAAACTCTTTTTACAAAGCTAATTTCTATCACATCAAATTGTATTCTGGGTTTTATTTTATCTTACTCTTGATTTCTCATTTTTTTTCTCCTGTTGCTTCTCTGCTCTCCTAATTAGCACATCATTCAAAAGGTAAAAAACAAACAACACTGACCATTACACTTGAAGCAAAAGGAGCTTTCATCCTTGAGAAGAAGAGCCATCCCAGGCAGCAGTCTGAGGCCATTGTATCTGTAAACTTAATTCAGCTTTTGCTCTGAAGTTTATATTTTACAACTAATTACAGGCTGCTGAGAACTTGATTATAGGATATAACAAAGCCAGAGGATGTTACTTCCACACCTCCTGTGTAGGTTTTGTCTTGGATCAACTATTTTATTTGTTTCTTAGAGCTTACCTCATACGTAACAACACATTCTACAGACTGGTGCTCTTCTATGCCCACAATCCATTTCTCCATTACAAACGGTGGCTGGAAAAAACATGGTGGGAGTTTTCTAAGGTGCTCTTCATCTCCTGACTTGTTTCTAAATCACCCAAAAGGGATTTACAACATTTGCCTCTTTTCACTCATTCCTATATTGTTAACATCAATACTTTTCTTAACATTTTATGAGACAAAGCAATATATTTTTGGAATATTTACTTCCTGGTTTACAAACGAAAACTGAAAAGAGATTTCCATTTATAACGCACAGCAGATGAGACAACATGGAATGTTTTCAGGGGGGGCATAAACCTTTTTCAATTTTGTGTGTGTACACTTTTGCTTCTGCTAGATTTACAGAGGAAAGCAAGAATAAATATCTAGAGATTCTCAGAGATATTCCTTGACAAATATAAAAATGTTGAAGCATGTGAAAAGTTAATGTTACTGTATCTAGTTGTTAGTTTATTTAACTTTACACCTTTTTTGAAGAAAAAATTGAAATGTCCAAGATTAAAATTAGAAAACTAATGATAATAATACCAACAGTCATAATAATAACAATAATAACAACAACAAAAAAATCACAAGTGTTGTTCAGAAATCACTAACTATAAAAATAGTATTAGCATGAATTAAATATTAGAATCTTTTTTGGCAAATCCACCTATATCACATTTTTCTTAAAATTCTGACAGTTGACAACCTGCTTTTCATTTTTTCCTTTGGAAAAAATGACCAAAAGCTTCCCCTCCCAGTTTTTTCCCAAAAATTCACAGTTAAAAGCACAGAAGAGTTTGGGTGTTTATACCAGTGCACATTAGAGCAGCATTCTAATTGGCAATCAAGCTGTATATTTTTTCAGTTAGAAATTTATTTTGTTAGCTATTATCAAATGGAGCATATTAATAAAAACAAACTTAATTAAAATTAAAATAATAGCTAACAAAATGCCCTCTGCATCAACAGAACTTCTGTTCCTTAGGGAAAATCAGTCTAAATGCCTACTGGTAAATATTTACAGGCAGGTTCTGACACAGGATAAAATGCTCAGTGACAATGAATTGCAGATGTTCAGTGCTGTACTGTCTGCAATGGGTTTCAGTCTTTGCAATCCACTGGTGCATGAAAGAAAGAGTTTTAGAAACAGGTAAAAGTTCTAAAACTAT
>VXBB01008389.1:2856788-2870401 GCA_013399915.1 Illadopsis cleaveri
AAAAAATTAAAGAGAGAAAAAATCCAACAAACCCCCCCAGAAAAATCACATGAAGTTCCTGGAATATTTAAATTGGTTTCTTCTCCTGAAAAATAAAGCAATTTTTGGAACATTCTTTTCATTAAAAGGGGTAATAAATTCAGAGGATAAAACATGGAATTAAAACAAGAAAATATAAATTAGTTCCTTCTCTTATTTGTCTATTGTTAACATTATTGTCAGCTTAAAGGAGAACCAAAATACCTAACTCCTATTTTGATACAATTCTATTTAAAATGTGCATTTTATTTAAAAGCTGTCAAGAGACTGAGCTTCTGCAAGCACAAAAGTCGACTGCTGTGGTATTTTAATGTCTTTGTTTGAGATCTGTGAATTTGTGAAAGCTTTAAGGCTGTAAATACCTTTGTCATCTTTAAAATCTCTGCATCAGGTAGGTTAGTGTTGAATGTCACATCTTTTATGTAGGTTATTGCAATTTCATCCCCATCCATCTCCATGTACATTTTCCATTTACAATCCTATGAATAATAAAAAAAAGAATGCTGGATTGTTAGAATACAAATAGGAAAAAAACCCCAACAACAAAGCCCAAAATGAAACAAAACTGAAAGCCAAAACAACCCAAAATCTAATCCTCAATATATGAAGGAAGAAAATAATCCAGTGAGAAAGTTGAGGGACATATACATATTTTAGGATTTGCATGTTTGCAGTACAGTGTTGATAATGGAAAACTCTCAGTCTTCTTGTTCCCTCTTCTCTCAGCTCACCCTGTGAGGCAGCTGCCACCTTGACAGGTGTGGTGTCTTCCAGGATGTGGTTTCCCTGAATGGCCTCACCTGGACAGACAGCCTGCTGGAGCACGTGGCTTGGGAGCTCTGCACACCCCAGAGCAGTGCAGGGACAGGGCAGAGGTGGGAGCCATCACTTGGGGTCACAGTCAGTGCTGGCAGCCAGCCACAAGGACATCGTGAACCCAGGAATAAATGACCAAAATCTGTGCAACACCTTCAAGACAATCACTTAAATAATGGGCACAAGGATGATCTTGTTGTTACAGCTCAGTTATTTCAGATACTAGAGCCCAGTGAGGTACTGAGCATCCTCAACTTCTGCTTGCCTCCCCTTGCATTATTAATTATAAAGAAGCTCAGCTAAGCAAATAATCACAGTGAGTCTAATAAACCATAGCAATAAAAGGTACCCTTAAACAACCCCCTGACCTGAACAGGGGGCCAGCATCCCACACCTTGCACAGGTGTGAGCCTGCAGAAAGTGACAGCTGGCAGCATCCTGCAGGACATCCCACATGGAATGAGTGCTGGAGCTGAGGTTCTGCCCAGAGACTGCCTGTCTGTGGTGCAAACCAGCCAACATTTGCTGCTCTGCCCGGCAGGTGCTTTGGGGATGAGATACTGTGCAGTGCACTGAGCTCCTCCAAAACTCAGTCCCCTGAAGGACCACTCTGCCAGTGAAGCAGAGTGTCTCCATCTCCATACAGGAAGGAGGGAATCTTCCCTTCACAAAGACAGGAGCTCCTCCAGACATGCTAGGGGTTCAGGGGTCTATGTCTGCCACATGCCACCCGTTAGGCTGGTGTGGGGTCCGTGCATGCAGGAGGCAGTCTTCACTTTGGTTTTGCTCAGAAAATGTAAAAACTTGCAGTGGGGACACAGATGGACACTTAGGGCCACGGGCTTGGGTAAGCAGTTATTTGCACAGACATACAGCAGCCTAAAAAATCTGTTCACACAGGTGATTATCTGTGGTGTTTGCGTGTGCGTCTCTTATAAGTGTAATGCAGGAGCTCAGCTCTCAGAAGGCTCAAAGCTTTGCATCACACATTGAATTGGCAATTCCAAATTAAAAGAAAACAGAAATATAATCTTTCTGAACTGCAACAAGAAATTATATTTATTACAGCATTTGGCTCTGTGTGTCCATCTGTCCCCTTTGAAAGCTTCCACATTTTACAAGCAGAGAGGGCATGTGAGTTGGTTTTTGCACTGCCCTGGTGTGAGTTTGAGTGATGGGAACTGCAGTTCAGTGGTTAGGGCACCAACCAAGACTCAGCGGCACCAAGTTCAGTTTCCAGTTCTGCTATTGGCTTCCTGTGCAACCTGATCAGGTGCTGAAGTCACCCTGTGCCTCCATTACCTAATCACAGGCTGTATCTCTTTGCACATCTCTTTTCTGTCCTGTTTTATACATTTGGGAGCTGATCCAGGGTAATGCCTGTCCTGTCCCAGGCTGGTTCAGCACTGTGCACAGGCCCTGACATTGGCTGAGGAGGGCACGTGCTTTGAAACAGTACAGCAACAGCAAAGCAAATTGTCTCTGACTCCTCCTCATCTCTCAAACTGTGCTCCTCTCCCTGTCCAACATTCTTGTTGCCAGATTTTTTGCAGGAGATTCATGCTACTGCAAATCAAACCTGAGGTTAGAGACAAGATGCTTGATGACATTTGTAAGTTTTACAAAAACACCTGACCCAAGAAAAGAAAAAAATAAGGACATGAAGTACTATCCTCCAGTTAGTTCAGCACATCTCCTGCCATCTCTGAGTAATATCAGTGCCAAGCACTTGAGAACTAGAGCTGCACCTTGTGCCAGGGCTCCCGTGCCCTCCTGACTCAGGATTTTGTGCTGTTCACTCACATTTCCCTGCAGACTAGATCTGACAAATATGATCTTATTTTAACAAACAAAATAAATCAACCAACCATCTCTAGAGAAAAGCTGTGTACATGCAGGGTCTGGCAGGGGGTGGGCACTGCTACTGCCCGTCCCCTTCCCAGATCTGCTGCACAGGGAGGATCCCTCTCCCTGCGGTCATGGATCAAATTGCCCCACGCAGGGGTGGATGCCTGAGGCTTGCACAAACACTGCCTTCCCCAACTCTGAACTGCACCTTCAGAGAAACACACACTCTCCCGTGTCTCAAATCCCATCCCCAAATCTTTGGTCCTCTTTGGAGCCCTCTCCAGCCACACTGTGCACATACCAAGAGGGGAAGATATCATACTAGGATACTCACTCTGGTCCCTCAAAAATACATGTCTGATTTTATTTGGAAAGGTTTTCATTTTGTGTTATTAGAAAATCATTACTGGAAAGGGGAAAGAGAGAATGAGAGAGAGAGANAGGCAGTAGGTAGGTGACTTTAGAATCAAGGCACTTAGCAAATATCTAAGATAAGTAGGTGGTTACTTGTCTTACAAACCTAGTAACTATTTTGTTCAACCACATAGTAAATAATGCAAGATTTGTGTGCTGCAGAAAGAAAGGGACATATTTCCCTGTTTTCCAATGGAGTTCTAGGTTCTTATAACAGGACATGCTCATCCATTTAAACAAAAATTTGGCTAGAAAAATGAAGCATATGAATTTCTATTCTTTAATGAATTGTAGCCATATGACTTCTTAGATCAAAACAACATTTAGTGCCAGGCATATGTGAGAAAATAACTTGGAAATGGCTTGTTCAAAGTGTCTGGTTGATAGATATGCTTGCACAAGTCCTTCAAAGAGACTTCCCTGGACATCTTGTCATTCAAGCATTAAAATACCTCCCAACATCTACCTGCTTGATTTTGATCTAAACAAAAAAATTCAGCTTTTTATTTTTAAAAATTATCTAGTTTCAGAACTGAAATGCACAACCTGCAAAACTTTGTGCGAAAACATTTCCAAATAATACTTTGACAAAGCCAGTAAATCAACAACCTCTGAAAATTATTGTAGAAAAGCAAATCACACATGTATTTGAGCTGCTTCTTCTCAGCTTTGAAACAGAAAGTAAGAACACTTTAAAAATTAAGTCTCCAGGCTTACTGTGGTGACAATACTCCTTTAACCCCATATGCGTTTATGTCTGCAAAAAAAACCTGAAAGGGAAATGAAAAAGATCAGGCACAGGCTCTAAACAGCAAACACATATCCTGCAACAACAGCTTAAAACCTTTGCTAGGGAGGCACTTCATTTTTCAAGGGGGCCCAAATCAAGGATTCATTTTAAAATCAGTGGTTCCAACAAACTTTTTTGGTTTTTTAGAGATCGAAATAAAAATGGAAATGGCATTGTAGCAGATAACTGGATATTAGAAGAAAACTAAGATGTAGTGCAAGATGAAAAAAATTAGGAAAAAATGTTGGCCATGCTGATAGTAAAAGTAGTAGCATGTTGATGATTTCGGTCCCCAGAAGCTCCTTTACATTCTTAGCTATTATCTATCTTAGCTGCTGAAACCTGCTGTTTTAAAGGCATTAGAGTTGAACATCTAGTGACAGCACTTGGGTTATTTATCATTATGTATCACCCTGCTACACTATATTTTATTATACTGGATTTAAAGGAAGATAACACAATTACAGTTAATTTGCTTCTCTTCTTTATATGTATAGTGTCATGACCCACCACAGCTTTGTCCCATGAGATATTTTTAACCAAAAAGAAATCCACAAGAAACTCTCCCTAAAAATTCCATTAATAACCTCTTGTAGCATGTATAGGTTGCAGGGTCTGGAACTAAGAATGTTTTAATCTCTTCAGCAAAACAATGTCTCATAATGATGTACAGGACTATTGCTGCACTGATGAAGAATCATACATAATTCAGCACCTTTCACTTGGCACCACTGTGATATCCTCATTAGCAGTGGCTCACAGTGGCTGTCAGATGGTGTCCATGCGAATGCAGGCATTATATTGTCTTTGAGATGTGCAGCTGCTTCCATGACACTGCCAGTATATAAAAACATGACGCCAGTTTGTTTTATTTAGTGCTAAACCTTCCAGTTTGTAAAAACAAGGCTGACACAGAGCCTGACATGAGGCAGTGAAAATAATTAGCTCTCATTTTCTCAGCCTCCTATTTCCTTCTCCCCGCTGTGTTCTCTTTCCACTAAACCACCACATGTCAGTCGAAATGGGAGGCAATTAGTGGGCTCATTTCAGTCCCCACAACTGTGCTGAAAAGAAAGTATTTATGATGGCACAATGAACAGCTGAAAGATTAAATAACATTTGCCTTTTGAAAAGAAAATGACTTCTAGCTAAATGGGCAATTTTTGATTATTCTCAAACAAGCTTAGAGTAGTTGGTTTTTAAAATACAAGAAAGGAAAATGAGTCATTTTTAGGTGAAAGAATCAAATAAAACTTGACACAGTAATGCAAATAACTGATGTTTTATTGCAAAATATGTAAATGTGTTATACCCTTAACAATGGCTGGTGTCTCAGGTCAGGGCAGGCTGCTGCCAGCCAGGCTCCAGCAAGAGAAGGTGGCTCCACCGCTGGTTTTGTTTCAGCTGTGCAGGCAGAAAAAAAGAGGGGCGGAGGGGAGGCCTTGCGAGAGAGATGGTCTTAAAATGTACAGAAACAAAGCGAGCGGAAGATATATTTATGTTATCAGTTGCCTGGGTGCCTCCTCCGAGCCAGAGCCCTCACTCCTCTGCAAGGCAACAGGCACTGACTGGCTGCAGCTTCGCCTGGAGAAGCACGAGGCCCCTTAACACCTACACAGACCAGCCAGCAGTACCAAAAATATCTGTCCCCTGACAGTGCTCTTCTTTAACATCCAGTGCTGTGGAGTTCCGTGCACAACACAGTGGCACAGAATGGCAAATACCAGGCACTGCTATGTGTGCCCTGAGAACGGGGCCTTGCAGCAGGCAAGGCAAGAGCTCAGTGATACCCCAGCATTTACCAAAAGCTGCCCTTGCCATGTGGTCAGAAGCAAATGGGGGTGTTGCAGTCTCAGGAATCATCCACATGAGCAGCCTGCTTGCAACAGTGGGATGGTAAAGGTAGAAGCATGAAAAATAAGTCCCTTCCCTGAGGACTGCATGGGTGCCCTCCTGTACTGTCCTCCAGTGGCATTTCCTGGGGGCCACTTGTGGGGACAGCGTGCTGAAGCCTTGCGGACACCATGTCCCCACTGCAGCACATGGAGTGACTGCTCCCACTCTGGGGCTTGCAGCTCTGCAGGACATCGGCTGAGGGAAGAAGGGTGCTCAGGAGCTCAGGAAAGGCATGGCAGGACCACTGTTCTGCTGGGAACAAAGGCTCCTCTTCCAGTCTTTTGTCTGTATAGCACATGCCAAGCCTACAGATCACTGGGAACCTGTATGTGCTTCTACAGACATATCTGTGACCGAGGCTGTACGTGAGAGACAACGTATGGAAGGTAGCAAGTTAATTCAGTGGCCAAAGTATAAAAATAAATCTTCAGATTTAGATTTAGATTAAAAAGTCTAGAAAGTCAAGTGAACAAAATACCTATCTTAAAAGTCTGTGTCTCTTCAGGGCTATGGAATAATTTCTGATAGGAATCCCTGGTCTAGCACAGCCTACACAAGGATTTTTAAAGGTCTTGGCTTGAGTTCAACTTCAATTACACATGGATGCTACAGCTGGAGCTGTCCCAGTGGAGATGATGGAGTTATACCAGCTCCACCTCATGCAAAACCAGTATGTAGTCCTGAAAAGAGTCTTTGGAAGAAAATACCAGGAGCTCAGATCACCTACACTGATCCACTTTCTTGGCAGACTACGTTATTCTGTTCTTAATGGTGGTGGCAATATTTTAATGTGGCTGTGGTTTTATTTTACAGCTTAGGTAATTTTTTGTGTCACTTCACTGACTACTTGTTAGAATAGGAGCAAATCTATGAAAATAGCACACAAACACAGCTACTCTGATTCTTGCATTAACTATTAGTCTTTAGTAATGAAAGCATTCTGCTTTGGCATGGAATTAAAGAGGGAGGATTTAGAAGACGAGGTTTTGAGATAAGGATAAATAACACCATGTTAGAAAGTCAAGGTACCTGTGATTATTTTGAAAAGGAAGGATCAGACAAGACCAATTCCACCTCCATTTTTACTTACTGAAGAGGGTTAAAATACCTACAGAGCATGGACAATATAAATGACTGAAAAACTGTAGAACTGAAATTTCAAATTTTATACTTTGGCTCTTGCTTTATTTTTAAGAAAGTAAAGAAAGAATTTATGACCATTGATATAGTGGGAGGGTGGAGAGGAACTAGCAGCAGAAATGGTCTCTAGCAGTTGTGAAACCGCATTCCAGTTACACCTATTTCATTACTGTTTTTTCTTGTACTGCCTGTGTTTTGCCAGCCTGGGCTACTCCACAAGAAGAGTTGGTCACAATGTTGCTTTAAAGTAGCCTTAATAGTATATTACCATTGCCACTACGCATTAAAATAATAGCATTATAATATTTCTCAGTTCGGATATTCAAGGCTAGAAAACAGTTCACACAGTTAGCAGTTGCTTTTGCAGAGGCTCTGCTCCTTACCTTGTCAAATGGAGGGAGAGGTATGTGGGGAAAAATAAGGTGAAATGGTGAGGCAACTTCAAGGCTTTGTGTTTGGATATAGGTCAAATTGGGCCACTCTCAGTAAAAAATGAAAACATTCAATGGCATAGTGAAATCTGCCCTTTTGAGGACCAAAATAAAAGAATGCATCAATAGAAGGCAAAAGACTGCAAGGCATCCTTCTCAAGGGGTTTGGTGATTCATCAATGTGGAACCAACACAGCTCAGGCACCTTTCCCTGATTGGGAAATTTTAATGAGCCATCTAGCATGAGAAAGCCATTGAAAATTCCCCCTGCAGTCCTGCAAATCAGCTCAAGCCACAACTGCCAGGGTTTGTTGTTTTACTCTCCATCTTGGACTTAATTGGTGGTCCCCTGCCTTTTTTTTTAATTTGTGGGGAAAAGAAAAGTCTAAATCTATCACCATTCAGCTCATTGGGAATTGTGTACAGAAAGGTCATGAAAAGGCAGTGACTGGAAGTAACCACATAACTTGAACTACAAGAGTTGGAAAAGAAACCTCTAAAAACCAGGTTAGCTTTGCAGTGCTCACTCCTGATGCATTCAGAGAGCACAAAGGTCAACTGAGCTTTTATCGCCTCCAAAGATGCAGCTAAAAAAGGAAGGAAACTGTAATGAAATGACTGCATCTGTCAGCTGGTGGAAACCAACATAATCCCACTACAAGATGCAGTTTAAATTAGATAAAAAATATGGGGCTGGTAAAGCTGTTTACAGGGAAGGCAATGTTTCATTCAGCATACAGAAAAGTCTGAACATTCAAATGCTGTCTTGAAGCATATCCAGCAGGATCCTTGCTAAAAAACACAGCCATTCCTAAGGCCCTTAAGTTTCTGCCTGCTGACAAAGAAAGGTGTGCTGGCTGTGCTGATGGGGCACAGCACAGTGCCCAGGAGAGGACACCTGTGCCCTGAGGAACCCTCTTCACACCACAGATGGTGCTGTGCTCTTAGCAGGCAAACACATCTCAATTAACCCCTGAAATGGTTTGTGGGTCCTGGACCAGCTTCTCTAGAACTTTTATATCTGGTGGTATTGCTGTATTTTATGATGCACTCCATGGCTGCACCCACTCCACAGCTTTAGTTTGAACCAGGAGGATTTTGTCCTATGTGTCCCTCCTGTGCCATACTTGGCCATAGCCACCTCCAGTGACATGGGTGGGCTTCCTTCCAGGTGCAACTACACCAGAAGATGCATTACAATAACTAAAGGGAACTCGACCCAGAAGACCAACACAGAGCCAGCCTGGTGTAAAACCTCCCAGCATGACCTGTTCTCCTTACAGAGCCCTTCCTGCTGCGCTGCACCACCTCCCAGCTGAGCCTAATAACCTCCCTCACTGTACACAAGTCTAGCAGCCAACACATCACCCAGAGAACACACATCCTCAATATTTAACCCAGATTTGAGCTTATTGCCTCTTTTCCCTCATGATTAAAACAGGAGAAATGCTTCTTAGCTAGGCAGCTGGTTATAAGGACTGATTAGGGTAAAGTTCCTTTGAGAAATTTATTTTTAAACAGATGTAGGCCAGCTTTTTAGCTATAAAGATGGTGGAAGGTATGATCCCAAGTGCTTCTGCTGACCCAATTTTACAGGAACATGCACCACTCTTTTACAAAAATGGGACAATAAAAGAAGTTTGAACCCTTCAATCCTGGTTTTCATTTTGGAACAAATTTACATGGCAGCAGTAGCTGGCTCAAAGCAGCCTCTAGGGGAGCCAGAAGATGGTATGCAGGGGTTTTCAAAGAAGCAAGCTAGCCAAATTTCCTATACAGTATGAACCACACCAGTCTTTGTTAATTTTATGTTTTATGCAAATTACTTGCCTATGTTGGCCCTAGCATCCTAACCAAAACCTCAGACAATTTGCTCCTTCCCGTTGACTTTTTCAAACTGGCTCTCCTGCAACATCTTTAAAGGCAGGTACAAGTTAATGTGCAGATTTCAGACAGATGTTTCCAGCCCAGACGTATTCAGGTGACAAATTGTGCATTCCCTGGAATGGCATCACTAAGCACATGGGGTGCTGCAGCAGGGCAGCTGACAGGGAAGGCATTCCTGGCATGCAACCACAGCTTCTGAGGGAATGGCTTCCTTAGAAAAGGGCCCAAGAGCACACAGAGCAGACAGGACCAATTAGGAACTCACAGGGACAGCAGGACCAAATAAAAAAGGTTGTCAGAAGCCTGCAGAGGTTAAGTCAACACTACACAGGCCCATTGAACTAACTCTGCCCTCTCAGAACAATTCAGCTTCTGTCCCATAGACCTTGCATACAGTCTCATTTGCACACTTTGCTGTCACGGCTAAAACATCTGCTCATCTTCAAACTTAAGGAGGCATTAGTACAACATGAATTTCTCTCCAGTGCTCAGAGGTCTACTTGCTCCTTCTCTTGCTCTTTCCTGGGGGTGGTTGTCCAACTCCCTGCACTATGGCTCACAGCCCATATTGGAAAAGGAAGGGAGATATGAACTTTTTAATGGAGTTTTAGTTCCTTCAAGAGTTGCACATGGGAGAGAAAAATGCACACCTACAAAAAAGCAGCTGTACAGCTGCATAAGCAACACACATTCAAGAACACTGAGACAGTCTAAGTAATTCACATAGTGATAAAGAAGATTTTTATAGGAAAAAGAAGTACTCAGGATAAAAGAAACAAACTAAAAAAGGAAATCTTCAGACAAAAAGCTTTTTCAAATTGATGAAATTATTTCGGTATGAGTACAAGTTCCTACTAAGTTCAAACCTAAATGCTTTCTCTGCAAGCACCACCAAGTACAGAAATCAAGAGACTTCTGCAAACAATATGCCCTGAAAGCAAAACAGCCAGATAACACAAGATGAAAGTCAGCCTCCCACAAGTTTAGGGTGGACACACAATGCAGATTTATCAAATACAAAAGGAAACAAATCCTGCTGTCACAACCCCTGACTCTAGCTCAGAAATGCTTTGCACACCATTTCCACATAGATGATTAATTCTAAAACCCTTGAACCCAGAGTCCATGGCAAGCTGGACAAAGCAATCAAAAAGCATGGGACAAACCGCAAACTCTTGAGAAAAAACAATGTGGTAGAAATCCTTTGCTGGAACACCTGGAGTCATCAACGCTCCTGTTACACAGGGTGTAATGAGAGATCCTTGAACCAGCTCGGCTTGGAGCTGGGGTTTGATTAGGATGTGGCACGCTGGCAATGGCTGAAGCACAGCAGTTTTGTGCAGTGTGCTACAACTACCCCTCCCTCCTTCCCCAGTACCATGAGGGCACACAGTCCCCACCAGGAGCAGTCCCATCCTGCCCAGCCAGCAGCAATGCATACCATGTATTTTCCAAACTCCTCTTGGTTGCATAAAACAGTATCTCCTTTCTGCTGAGACAAAAGGAAGTCTGCCCACCAACATCAGGCATATGCCACTGCTCAACTGTCAGTGTTTTTTTTTTAATAAACGGATTACCATTTCACACCCACTGGGATAAATGGAACAAAATGAAATCCCAAATTACAAAAATCACAATTAAAAAAATTGTTCACAAGGAAACAAAAGCTTTCAGCCAAAACTTTCTGTGCCACTTCCTTGCCTGTTCTGGGGGATAGTTCCTCATCACCAAGGCAGCCCCATCTGCCACCTTGACGTTCAGTCGGCACTTTCCAAAAAACAGGATTCTCATGCCAATTTATCTTTTATGTCCAGAAGATACTGGACCTTCTGGGTAGGGACACTTAAGCGAACCAACTGATCTAGCACCCCCAGCTTACCTTTGGACCGTTTCCTGGCTTCAAGTGATAACCAAAAACAAGTTCAAGATTCACTACTTTCTCGATGCTTTCTTCAGCCCCACCTGCAGAATCCTGCAAAAAAAAACCAGGCAAAGGTGAGAATTCACATCTACCACAACCCACTGGGAGACAGGAGCACACCCTTTGGTGGCAGAAAGGATACATCACACTCCAAGAGGGGCAAAGGCTTCTGCATGGATTTAGAGCTGGTAGTGGATGGCAATTAGGAGATGCTACACAATTTCTGCTCCTGGCTGAGCTGCTCTGGCACAGTGCAGTGTCCCTGTGAGCATTGTGGCAGCCTCTGCCATTGAAATTGCAGCTGGCATAGCAAGGCAGCAATGCTCTGACTTCCATTTTTCCCTCCAGGGAACAGAGTTTTGCTATATGCAAATTCGCTTTAAGTGGATTTCACTCTATAGCTGTGCTTATAATAACTTATGAGTTCATAATTGCTTTTCATAAACTACTTCAGGATTTGGGGTCTAGAATTCCTTGATTAGCTCACTGAATTAAATAAGGCCAATATCTGCTCTATCTAGCAGGTTCCCAAACACTCTCTCCCTTTTGCATGGGTCTTATTACTGATATCAGAAAATAAATTGGTTAATGTAAGGGTGACAAAACACTAAACCATCCTTCTCTCCTCTAATGTTAGCAAACTGGGGAATGGTGGGCTTATTCTGGGCCAGGAGTCTGCTGTTCTTCAGTGGTGACCAGTTGGTGGCAGCAGTTTGGAGGAATGGCTCTTCAAAGTAGTTTCTGATTAATGACAGCAAACAAATTGCAACCAGTTGTTGTTTAATTTAATTCTACCAGCACCATGATAAAAACTTAGAACCACCTTGAAAACAACTTCTATTATCCTATTATTTGTTCTGATGTGACCCATTGCTGCTGTTGACTCACCACATTCATTACAACTCTCTGTAGGAACTGCAGCCTTACCCTCCCCTGAATGGGGGAAAAGTGAGACATGAGAACAGTGAAATATTCATACCAGCACAAGAAGCACGTCTTATATCAACAGTGAGACTTGCCTTAATTAATGGTGGAAAATGAAACAGATTTAGGTAGTCATGGGTTAACTTCTCAATAGCAGTCTAGAAAAAAAAAAAACAATAACAAAAGCAGATGGGAGTTATTTAGTATTTCATCCTGCAAATACCAGTATGAAAAACAGCATGACCCCAGGTGTCCTCTGTTTTCCACTGTGGATACATTAGGGCATGTGAGAAGAGTTTAAAATATAGACTTGTTCTGGAAACTGTTGTGGTAGATTGGCCCTGGTTTGTGTTCAGAATCAGATCTACTTAATCAGAGAAAGAGATGTTCGGGAGCTTGTTTTTGTTGTTTTTATTTATGCTCAAATCAACCCAGGAAGCTGAGAGCTTTCATTTTGGACATTATTGACTTTATTAAGTTTCAATAATTTTCCCTGTAGGAAATGTAAATTAAATATATCAGTAATGGTGTGTGGGCATGGAAAAAATGGCTGATGAGCAAAAGGAGAATAAATCTGTGTGACTTGAAAAGCTAAATTTGCAGGTCTAGCAATTACAAGTATCTCTTTACTAGCAAATTGAGCTAAAATGATTGAGACCCAACAGAATTATAGATGCTGCTTTTATAGAATCCCTTTTCCAAAGCTGACTGCCAGAAAACTGAACTCTCTCCTGTGGCTGCAGTACTAATACCATTACTGATCACTTTTTCCAGACTGTGATTTTCTTAACTCATTACAAACATTAGATACTTAAACTGTTTTAAAGCAAAGTTCTAAGAGCAAAGAAACCTGTCAGTCAGCTTGAAAGTTGTCCAACTGAGTTTTGTTAGTCTAAATATGCTTTACACCATAAATGAGATGTGGAAGTTGTGAAGCTGAGATTTCAGTTCAAATAATTCTTTTTGTATCTGTTTCTCCTTTAGCTAAAGAGAGCTCTCTCTCAAGATTCCCAAGCTTTTCTGCTGGGAGAATGGCCCTCCTAGGTGAATCTGGAGCAGTACTGCCATGCAGCTCACAAGAAAACTAAGAACTGCAGAGGACTATACAGAACACAGCACATTTTCATGCCTCATAAAATGCTCAGGTTGCTTTGAGTTCTAGATCCATATGAAGTTATAATTCTGTTTATTTTAGAAACCAAGTATGTTCTCTATTTAACTCCGTAACTTTTTTTGTTACTAATCCTACTGAAACCTCCTAGACTTTGTAATACTCACACTATAACCTACTGCAACATTCAATATAGGCTGATAATACCTTTAAATGGATGATGTGTCCTCTGGAAACAATTCCCATGTCCTTTAAATCCTCTTCTTCTAGAAGAAGCAATTGCTTCCCAGTGATATGATGTTCCTTAAACAAGCTAGCATAGATACTCATTTCACCAGAAGTATCTCCTTAAGATAAAAGAGGTTATTCAGAAATTCACACGGCACTTTATTGGGG
>VXBB01008389.1:2870406-2925009 GCA_013399915.1 Illadopsis cleaveri
GGGGGGAATGAACAAATGTATATTAGCTCATAAATGTGAATATGAAAGGACATATGAATAGCTTTTACCTTTTCTAGTAAGTTGTTGCATCCAGAAAAACTGCAAAAAAGAGGAATCAATCTTGAAGTTCAAATTATCAAAATCTTGTATTACAGTTATTTGGAGTTCCTAAGTAATCATTCTTTTTACAACAAAATTTAAAAATATTTCTCACTTTGGGATAAATGACTCAAAATTCACCAATGCAAGTGATTACTTCTATTTAGCTCTTCCAAACTGTCTTCCATTTTGCAGCCATCTTTCTCAGTTTGCTGTCGTGAAGAACTGACTGAAGCAGAAGCTAAGAAATGTCACGTGCTGAAAGGGCTGAACTGAAGGAGCCAGGGTTTTTATGGTTTTTGCACTGGCTTTCCAGACAGTCCTTTGGTTAATGTCAGCCAAACAATCCCATGATGCACAACACACAAAGGGAGTGCTTGATAGGACATGAAAATAATTTTGACATGTCACTATGCCAGAGATAAATCACTGATGTGTCTTGTTTAGCTTTTTAACTGAGTAAAAAGGTATAAAGTACTCAATGCCATTATTTTACATCAAAGTGCGGTTCCATATTCCCTAAAAAGCCCTAAACTTTTTTCAGTCAATTTCAATCTAGGTGGCACACAGTGGGATAAAACCTTTGAAATCATTTTGTCCTGTCCAGGGTCAGGTCATTGGGCACTTCCACATTCCTTAAACAAGGACCCAGGAATGCCCTCCTGGCTGTTGTCAGTTCCCAGCTCCCACTATTTTCTGGACACTGTGAATGTGAATGTGGCTGTTCTATGAAGGTAACTCAAATCCTTAATTTACTCCTGGTCATTTTCAAGCTTTTCTGGGACACAAGTTTCACCAAAAAACCAGCAGTAAAATCTCACCCAGTTGTTCTGATCTGGCCTTCCCTCCCACCACACCCACTGTGACTTGTTACAGAGTTCCAGCATCAGGACTCTGGCCACATTAACACAAAATACTCACCACATCTTCTTCGGTCCACGCACAAATATCAAAGGAGGGCAGCAACTGCGTGAGAGATACGAATTGAAAAGAAAACCATCTGACCATTTTTCTCCCTTCCACCCAAATTTTACTCTGGTGGCTGATACTATTCTGTTGCTTTTTCCCTGCAAAGTGCAGGACTTAGGCTGCAGCTCGTATTGATGTACTAAACCACTGGATTCACACTGACTGTGGGCTGCCTCAAACAGCGTGTTGGCAGTGTTAAATCGATCCTGTCCCTCTCTGCAGATAAAATTACCAGCAGATCTCCAACAAAAACAACTTAGGAAGCAAAAGTAAACCATCTGATGGCAAGGAACTCTGCCTCTCCTCTTGGTTCTGTCACTACAGGAAGGCTTTTGCTATGATTTCTGCAATGAAAGTAATGCTGGGATTATGACTCCCTCCCAAATGATGGATATTTTTTGCAAAAGGAAGGAAAACTTTCACTGGACAGCAGTGCAAACAGAATTTAGAGTCTGGCCACTGCAGACATCTTCCCATCCATGTACAGACAAGTCTCTCTTGGTTTCTGCCATTGCTTTGTAACTACTCCTGTAGGGCTGGGGGAATGCAGCACTTCCCAGCCTCCTCCTACACTTTGTTGGATGCAAGATGGTGTTAGCTCTTGAAGCACTAGGAAACCACAGAGGAATAGCTGCATTAAACAAAATTCTGGGATGATTTGAAAACTGACAGAGGAGAAGATGTCACTGTAATAGTAGTGACTGCCATTTTATTCATTCAAGTGTATGGTATCCCAAGGGTCACCTTCTTGGCATTTTTATCCAGCTTAAAGGGTTAGCATTACTTGTTGTAGATGTGTATTTGGACAGGCAGTGTCTCCCAGAAGCTCAGTGTCATGATGTAGCTGCAAACTCTTTTGATGTAGATTACAGTGATTTATGAGAGACTCAGCTCAGTCACCCATGACCCCCAATGGCTTTGTCACCTGCTTCAGAGAACCTCCAGGTTCCCCAGACCTCACCCACAAGGTAAGCATGTCCCCTGGTCAGGGCCTCACCTAGCACACTAACAGGACTGGCAGCCTGGGCAGAATGCTGAGGGGCACAAGTAGTGCTGGGGGCAGCACTTAAGCACAGGGAAGGGCAAGTGTCAATTGTGAACACCCTCAGGAGGCCATGAGTTGTGCCTTTTGTAGGTACTTATAGTCAAACTGGCTGGTGCTGCAGCAGGAGCCTGGTATAATAATTTGTACAACTGAAAAATTTACTGCAGAAGTCCAGTAATGCATTTTTAGATGTACAGTGGGTTTTTTCAGCTTTCTTCATGTTTAAATATAACCAGTGGCAGAATAGTCCTGTATTATTTAGTTGGGTTTTTTTTAATGGGAGAATAAAGAAGAACTGTCACACAGTTAGTAATACAAAAAAGTGACTTAAACCAGCAGACAATAAGGCACCTCTTGGAACACTAGCATTTTACACAGTGAGACAAATGCATAAAATTTACTGTCAAAATGTTTATTGCAAAATAGAAGTTTGGAACAAAAGAGAAGCAAAGGAAAAGTTCACACCAAAAGAAAGTTTATGACACCAATCGTGGAAATTGAATACATTTCTTTTTGTTTGTTTGCTTTGGTTTTACACTGGAAAATGGAATCCACAGTGTGAATAAAACAAGACATGGTATGTCAAGTGCAATAAAGAGGATAACTGACACTGCAAGATTTTACCACACAGAAGTGTAACATTGCATGTTCCACACAAATGATATATTCAGTTTACAGCACAAGAGTCTTGGCATAGGCATTACGCTCAGCTTTGCTTTTTCAGAAGGGAAAATGAAGTTTTCTAACACTGTGAAAATATTTTCTGTTCAAATTCCATCAGTTCACACCTAAAGTGTAAGTAGCATCAACTCCTACTATTCAGTACAAAACTTCTTCAGTAGTGCAAAAGCAAGAAATGCAGTGGACTATATCTGACTTAAAAAGGCATATAAGTATTTAGCACACAATATAAAATGTTAAAAGAAAGTTGTTGGTTCTACAGTTTTAAAATTAAATCTTCACACATCAGAAATCTCTGTGTAGATTTTACAGTGTACACTAAGTTGAAGCCTGGGGGAAACAGGAAAGGTCTTTCCTCCAGATTCCAACCAGTGCATTTTAAGGGCTGTGAAAATTACTAAATGAACTTACTTTTTCTACCTGAACATTCTACCTAGGACACAGCTTGATACCTCTATCAAGTCAGAGGTCTTATTAAAAACCTGTAAAAGCTGTCTGATTACAGATAAAGAAGTACAGCACTAAAGACACACAGTAACAATGCTCAATACTTAACAGCTATATGCACACTACAGATCTATTGCTACTGCTGAGAGCAATACCCATCATTACTGCATCAGATATTTAACTTAGAATAAACATTTTAAAACCCAGAAGGAAAGGGAATCAACACCTAAGAAAACCTCTGGAATGATAAGCAAATGACAAGCCATGAACATGACTGTGTGACAAGAGGCCATGCCAGACCTCACCTCCAGAAAGCCCTTCCCATCCAGAGGGGACAGGTCCACGTCAGGGAGCACACAATGGCTGGCGATGCAGCACACCTACACTCCGCACCTTAAGGCACTTGCTGCTCCAAGAAATTAGTGGTGTCATTGTCACAAAAATGACTAGATCAAAAGTTTTCCCACAGTAAGTCCCATTTCCATTTTTTTTTTCACCACTGCTGAAGGAAAAGAAAGGGGGTTGGACATCCTGTCTTGGTCCCAGCTGACCATGCATCTTTAAGCAAGCCAAAAGTCAATCCTCCCCATTCTTCTCTGAGGCCATTTACCCACCTAAGTTAATGTTTGCAGTACAGCAGCCTGGTAAAAACGTGAAGTTCAGGCCTGGTTCTTACCTTTCCCCTCCACCAAATGAAGTGATATTTTACTGCAAATACCTACAGGCTTTTTGGAAGACAGAGGAAACTGGGAACCCAAAAGACCTGGCGGGGTCTTGTGAGTCGAGAGGTGCACAAGGCACAGGAAGGCCTTTGGTGGTTTGTTCTGGCTTTGGCCCAGAGCAGCCAGAGAAATGCCTTCTGGGTTTGGTTAATGCTTTCGTAAGCTGACGCACTATGTGACTGCGGACTGTTGTGGAGATTTGTATAACCTGGTGAGGACACAGGTAGAAGATGGACTGGGATACACTGCAGAGCAGAATCAGGTGTGGATGACGAAATACTCTGACCTCCTCCAACCAGCATACCTGCCCACCAGAGCCATTTTCAAAGTCTTTATCTAGTGAGAAGCATTTCAGAGGCAGAAAAAACACAGCTTGATTCTCACATATGGTAACTGGCTTGTAAAATGGAGACACCTGATGTGAAACTCATCACAGGAAAGTAAAAATGCATTTAATACCACTGCTTTTTTAGTAAGCACAGCCAATACCCTAAGTATAACAATATCTCAACTGCATCAGAAGAGTTTGTCATGTTATCACCTTATCTACAATTCAGAGGTCACCTTTGCTACTTTAAATGCACGGGGAAGTTTTAGAAGAGCTTAATTTTTCCCTTAATATAGCTTAATTTGCTCTGACAAACAACATGGGGAAAAGGTGAAGGAGAAAAAAATCCATCTTGCTTCATTAAAAAATACCGAAGCAAGTAGATAGTGGAAATTACTACAAGCATGTTACCACATTCTGATGATATTTGCTGATATAAGTTACATCCCTGGATAAGCACAAAACCTTGAAGACAGACTTAAACCGTGTGATGTTGCAACTATGAAAACCTGTGTCATACTACTTAAAAACTATTTTTATTTCTGTAAAGATTAAGGAGTGAATTTATAAATTCAGTTAAAACCCACACAAACATTAATGTGCATGAAGTGCTCCAAGATTGTCAAACACCAAAAAAGTGCAAAATATCAATGCTAGGAAGAGATTTTTTGGGGTTTTTGAGTTCGAAATGTACTGAACCAAATTTTGTTTTCAGTTGTACAACCCTACACTGCGTATGTGGTACAGTAATTTATGCACAATGATACATCTTAAGACCTAAAGTGCCCATATTACATTACACAAATCCATCAAATTTTGCTGCGTGCAAAGTGGCAGTTACAAAAATAGTATCATTGCCGTGGATGTTAGCAGACGTAGACTTACAAAAACAATACAAATCTACACTGGAAAAGGCTATTTGTTCTTATTTCCATTTCATTATTTGCCCTTCCAAGTCTCTTTTTCTCCCTAAAATCTTGGGATGCTTTGATGGACCTAAGAAGGCATCCCCACCTGAGCCAAAGGAGTTTCCCCTTGGGATACTTTGAACATCTCCTGCATCATTTAAATGATAATTTCATCATGAGAAAAGCTTCCAGATACAAGAGGGTTAAGTTCAAGTCAATAGCTTTGGGAGTGTTTGGGAGAAGGTTAAATGTTCCTGCAGGAACTGCCCATTTCCTGTGGGTGTAATCCTGTGCAAGCTGGATGGAGGAGGCCAGCTTGGAGCGCATCATTTGTGCCTTGCAGGTGACCAGACCAGTGCTGACTCTTAAGGATAAAACAATTCTTTCTCTCTAGAAAAACTCCTTCAAAGAACTTTGTTTTGTTGAGTGAACAGGTAATGATTTCAGGCCTGCTGTTATCTAATGTATCCGTTTTTCACTAAGCCATCCACAAAACACCATAATATGTAGGTTAGAGCTGTGTAACAGGCAAGCCTAGAATTAAAGAAGCCACTCAAAAACAGAAGTTTTAAAAAATAAACCCTTACAGTAATTGAGAATGGAATTTCGATGGCTTATTCCCACTACTGCCAAACTACATAGTAACATTTTTCTTTTGAAATGCTGCCTTTCTTCCTTGGCAAATATTTTACAGTATCTCCCTTTCTAACCTGCATCTGTGTTTACACTGGTTTCCCTCCCTCCTTCTGCATCACCACTAAAGGGGTCATCAGGAGAAACATCCTCACTGCTCTCAGCATAAGTGCCTGGCAGGCAATTATTGCAGCAGACTGTTACACACTGAGTTTTATGGTAAGCTGTAACAGCAGTGACAATAACAATACTTTAAAGGTAATGTAGCTGCAAAAAACAGTTATGCAGAGTCTAGTAAAGATTCCTGACATTACTGCCAGATTCTACTACAGAGAATTTCACACAATCCACAGTAGTAGGGCCCGAGCTGAAATGCCACTGTGGCTTCTCTTTGTCCTGTGGTAAGGATGGCACGTGCCGTTTAGCAGATACAACAGAATCAAAATTTACAAACATCGATTTTTGCTCTCAGGTACAAGAATAAGTCCATCAAAGTTAATGAGGCTTCATGGATTCACATCAACATAACTGAAAATTAGCTTCTAGATCACAATATCTGATAATAGATGCAGAGGTCTGATTACAGTTTACTTTGCTAGAGTGAATTATATACACATGCACATACACGTGAGGGGGGAAAAAAGAACATTTATACAAATCATCTACTAATAGGGATTATCTGGGTTCTGCTGCTATTGAGTTTTTAAACTATGTATTTACCTAACCCCTCTCTTTCCCCCCAAGCTTCTCTCTTCCTAGAAACCTATTTGTGACTGCCCACAATGCTGCCTTGAAAAAGGCTTTAAATTAGAAACACAGCAAACCCCTTCAGTACAACAGTAAGAAAGAATGGATGTAAAGAACAGCAAATCTGGAAGTAGAAGCATATGCATATGATTGACAATTAAAGGGGTAAGAGAAATGACAAAAAAACACAAAAGAAAAATTTGAAGTACATTAATGGCATTAATGGCATTGAAGTTTCTCCCAGTGTTTCCAGATCTCAAATTTATCAAGCCATAGTTTCTGTAATCAGACACTAGGAATTATAGATATAATCATAAAATAATAATAATCTCAATTAGTTTGGAAATTTTAGTTCCAAATTTAATCAAAGCAGAAATAAGTCAGCACAATCAAAACAAAAACAACATATCTTTCTAAATACAAATACACTCAGCCTGGTAGATGTCTTTTTTTGTTGTTGTTTGGTTTTTTTTGTTCTTTTACAGGATTTAAACAGACCAAACTGACAGGATTCTTGTTCTAAAACTTTATTGTTTTGTTTTGCTAAAACGATTTCAGGGTTAATTCTACAACTTATTTCATTCGCTGCTATCATCTGTGTCATCAAAATCATCATCATCGTCATCTGACCAGTCGAATTCACTGAAACCCAAAGCCATGTTGATTTTCTTTCCTTTTCTCATAGAGGTGGTTTTGGAAGAATTCTTTTTGGCTTGCATGTTTATCTGCATTCCAGATTGCAGGACAGATCCTGCTTGGTTCAGAGAGAAGATATCCCCAAAGCCCGTCATCATCAAGGCCTTCAGGCTTTGGTTCATGCCAGCTACCTCCCCGTTACTTGTTGCTGTGATCTGACATGACATCTCTGCACTGTTTGACTCCTCTGTTTTAGATTCAAAGTAAGACTCCTGAGACATTCTTGCAGCAAGAGGTAAGAAAAACTATTTAAAGGAGGAAAGGACAGAGCAAAAGTGAAAGTTAGAACCAATTTAAAAATCAAGGAAAAAGACACCACCAGATTAGTCAGCAATCAACAGAAAGCATACGATTAGTGAATCTAAACACGGAGGTCAAGTAAGAATTCATTAAAACAGATAGTGCCCTTCTGGGGTCATTGTTCTTAAACCAAAGTGCAAAATCACTGAGTGGCATGGCAAGAACCACAGGCAGCAGAGCTTTTGTGACAAAAGAAGGTTCAAACTCTTCAATCCTTCATTTTGTACAGCACAAAACAGAATATGACATTTCCCAGCCAGGTGGACTGGTTCCAAGGCAATGGGAGTAGCTTAATTCAACCTTTCAGGATTGAAGAATAAATCAGATTAAGACCAGAGAACCCAAACAAGCTCTGCAATTTGATGCAGAAGTAGCAGCCCCTAAATATCAGAAATGAAAGCAGCAGCAGACTGGTTTTGAGTGTATGCTCAAAAGGAGAGAAAGGGTCACCCTGCAACAACAGCCACAATCAGAAATGAGTCTCTCACCAATGCAAAGGACAGGAGAACTGGCCTCCAGCTTGCACCAGCAACACACCTTCAGAAGCCATCCCAGGGACAAGCAGGCAGGGGAAGAGGGATGGTTTTGGTCAGTTTGTCAGCTTCTTCAGCTGCTTTTTTTTTTTTCTTTAGTGGTATCAAGAGACATCTGTCAATTAGTTGCACATCATATTAAATTTCTACTAATCTTCACCTACAGATAATGGCCATCTCCTGATCCAGTCTGTTTGTAGTGACAAATGCAAAATGCCCACTTCAGGTAAACGATTAATGTCTCTTCAGAGTGGCCAGGTTAGTAACCTCTGTGACATGTTTGCCTGTGCTTCACAGGGAATAAAATTCAGGAGTTTCACCCTGAATTAAACTACCTAATTGTCTTGGGGTGTCAAACTGAGACACTACTAAAACAACCGCAAAGGAGCTGTGTGTGAACACCTGCACTAGGCTTTCTTTCCAAAGCATTTGTAAAACTACCTACCCAAAATTCAAGGTTTTCATATCTTTTTTAACCTAATCAGAACACTGACTGAGGAGTCAATGGCAGTTGATCACAACAGGTTACAGGGGTGATTATGGTGATGCTGTGGTATGTACCACAAGCGGCTTCACAGCCAGGGTTGCTCAAAGACTGCCCCTTTCTTGGTAAAACCACTTACAGTGACTAATTTTCTATCATTAAAAAAGACAGTATCTGTCTTCTGTTCCACTTAAGCTTTCCCTACTAACATAGACTTACTATTTGCATTGTGGTTAAGTAAAGCTAAGAAACAAAAATAAAACTAAGAAGCTGGGTTGATGGGGTGCCCTAAATACTCTTAATGCATCCTATTGCTATGTGATGAAAGAACCTGCAGCTAAGCTTCTGTACTCCCGGCTGTACAAAAAACCCCAGTTACACCATCAACTGCATGGTAGTTGGATCAAGGATCACCAAAAGCTCTTCCTGATAAAAAGAAGGAATCTTTTAAAAACAAGACCTAGTACACAGCACACAAGCTTCATTGCCAAGTAGTTATAGTCACTTTAGATCCACAGAAGAGCATCCCCTGACACATGGGAAGAATTCCCTACAAAAAACAACAAAGCTGCAAATCAGCTTTCCACTAAAACACCTTTCTGGTCTGAGAGTGGGTAAGCTGTGAATGGCCCATTTTGCAAGTTTTAATCACTTTACTTCCTCCATATTTTGCCATCTCGTTATCTGGACAATTTAAAAAGTTTGTTGGGACAGGACATGCCTTTAGTGACACATTGCATGTGATGACTATCAGAAGAGACCCTTAGAAATGGCTGGGATCCACCAATCCCTCTAAATTCCATGGTTCTTAAATGACCACCTGCAGGTACAGGGGATCACAGGTGATTCATGGATTTCATGCCTTGCTCAGTGTCTTCCCCTAAATAAGATGTTCATCTTAGCTACATACACACCCTGGTAAAGTCAAATCTTCTTTCAAGAGAAATCTCCCATTTCACTGCAGCTATGGATATGTTTTACTCCACCAAAATACTCCAGAATCCCTTGTGCTAGAGGCTCTCGGAGATCCACACAAAGGAATTTGCAGAGATCAGACTCAAAGGTGTCTCTTGTATAAGATGCAGCAGAAATAGAGTCAAAACAAGAGCAGGGAGAAATGCACAGAAGCAGTTCTAAATATTTGCCTCATCTTTCCCTCATGCTGAAGTGAGTGAAGCTATACTTTACTCTTTGGAGCAGGAGCAGCCTGCCACTAATAGTTACCTACCCTGCAGGATGAAGCTCCTACCAAGCTACAACACTGGAGAATCAAGTGGCAGAGACAGCTTTGCTGTTCTCCTGTCACTTGGTTTAAGTTTCTACTCCTGCACACCACTGCTGGCCTTTGGTCTTTGCTGCAGAGCCACGTGAAGGGGTGACTGCAGAACACAGAGCAGGACAAGAGCACCAGCTAAGACACAAGGAGGCCTAGTGTTGGCTAAGAGCCAGGTTTGTGCCTAGTGGGATCTCTAAGATGTGTCACAGCTCTGGTTGCCATATCTTTACTCCTGCTTTTATAGTCAAGGTAGTTTAAAGTCAAGCTCTGCAGCTCCCTGTTGCAACCCTCTAGTCTGATGCTGCTGAGCAGAACTAATGGAGTGAGACAGATGCTTGACTCCCAAGGATTATAGCTTGCAAACAGAATGCCCAAAGATACTTTGCAAATATGAATTTACAATATAGTTGTATGTGTAACCAGTGCCATGAAAAGAAACAATCCTGCTTGAACAAGCCCTTTTTTTGCCAGTATGTTACATTTTTTCTAACAAAAGGGCTTTTTAAAAAATATGTTCTGTGTAACAGTTCACTTAAGATGTATGGAAAAAACAAACTTATATTTCTCTATTAGAAGAAATTGCATTTAAATGCAACAGGAGAGTTGGGTTAATGCTATGCAGAAAGACAGTTCATGCTTAGCACAATAGGCCTTAGCACAATGCTTTATTCTTGCAGCAATGCCAGCTCTAAGTGAAAAGTACAAGTCATAAGCAAGTACAGCATGAAAAAACCCTAGGGCCTTGCTGGTGAAAAGGTTTGCTCATTAAGGCTGTGTCTCATGCTGTGCTCAGGATAGAGGATGGCCCACAGCTCAGTTACTGAAATCTTGCAAGTGTTAAAGCAGGCATACAGATATCTACTGAAAACATACAGAATCTGCACATAGGAAAACATTTATCCTCTGTGATTTCATTACTGTATGTTCGCAGCTGGAACATAAATGCAGCTTCATTTAAAGAACAGCAATAAGCTATGCCTTAAAAACAAGTCATATGTAAATGGGTCTGGCTGGAATCAAGGTTGTAAGTAGGACAAAATTGAGCATAAGAAAAATCATATGCTACTGCAATCTCAATTTGGTATTTGTTTTAGCTAGTGCTTTAAAAACAAGTAGGTATCAGAGTATTTTTTTTTAACAACGCTGTTGTAATATGTCTCGCCATGCACTAAACCCTGTGGTCCTTCCTCTGCCAATCAGTGGTTGAAGAGCACAGTATTTCATTAAGAAATTCAAGATAATGCAAGGAAGCTTTTTGTTCAATTTACTAATAGAAATGTGGAAATTCTACCGGCTAGTAACTGGCAAGTCAAAGTTATGTTAACTGTAATTATGAGCAGAACCTTAAATTAATACTTCAAATTTTGACCTCCTTTTCACAGAATGGGAATTTGCTTCTTCTCAAAAAAAACCCACAGAATTTTAAAAAATCTGCGTAAGTTTCATGACATGCCTTCTGGAAGATACAAATGATTCTTACATTTAAGGCCAAATCTTGCATCCTATAAAGTCAACAACTTTCTAGTTGAAAAAAGAATTTATTGAATGTAAACAACTATTAAAGCTGAGAACTCTAAATAAATCAGTGGGACACTACTTAAAATGCCCATGTCACAATATGAACTATCAGTAATATGTGGTATCTAATGTATTAGGTGAAATTAAAAAAAAATATTGTTATCTGGAGTGATGCAATAAAATTGGCCCAAAGGAACAACTAAAAACAGGAGCACTACTTCCTTGGTATGTCTTGAGATTTACATAGACAAAGCTCCAAATACTTCTGACACAAAATGAAAGGCTGAATTATTGTCTACTTACAGGAGTATTTGATTGTTCAGTTAACTTCTGCTCCCACATCTTCAAACGTCTCTCCCGTTCCTTTAGTTCCTGCTCTTTAAAGCTCAGATCACGCTCCAGTTTCTTTAGTCTCTCTAAGGTTGCCTCAATTTCACATCTGCACGGAGACAATTTGTTACGTCTTGTCTTTTCCTGACAGATATAAATTGTTCATAATTCCCACTTGAATGTTAATTAAATGTGAAAGGCTGAAAAGTACAATACTAACTCAAGCAGTTCATTTAATTACCAAATGCAAAGTCTTTCACAGCTTTAGGAACAAATGGTAATGTTTATACTTCAGAACAACCATAATACCTTCAGTTGAAGAAAAATAACATTTAAAAGAGTAAAATATAACAAAAACATTTTTTAAATGAAAATGACTTCTTTCCCTCCAGCATCATGAAACATAATCTGATCCATAAAGAAACTGCATTAAGAACTGGTAATGGGACAAGCATTAGCAACACAATACAGGCAGTCCAAGAAGCCCGTTTGTCTGGGTTTATAACTTGACTATAAATACTATTTGGACTTACACTCAAAATGCACAGAAGCATTTTACGGGGAAATGTTTTCCCCACTTACCTTCCTGTTTCTTTAGGTGAAGATATAAGAGCAAAAATACAAACTGTGATATGAACCAGCCCTGCAAATAGTTATAAATACAAGTTTCTCAAGTTTGGAACAGTTGTGAAAAGGATTTGGTTTACTTTTCTCCCCTTCTCACCATACCTGCAAAGTTATGAAAAGTAGGGAGCGCAGGAAACGAAGGCAGCACTCTAAGAAAGTTAAAGATACCATCTTTATTTGGTTTCACTGCATGTACCTCCCTTAACAAAGTAGCTTCCTTTGACATGCTTTCTGATGGATGGTGTATTTTAAACACGTGAACTGAACATTCTCTTGGAAAAGAGTTTAACATGTTTTGCACTACACAAATACATAGAAGGTGAACAACAATTCTGTCACCGGATTCAGACATATATTTTGCTTGTGGGGTAACCAAAGAAAAATCTCCAATTAGTATCAGAGGTTGTACTTGCATTTAAAATTTCTGTGCCTGTTTGGGAGATTGTGGCTGCCTGCCACCTATATCCTGACAGCTGTGGGAAGAGTCAATCACAGTGTTTTGGTTTTCTCCTTGAAAAAGTGAGCTCCTAAGAAGACAAGAGATCCTAAAGAGAGCTCCAAAGATAGCTATTTGGACTCTGCAAGGCCAAATATTCTGCTCAAACTTCCACATTATTTTTCTTGTGTTAACTCACTGTGAACAAAATATGCCCCTTCTAATGTTTGCAAAAAGAAAGTAGAAGGACTAACAGAGTTAGCTGTCATTTCTACTTGGGGTGGAGAAAGAGAATTACTTGTTTCTATAACTCTTGCTGTCCTGGTATGGAATGATTAAACTCTTCTCCACTAAAAGAGTTCAGCCTCTCAGTGTGGGAAAATAGCACACCCAAAGAGCCTATTTAAGCAAATCAAATAATAGAAATATTCCAATTTTTATAAATTTCTCATTTTGATAAGACATCTGCGTCAGAGAGTAATGCTTACAAAGTACAGTGAAAGGATTCAGAGCTAGAATAACCAGCAAATTCTACTGCAAAATTTACCACCATGCTTAATTCTACTGCAGAAATCAGCCACCTGGGGGAAAAAGCATTTATCACACTTGAGTCCTGCTGAGTGAGCTGTTCTGTGTGGTGGTCAGAACAAATACCCCTCATAATTATAATGCTTCAGATTTCAAGAAAAATTCTCTATCATATTTAGGCATGCATAGATTACGACTGATCCCTGTGCTGGGCAGAAAGAGGTCACACATCACAATAAGGAGACAACAAGGGAACAAACTAAAAGGCACTGGACCAAAGGTCAGAAAGTGACTTCTCCCCAGACACCCATATCCCTCACAAACCCCTTCTGTCAGGTGCAACACATACTGTGCTACCTACTGTGGAAACTACAGAGCAATTTGAGGGCACTTGCAAGCACTGCTTTTCTTAGTTTGTCTCTCATCATTGCTGCTACTTACACACAACTCTGTAATTTTTTAAATATGTAAATTACATTCTCTTTTAAAATAATATTATTCACTACGGGAGTCCTGGTAACAATAGTTTTCTCTATGTCAAAAGTCTATTTTGTACTGTAATTATCTCTCTTCATTAGACAGAAACTTGTCTTATAATAAAAGGTCAGTCTGCAAAAACAGTTGCATTCTGAAAAATAATTCCACTGCATAATGAAACTGTGTAATTAAAAAGAAAGCTACTGTACATTGCCCAGTTAATGAGTCTTACTCCATAAATGAAGGAGCTTGAAACATTATACATGGCAGGACATGTGGATTTGTTGGCTTCTGTAGTTATGCAATGTGAGTTTACTGTTTTTTCTATAATAATTTCATGCAGTGACACTGAAGAACAAATAGTGCATTACTAGAAACTATAATGATAAACATCCACAGATTAAAAACAATGACTGGCATTTGTTTAAATGTCTTGCATTGCTACTAATACACTAATATAAGTATCAGTAATAAACTATTTTAGACATTGAAGCAGCCACTCATGAGGAGAGGATGGAAGGAGAGATGCAGTTAGTATATATGACTAAATGCAGACAAATGTGATCTCTCATTGAATTGGAACATCAGTACTTCTACAGTAATTTTTTCTGACTGTAATACAAGTGACTTGAGAAAGGGCTCCAAAAAGATCACAGAATATGAACTTAAACATAGGGCAGACCTATGCAACCCAAGCATAAGGCAGTGCTCCTACTTTATTAATCATAAAAATGTGCTGAACACATGTGGAACAGTTTGGAAAGAAGACACTAAATTATTTTAAGCAAATACAGAGTGAGCAGATCAAAATGTGATATTGATATAAAAATCAGGACCAGAAAATGTTGCAAATAAGACTGCATTATATGGATAAGTCAAAGTATCATTTGTTTTATCAACTCCACTAGTCATGTATAGACTGAGCCCATTCTCAGTTTTCATGCCAGCCAGTCAGTGATATTGAAGACTCCAGTTACTTGCTGTTATAGCTACAATTTTGATATGTCTATACAAAAAGAACCTCAGTTTGCCTTTTTTTAAGAGTGGGGAAAAATGCAATCCAGCTTGTCTGAGCTTTGATTTGCTTTGGTAAGTGCAGTATCCTTGTGAAAGTGCAGTATCTGGATCATTAATTCAGAGGTCCCTCAAAGGAACAAGCATAATTTTTGCTTTTCACAAGCCCACCCTTCTCCAGGGCTGTGATATCCAGGCTTCATTAAAATTCCCTACTTTGCGGTAATACAGCTGACTCTTTCCCTACTGCTGGTTCCACTATGTTTTTGCAAATCACTATTGGATAAAAAACATGGGGAGAAAAAAAAAAACAAACCACAAACAATCAGTAAAAGCAAAGATTTTTCAGTGCAGAAGTTAAAACACATTAAACTTCTATGCAATTATTTTTAGTAACAAACTTAGTATCTTTTAGTTTATCCTTTGGGATCACTCCTTTATGCATCTTTCATCTACTTCAGGTGGAAAATTTTTTGCACATGTTCTGTTTATTTGGCTAAACATTCATGAGACCTTCCATATAGACATGGCTTTTGCATCAAGGCAGGAAGCTGTTACCAGATTTGGATAGGAGAGTACCCCTCCAGCTTCCAAACAAGTGCCCACATGATTTGTGCTCTTTCTGAACATTGTGTTTTCATTTCGGCTCAATTCAAAAATCATCTTTGCTTTCAGGCAAATCATGTCCCACCATGAAGTTTTATTTTCTCTCTCATATTTCCTTGTCTCCAAGTCATTTATTCTTCCAGAAAAAATGCCACATTTATTTTTAACACAAGTCTCCATGGTAAGAAGTTTTTTCATTACTTGACAGTACCAAAGAGCTTTTTGTTGCTACACGGCTTTTCATTAACATCTTTTCAGACATTCCTCATCTGAGAAATTTAGGTGTATCAAAACAAAATTTGCAATAAATACTTGGGCCACTTGAGTCACACTTCAAGAAATAAACTCATTAAGTAAAACAATGTTTGTTACCAAATGTCAGCTAGTACAGCTTTTATTTTGCTTTACTGGCAAGGTTTAAGTCGTTATTCACTTTTCCTAAAGGCATTTAAGTACTTGCTCATGTTTTAAATAAATATTTTTATTATATAGGGGCATATAAGAAACCCCTCACTAGGCTGTTCTTTTCCCCCAACCTTCCTTGTTCTGTCTGCTGTCAAACCCACAGTATGATGCTCAGAATCTGCATAAAAAACGGCGGCCATGAAGTTTGGGTACTTTAAACAACGCCATCAGTCCCACGCCTAAGCACAGGGCTGTGGGAAGAGCGGCACAGCGCCCGGCGGGACCTGCAGGAGCCGGGCCGGGATGAGGCGGGCAGGCCGGGATGGGGCGGGCAGGCCGNCGGGGCGGGCCCGGGCCGGGCTATTTATACCCCGCCGTGTGACCGGGGGCGTCCCAGCCACGGCTCAGATTTTCCACTCGCCCCATCAAAAAATCTACGTCTTGCCTTTCCTTGGAAGGCAGCGCAAGAAACGCGGGATTGCCGGGCTTGAAACAAGCCCCGTTTCCATATACTCGCCCCCATCCTCCACCCCGTCCCGGTTTCTTCGATGCAGGGAATCTTTCGGTACTTCTGCTCCCTGCTTATTTGGCATAGAGCCAACGCTTCTTAATATAGACTGAGGCACAATCGTCTGCAAAAATCATCTCCCTGTGCAGATCTGTTTTCAATACTCTGTCTCAAACAGAAGGCTGTACTGGGAAGCAGCAAGTTTTCTAACCCACAAATAAGCTTCAGGGACAGGTTTTCAAAGTTTTGGCACATTCCAAAAAAAAGGCTGAAAGTTTTACTGCAGAATTGTAATGTAATAAAATAGTCTCAAATCTCATCTTCGTTTATAATCACTTATGAATAACAATTACAGTCAGCAATAGCTAAAATCATATGTTCAAGCAATGCTGGAACACTGTGTGAAAACAGGACTGGCCTGGGCATATACTGGATGTGTGAACACACAGTTGATGCAAAGGAAAGAGCACATAAAAAACTGTAGAATGCATACAAGTGAAGGACAAATGGAGGCTTGACTAGGAAGAGGGGGGGTTTAGGCCCCTTATCATTTTTTTGGTTTTAATATTGACATCACTGATACACTTTCTATGAAAATGGCATCAAACCTACAAATTATCTGAGTTCTTTTGCCTCCACACTATTGACTGAAAACTTGGTAATTGGTTTTAAGATATGAATCACAAAACCATAAATATCATGATGCCTAAACCAGTGTAATAATAAATATAGGGTACAGCTAAGTGCATTGGCTCCTAATACAAGTTTCGCAACATTCTGGGCATTCCTGAAAAACAACAAGGTAAGTTACGTTCTAAAAATACTTCCAGCACACATATTTTCTACCAGTACATCATTGGAGTCTGATGTCTTTCTGAAAAAAAACACTCATCCCATTTCAGTGTAAAACCACATCATATCATCTTGGGAGGAAGAAAACTTACCTCCACTCCGCCTTGTTATGCAGGAATGAGTTACACTGGTCTGGAAGGTTGCTGTCATTTGACATAGATTCCAGAATTGAAATAATCTGCTTGAAAGATGGTCTCTTCTGAAGAAAAAAGAAAACAAAAACAAAGCATTTGCATTCATATAAAACTACTAAAACTGTCTGCAGGAATTTCTCAACAGAAACCCCACAATTAACAGGAATTGCCACACTTGTTTCTGACCACAGCATAGTACAAGAGGACTGTAAGACTGTAAATGGTTTCTTTTTGTTCTTCCATTAAAGAAAAGTGTGAGAAGTGTCACACAGGCTAGTAGTAGGACTCAAGCCCTATCTTAGTCTCCCGTGTCTACTAGTGAAACAGTATTAACATTAGAATCATCACTAATCATCTAGGGTCTTAATTTGAAAGAATATTTTTTCTCAAGCTAAGAGGGAAAATGCTTCCAAATAGAGAAGGCTGGACCATCAGCAACTGGTAATTATACAGATGGCCTTTTACAGGTATTGACATAAACTCTTTGGTGTGTGAACAAGCCATTTAGCTGCCTATCATAAACAGGTTTCTGACTGCAGCTCCCCTCTTGCAGAGGAGATACTTTCAGAAAAACTCTCACTTAGCTACTTCAGGAGCGGCCAGGGAAGAAGTGAAGACAGAGACTAGGGAAGGATGTCTTGCCTGGCAGCTAAGCTCACATTAGTGGACTCTGTGCTCTTCTGTCCTGGGCTCATTTGCTGAACTTTCTGTTCCAGGGCTCTCCATCCAAGACCCACTGTGCTCACAAGTCAGAAAGACTAGTTAAAACTTTTCTGGGTTTGTTTTTTTTTTTTTTCCTTTAGTAACAAGGGAAAGCTGTGAAGTAGAATAATAACTGAAAACTGAAAAAGCCAGTTAAATGTGTTTCTTGCAAGAGCGCTGACTCTGTTAGTCTGTTTGACAGACCCCAGACAAGGTTGAGACAAAAGGTTGAAACAAAATGTAGATACATAATAAGGGATGATGCACATTCTCTCTCTACTGTGCCTTTAATTATACCATTTCTGCTAAAATTACAGATGCCGCAATTAAAACGTGCATTTTAATTTGGGAGCACAAAAACAATTAGGAACAATGCTGAGGTGTCTCTCTCAGGAAGATCCAAGTGACTTCCACATTATAAAAGACAGACAATTTCTTTATTTTAAATGTCAAACAGCATGAAAAAGTGTCAAATGCATAACAAAAAAAGAGACAAGCTCTCTTATACTGTAATGCTGTAACTGGAGGCTTTGTCTGTCATTTTTTGGTCCACCTCCATGATTTCAGGCAATGGGCAGTTCAGTGAGCTGCACAGATTTTCTCTGCCACACACACGCTTGCCCCAGCCACAAGTGCTTATGCAATTTGTCCCCCAGCCCAGCATGCAGAGATGGCACACAGGGCACACAGAGCTTCACAGCAACAGGTCCTGTTGTGCACACATTGCTTGCATTGGTGACATAGTCCCTTGTAGTGACACCCAGCAGGGTCACCCTGCCTTTCCAGGGGGCTGGGGAGGCAGCCATCCTCCCCTCCATGTGCATGATGGTGCTGGACCTGCCACAGCTGAGCAGATCCTCTGAACACACCCTGGGAAGAACCCAAACTTCCCCAGCCAGGAGTGGGCTGCACTGGGGGCACAGAGCACAAAATCCATCTGTGGCACCACCACCACCAACTCCAGCACTGTTTTGGGACAGAAGAACTTTTGACCAGCCTTCACACCCTTTTTGTTGCTACAGCTGCATCTCTTGTAACTGCACCAGTGGATGTGAACTGCTGAAGGGATTCAATGGCCTCCCAAATGCTGAGGAAGCTGCCAGACAGGAGATAGTGGCTCCCTGCAATTTACCAGGGTACTGCAACTGCTACACATGGTACACAGACTGGCAGGTACACAATGTGCCTACCTACACTAAACAAATTCTATTTTCAGGAAGACACCACCAAACCTTGCCATGCTGCATTATCTACAACATTTTATGGACTATTCAGAATAATTTACAAAACACATCTATGAGTTTTTGCTTGCTCCTTTTTTCTCAGGTGTATACTGGGAAGTATAGGGCAGGGCTGACACTAAGTGAGCACAGTCAACTCTACTGTCAGGCTTGCCTGGAGTAACCAGAGTGGAGACAATGACAGAGAATAGGGCTTTTACTAAGTGCAGGCAAAAGGATCAACCAACTGATTTGGGAGAAGCAGCAACAATCACTTGGTGGGTCCTGCACTACAGGCAAAGGAGCTGCTGAATTGGTGCAACTGGAGCTGGAACAAATGCAGACACACACAGTACTGTCAAAGTGCTGTACATCTCTGGCTGTGCAAATTCTGTAAACAGCCAGCAGTTACCCTGCCAGCTTCACAGCTGCCAGATTTACAGGTAACAGCTTTGCATGGAGACAAACCCTGACAGGAAGGCACAAGCCTCCACTGTCATGTGGGTTTTATTGGTTTCTTGCCCCTAGGAAAAGATAATTTCAGATTTAATAAATGCACTCTAAATGCAGAGTGGTACCTTGGTTAAAACTGGCAAGAAGTGATTTGTGGAACTGGGAGCCTGAGCAGAGAAACTTTAAAAAAAAAAAAAAGTTATCTTTTCAGTGGATAACTGCTTAGCACTTTCTAGAAAGCCCTTATAAGGGATTCTTAAAATATCAAGGCATGAGTCGCCTTTGAAAACTGTTTCCCTTTATATCTGTGATGTCTCATACTGAAATCTTTAAAATATATGCCACTCTAGAAATAATTCTGGCTAATGTTTTCATTGTTTCCTTCTACTCAGTATTTCTTACTGGATAGGTCTGCATAAAACCAGGATATTTAATCCATGTGTCTTTCATTTTTTGTTTCTTCTCTGTTCCCAGATTTCTGATTTCTATTAAAATACTCTGTAATTTATAAACATCTTTGATGTGGAGAGAAACTGAAGGAACAGATGAGAAAGAATTATTCACCTGTATCTCAAAAGCAAGTAACCCCAGTAAACAAGGACATCAGTGATGAGCAACCTTGCTCTACAATTATCTAATAACTCAAGCAACAGCAACTTGTTTGGCAGAAATTTTAAAGTGTGAGCTGTTTGTTTCAACTAGCAGTTTAAACTGTATAAAGACTACCATTCCAAGTATCACGTGGAACACTACAGATATTTTTCTCCATGTGTGAAGAAATTTTTAAGAATTCAAAGTAACATTAATAACTCTGTTCCCATGAAGAAATTATGGTGTGAGCAGTGTCTGACAGTCCAGTTGCTCTGCAGCAGCTCTCCAAGTGTATTCCTTAGATCCGTTATAAATGCATATCCCTCATTTCTCAGGGGTAAGCCACCAAAAGTTACCTCATATTTCTGTGGGCTACAAGTATGCACCTTAGCAACTGCTTTTGAGCAGCTGACATACTCAAGCTCACCCCTGCATGACCTTCAGTAACTTGTTCATGCATCAACAATCTGATTTTCTAAAGCTAATCCTGGCAAAAAGGGAACATTTCACAGAGCAGTATTTCAGAGGAGCGTGCTCCATCTTTTGGCTCATGCAGGCCACACAGCCCTTTATGAACACATTCTGAGAGCTGTAAGCAGCAGACCTTTCCCAGCACGTGACTGAATAAGTCAGTCACATGTCCAAATTGTGACCACAGATTACTCCATTTCAGTCACGTGAACAAAGCTGTAATTGCCTAACAGAAGAAGAGCTGCATGAAAAAAAAAAACCAAACCTAGTGAAGAGTAGACTGTCAGAAAAACCCCATCTCACATGAGATACGCACTTTGCGTGCATCAGATATACCTCTGGGAACAATGTCCCCAGGAACCAGCCCACACTCAGATAAATTACTCTATCAGACAGAACACAGCCTGATGGTTAAGCATCATTCTTTTACAACATGCAAATCCCTCCCTCTCCTTGAGAAACAACAACAGTCTTTTGGACACTTATGGATGTGGCTCGAACAAGACAGAGATTGAGCTGATCTGGTAGGTGCTACAATTACAGAAAAGAAGCTCAAATAATTCTTATTCTGAGGCCTTTGGTAGTGATGCTGACACTTAGGAACAGTTAGTAAAGATAAGCAGTTGGCACTGAAAGTCCTCTTCAGTGGAAGAAGAGAACCTAGAACTTAAGCAGCCTAAGTGTAGATTCAAAATCTCAAAGCATTTTTCTCCCCTGCCTTCTGCGGGGAGGATACAAGGAGTTATTAAGAGAATGGCAATTATATGTCTGTTCATGCGGAAATCACATGTTGATGGATCTCAGCCTTCCAGATCCATTTTGCAGGAAAGCAATCCCTTGCTTTTAAAAGAGAGACCAAAAATGGATAATTCCTTTCTCGTATTATTCTTCTATGGCTACTCTTTGGCAATAAATTCTAGTTTACAGCACTTATATGCTCTAATTTGTCTTGGAATTAATCTTGGTCTCTCTGAAGTAGTAGCTAACTTTCTCCTGAGTTTAAAGAAACTACGTTTTTCCTGGTGCCTTGACTTGAGAAAAAGAGCACAATTTCCTTTGCTTAACTCTTCTTCAATGTCTCAAATATTTTCATAGGCAAAGGAAATAGATGTTAATCCTTGGTACTAAAGCTAGTATGCCCATAGGCTCTTTTCAGCCAGTTTTATGTACAACACGATGGTCGCAAAATCCATTTAAAGAAGGTAACTCTCATATTTTACAAAAGCTTTTACTGTCTAAATACTTATTTAATCCCTTCCTTGTAGTGGCAGATTAATAGTGACAATGGTGCGGCTCTGTTAACTTTTTATTCTGTTTTCATGGTTAAACAGCACTGCTATTATCATATTATTACATATATCATATTATTACAGTACAGTCATTATAAAGCTCACCATTCAAGCCCTAAGGGAATAGATTAGGAAAGGTTTAATGTTAATTTAAAATGTGTTGCTGTTGTTCCTACCCATGTTTTATGGATTTACTTATTTTTTACTTATACTTGTATTCTCAACACAAGAAGGGCACAGAATTGGAACTTGACATTTTTATTTCATAACGTGATGCTTACATACATCCAAGAGGGATTAAGTATTAACCTTTGAACAAAAATATAAAACCCACAATTTTTCCACTTGCTCCAAAATGGCTACGTTTTTGCCATCTTACCATATTTCCTGTCACTGTCTTTAGTAGTCAGGAAAGTTAGCAGCATAATAACTCTTGATTAAAAAAATAAAAATAAAAGGGAGAGAGAGAGAGAGAGAGATATTTAGGTATAAATAAATAAACCCACTAAAAAAAAAAGACAGTCCTGGGTATCTTTGTGAAGAAATGTGTCAATGGTGTCAGCTCAGACATGTCACCCAAAGAAATGCTAATGCACTTTGCAAAAAAAGGTCTGGGGTGATGGTGTAGAAATCAAACACACAATTACCTTTGAATCAGCATCCCAACACTGGTGCATCAGTTCTGCAAAACTTCTGGGACAACTGCTTGGAATGGTTAATCTCTAATGGAAAGAAAATGTATCAGTTACTGGATGCATTTCCCTTTAAGCTGCTACTAAGCAATTTCCTATGAGACCAACAGACTTCACAGAATTAAAGCACACTCTGTCTTTTAAACACAATATAAAATTGTGGAGACATATTAGAAAGAAAAATCAAAATTACTAACAAGATTACTAGCAAGAAGCACAAATATTTTTTAATAGACCTATAAGAAAGTAAAGTATTAAATTCACAAATGGATTTCCTTAAGAAAGCTCAGAGAGAAGAAGCAAAACCAAGACAAACAGCTTTTAATAATAAAATATAATCATTTGTGGAGGTTACTGCATAGTATTTTAAGATGCTTGTCAGATAGGCATAATGGACAGCCTGCCTTAATTCCTTTCTCCCACATAAATGATCTAGCTGTACAACACTATAATCACTTTTGACACACAAATAGCTGAAATATAGATTACATTAAGTGAGTTAAAAAGAGTTAAGTGAAGCTCTACATGACACAAGAGACGTTTCATGAGCCTGTGGTCAGAAGGATTAATGAGGACATGCAGATCTCAGAAAGCACTCACAGAGCACAGTGAACTCATAAATATTTCCTAATGACTGAAGACAAGGAGTTGCTGGTTATAGCCAGGACCACTGGCTACAGAGAATTAGTTTGAAGCTAGTTTGGTTTCATTTGCTGAGAGTTTTAAATTAGAAGATTTTTACATTAACAGCCTGCCTCCAGAAAGGAAAGCCTAAAAACAAATCCCTTCTCACATACACATACACAGATACTGAAGCCTCTCCACTTGACTGCATATGCTTCCAACATAACACACTGAAGGAGATCCCTCTGCTCTCACTAAAGCTGTTAAACTGACTTCAGATGTTTCATATTATATAAATAAATTTTAAAAAGTTAGATAGAAAACCAGTTTCTCACTGAAAATGAATCCAAATGTAAGACGGGTCAAGCTGGAAAAGGGGTTCTTGGCCTCTAAGAGGCGAGAACCAGGTATTACACTCCTGGTCAGACTAACCTGCCAGGAAGACCCTTTCATTTGCCCTACTATTGCCATTTGAGAAGCAAAGCAGAACAAGTTATGTCACTCTGTACCATTACATTACTGCAGCGTGACCTGCAAAGCCTTACAAGACGCAGCAGCCAAAAGTACGAGTTAAAAAATTCTGCTCATAAAGCATTCAAACCCTGTAGGAACTGGAAACATGAGATACAGAGGCAGAGCACTGCATAAGTCTGATTATTAATGTCATAACTTAACATGCAAGGGGTTCAGTGGAAGAAATATACAGAAATTTGTACAATGCATAAATAAGTTGTACTGCTGCCTGATCTCTAATTGAGTCACTAGCCAGGAAGTGGACAATCAGTTGCAATCACCATTTGTCTCACTTCTGAAGAATGTCACCTAGGAGAGAGAAAATATAGAGGTAGCAGGTTCCAAATGTCATGTTATAATAAAGAATACATTTCTCAGTGGCAATTTATTTTGAGATCATGTCTAGCATAACCTGAACTCTCGTGATTTACTTTTCTTAAAAAAAAGGATTTAAAAAACCTCTACCAGAATAAAAATAACGCTGTGAATTTATGCATAGTAGCAAAGGAGATCCATACAGAAACATTAGAATCTAGTCCACTTTCTGGCCTCAGGCTTTACAAAGGGGATTTTTCACCTTATGCAATTATGCTTTGGCCTCAATCCCTCACTGATTTTAACAAAAGACTTGCAGTCCAAAAAATGGAGGAGTGGCTCAACAGTGGCACAACAGATCCAATCTCGTTGTGGAGTGGACTGGAACCATGCAATCCCACTGTTATCAACAGACTGAACTGACCCTTACACTTGTTTTGGGAGACAGAAAACTAGGAAGAAAAGAAGCCCAAGCTGACTTTTACAAGGCTTATGCTGGACATGTTACCCATATCATGGCCAGAAAAAATTGGAAGTATGCAATGCCCTCTAAGCTCCCTCACAGCCCTCTAAGGAAAATGACTAAGCAACAGGCTAGTGGTACCTGACAGGCAAAGAGTTGGCTCTGAGAACATCACCCCTTAGGTTTCTTCAGCCATGAGTAAAATAGTCACGGCCACATTTTGTTCATACTGTATTTTACACAACTCCTTGCTCTGGAAAACTGTAGAGAAATGTGTGTTGTACCCTCTGACATGTTTCAGCATGTGACTGCATCTCTTTACAACATTCCCAATGCCACTCTGTACCCCTTACATGAAACTGCATGTGGTAGGCACAAGAACCAAATACTGTTGATGGAAGGCTTTATGGTTCCTCCTTCAAAATGATGTGTGAGGCTTTTCCTAAACGAGGAGAAAGCGTGTCTTTGTGCGCCCTGCTCTGATAAATGCAGTAGAAGACCACACTCACAATCTTCACACTGTTAGTGTAGCATTTCCAACTAATTGGTATATCACAGTGTCACTCACTGGAATTAATCCAGTCCTCAAAAACAAGAAAGAAGAGAGAGGGAAAAAAACACCAACAAAAAACATTAAACTAAGAGGAGGAAACCTAACTCCTCTGTTTAACTCTGAAGCATTTTGAGAAACAGTTTATGTAGAATAATAGAAATCTGTATTGTACAGCCAGTGCCTCGCCATTGTAATGTTTCCCAAGCTTCCGCTGTGTCTAGATAGAGGAGGTTTCATCTTTGTGGAGGATTTCCATGCTTGTCTGTGTGTGGTACAGTCACAACTTTAAATGTTTTTTAAATGTAGTTACTGTCTTTGATATCAAGGGACTATGTGTTCAGATATACGCTCACATGTCCAACTAACTGAAAGCCTCAATTTGTGAGAAGAAGAAAAGCGAGGCTGGGGACACTGTACAAACGGTGTTTACACCACTGAAGTGCTTTTGAAATGGAAAGACTCTGCATGAGGAGGCTTGCAGCTATGCCACAGCCTTGCCGATACCAGTGAGGAGCTCATCTTCAATGTCGTGTTGAACGTAGGTGGCAAAACTGTAATTTCTCTCTTTTTTTAAAACTATTTTTTCTTCTTTTATTTTTGAAATTTTCATCTAAGCGGCAGTTTCTTGTACTATAGTGACTCCTGCTGGGAGAGTTAAGTTGAAGTAGCTGAAGGTCTCTTACAGATATATCAACTCCCGGCCAGTAAAAAGATGTCCTAAACGCAGGAGATGGAGTTAAACTGTTCCCCTACCTTGGACGCAATGGCTTCTTTCATCACTAAGAACAAACCCCTAGGTTTTACAATTGAGACTGAGAAACTAGTACAGTACTTGTACAATTTTTGATCTACAGCATCACGACGTGAAGCTGCAACAATTAGATGTAAAGGGTCCATTCATGAGGAATAACATCACTTTGACCCTTTGTGTTAGCTCCTACTGCTAATCTTTCCATACGCGTGAACTTACTTTCAATTTGAAGAAGATGAAAAAGTCTTTTGCAAAACCCCAATACTGTTTTCTGATCTATGTACCTGAATGTAGAAACGTAGTCTTACCTCGTTTTTTTCCACTACAAGCCAAGCTACTTGTAATCCTTCCAAGCCTTTAAAGGGGACCTCCCTTGTTAGCATCTCCCAGAGAACCTGGAAGAGAAAAAAAGAAAAGCATTTTTATTTCTGTACTTTGTATTTTAAATACATTATTAAACCTTGATACAGCACTATTCTGTATCCAATTACCAGGCAACCAGTTTTCATTTGCAGAAACTTGGACCAGTGTTTGTGTGCAAGATCCTCTCACAAAATTAATTTCAATGTTTCTGCTTTTTCCTCTACAGAAAAGCCAAGATGAAAAACTGGGTTGCTTTTTTACTATCTTTGTACGCTATAAAGTTCACATTTGGCAACTGGCACTTGGGAAGACAATGAACTCTTCCTCTCCTTCTCAGCTCCAACTAGACATATCTCTGCTTTGCACTAATTTTCATTTAAAAATATTTCCATGCAATTGCAACCAGTGAATATGATCCAAAAGGTTTTTTGCTCCTATGATATGCCTATAAAAATGTAATTTTTCAACCAAAACTGTAATTGTTTATATCCAAGTATGTGATCATGTTAAACTAAGCAATATACAGCATATAAAGAATTACTCTGTTCTCCTCGACAGATGTACTGTCCTTAGATATAGAAAGATTTCCTAATTTTGCATGCTTTTAACCTTTTGGTAACACAGTACCCAAGAGTCTAAGCTACTCTGTAGAAAAGAGTTTGGCAACATCAAAAGGGCTTCAAGTCAATGAATCCAACTTGTTTTTCTGCCATTGGGAAAATATATTGGAATTCAACCAAATTAATAGCACTTTGTACCTCCACTTGTATACGTCTTTTTTTTTAAAGCAGAACTTTCATATACACATCTTGTTGCAAATATCTACAAACCTTTTCTTCTGCTTCTATATCAAATAAAACACCACCAAAACAAATCTTTAATGCAGGATTTGCCAAAATGCATTAAGATCCTTATGCAAGTCTCTATATCCTCACTGTTTGGGTTAGTGCCCATGTTTATTCCAGCTCCATCATTTTGAATGGATTGTGGACAGCTATGAAGATAATGAGAAAGCAAATGCAACAATATTGGCAGATGGAGGTCAAGCAAAAAAAAATGCACTGAAGCAGAGTTGGGCCTTTAATCAAGTGAACAGGGTACTCCAACAATAGAACTATTTGAATAATTCTGCTTGAGTCAGAGGACTGATTAGTAAAGGTAAGGGTATCTTGGAAAAATAAGAACAGTTTTTCTGAGCATAAGAAATATATGGGGAGAACTATCATAGACATATTCAATTATGTTGTTAGCCTCAGTTCAATCCTTTCAGAAGGAAAAAAAGGCACCTCAATTTTAACTCAAATTATCACCTCTCTCCTGGTAGAGAAGGAAATTTAATTGTGAAAGAAGGAAAAAATTTACCAGTCCCATGTACTTCAGACAGAAAAAAACCCCAGTGTATAAAACAGTCAGTTTAAAACAAAGGTTCCTGGACCAAGTCAAACGTGGGTGAGCAGCCTTGCAGAACAAACTCATCTGTGGGGACTGTACCATGAAACTACAGAGGAAAAACTTCAAGTTTGCACATCAGATAAGCAGTATCTAAATAACCTTCAAAGTAAAGAACATAATGAAATACATGTTAAATGTCTTCAAGAGCCTTGAGCTGGAAAACTACTGCTGTGCTACCTTTCTTTCAGAAGACTGTAGATTGTAAGAGCTGTCTTGTTTCATTCATGCACATATGCTTGTGCAGAACATTTTGCACCGAATTCCTTTATCATGATACCTTTAGTGTTTATTTCCACTGCCCGAACAGATCACTGCCAACCTAAACCAACAGTGCTAGCTAAAAACTCTTCCAAGACTGCATATAGTTGAAGAGAAGAGCAGCAATTTGACACAATATGAAGGATTTTTCTTGATGCCTTTATTTTACTAATAAATGAAAGTAAAAGATACAAAAGTGGGATTGTTGGAAACCTTTTTATCTACTTTACACAGGTTTAGGAACTATTTTAACAACAATGCAATTTTCATATTCAGGCCAAAGGTATAGAGAAAGCCTTTTTACAGAAGTTTCAACCCGTTCTTATGGACTAGCTACCCTGAATCATCAGCTAAGGTGAATGAGTGCATCAGTAGTCTTAAAAAGCAGCAAATGGGTACCGTCTGCATTCTCATGTGCCTCTTCCTCCCCCCAGGGGGATTCAGCAGCAGACAAGGACCTCAACCTAAATTACTCCAGCCTCTTTATTGTGAGGTACACTGTTCATTTTCAGAACTGGCTCCCCAGCTCACTTCATATGGAAATCAATTTATCTTTCCTTTATGGTGTATAATCTAATTGACACTGACATAGTTCACTTCCCCTCCCCCCTGTGATGGTGAGGATCACCTGCTTTCCCAATCACATCACATCTTTGTGATGATGGACAGCAGGTGCTCACAGAGAAACAGCCAAGCTAGAAACAATGATGAAAACCAATGCTAGGCCATTTAATATAGTGGTTTGTGAGCTGCAGCCTCTGAAGATGTTGGGCTCATCTTTGCATACAGAGGAACAGAGAGGAGAGAGAAATGTATGCATGTTCACCCTATATGTGAACCTGAGAATAAGAAATAGATGGTCTTCAGAAAAAGCTCACACACTTCTGTCAGCTCAGCTGTGCATTTCAATTCCCATCCTCTCAACTATGTGACAATAAGCCAAAGTCAAAATTAAACCTACAACACCTCTACCCCATTCTCCGTCCCCACACCAGTGCAAAGCCAACAAAGATTCAAAGTGCCATTTGGATAGGGGAACATCCAAGCAAGTAATCTGAGGAAAAGAAAACACTCTGAATGCCCTCCCTGAAACAGAATATGCTTTATCTGACAGGAAATGATCTGATAGACAATGGTCAGGAGCCACAGCATAAGTATTAGCATTGCACTCACAGAGGTAGTGCCCTTAGACATGAAAATTAGGTCTGTCTTCTCTGCATTGATCCAACTGCAGTTTAAGATCACATCATTCTTTTCAAAAAGAGTAAGGGATAACCCCTGGAGCTGGCCAACATTCCCTCTATAAATAACATATGTTCTCATAACTAAAGCAGTGTTTGAACAGCTGCTACACTTAATGGCAGTCTCTATGCCACCAATAGCCAATTAATGGTTTTACTCATTTGTTCTTGTAAGTGATAAAATAATTCAGCTACATCAGATAAGCTTTCTGCGATTAAACACATTTATATTGATACACAAACACACACTGGTGCACTACAAACAGTTCCACCAGGATAACATATTCTGAGCATATGTCTTCATGATTTCAAACAGCTTTTAGAGTGACACTGTCATTCCACATACACTTTCCCATCTGGCAGAGATAGCAAGGAATGACAGAGATGGCAAGGAATAATTTTTGAGCAACACCCAGTGACATAAATGTCAGTTTCAGGGTTGATCACTTGTAACACTTGGTTTCAGTTGTTTGCAGTACAGACTTGGAAATGGATCAGAAAAGAGAACTACAGCATGGCTGAAGGAAAGTGTAAGATCTGTCTTTGTGTGGTAATAAATTCTCCTGGAAAATTTAGCTTTAGCATTTCATGTCAGTATTATAAATTACTGACTATGTATCTCAGAGCATACATAGGCCTGTTTAACCATCTATGAAGAGCAGGACAAGCTAATCTAAACATTAGCTATAAACACGTATACAACTGTTCACAAAAAGGAAAATTCATTTCAGCTGAGAAGCAGCTCAGACATATGAAGCTGCAGAAAGACTACAACACTTCATGGAAAAAAGCTCTCGCACAGCTTAAGCAGAATATTTAAAATCACAGACTGGTTTGTAGAAAGAAAAGACTGTCAGATAAAAAAATAGAAGAAAGGAAATTAAAGAAAACCATGGGGAAGATGACAAATATTGCAAATGAAATATCTATTCCTAGCATCTTACTAGTTTACATTTGAAAGGATTCTGTTCTTTGTTAAGAGGACTTTAACTGAAGTAAAGCAGATTTGTCTCTCTAGCACAAAAGCTGCTGGCAAGTGTTATGCTTCAAAAAGGGATTCTTTACATTTTGTTTTTATAGATGATAATAACTTAAAGAGACAAAAATATCCTCTCTCAGATTTCTTATTTTCAGACCCCTAGCTAATTCTCTGGTAGTCATAACACTTATTATAGGGAGATTCCAACTTTCAATGTTATATTTAAGCCATTTCTTGCTGGTATAACCCCCCTGTATCAGTTATTCCAGAAACAGAGAATTTGGGCCACTGCCATTCTTCAGTTCAACCCCCCTATCTCCTCTGAAAATGATGGTGTTACAAGACTAGAGTTATGAAAAGATTAATTACTCCTCAGTGCTTATGAATTCATAAACTTCTACCCACAGTAGAACACGTTAGTTCAAAAATAATACATTAAAAAATTGTGGGTCATTACTAGACATTCTAAAGTAGCACTACACACCCATAACAATGTTAAAATACTCTGGTAACACTGAACTGTTTTCATAAGGAGGGTAGTCCAGTTCTACCTCCAAGCACAGAACTATCAAACGAATCTGACTTCTTGAATGAGGCAAAATAAACTTTGCACAACATACTGTTCCCAAGGCACTGTTAACACTTGACATGATAAGATATTAAACAATTTCTTACCTTCTCCCACTTTGAAAACATTACCTAAAGTAAATTCAAACTAGGATGACTATGTCAGCAGTTTGAACTATAATACCATGTTTGGAATTTTTCCTCTAACATTGTTGTTCTGTTTTGAAACTGGATTCTTTCCCTTCAGTGGATAATATGTGATTGCTTCCAGTAACAGTTTACATTAACAACTACATTTGTTAGCTTACTCTTACTCTTACTTATTTGTTCTCAGATTAAAAGTAATCACGCTCAGTTAAGCAAGCAAGGGTTTTGAATCTGACAATACAGGCTCCTTTCAAACTTTCACTGTTACGTGATGTCACATCATGTCTTGAAAATTCTTCTCACTATAAACAACTGTTGGGCAAAAAGTTTAAGTCACTCTCCACTGAGACATCACCTTAGCTATGTACAGCCACAGGCGCTAGCTTAAAACCACAGTGCCTCCCTCACATCTATCTCCTCCCATTCCTCAAAGAGAAAGAGATAATACTTCACAGGTAGCGAAGAATTTCTCATTCTGCCACCCACTGTTGAATCCAAACAGAAAAATGGTTAATGCACCAATATGCATGGAAACTACAGCCTCACTTTCTTTCCTTCCCCCCAAGTACTCTTTACTGTCCTCTGCCAGAGAAAGGCTATGGGGCTAGATACACAACTGATGTGACCAATAGGGCTATTTGTAGCCTTCTTTGTATTGCAGAGCAAAACTAAATTAGAGTTTAACAGATTAAAAGTAATCACATTGGACAGATGCAGTGTCCTTTAATTACTGAATCTGAAAACCTGACATTCTTATGAACCATAACTGATTCCTCACCCTTCAGCAAAGCAATACTGGGCTTCTGTATTTTCAGATGGGGTCTATTCTCACAGATAGCAGTGTCCTTTAAACAACTGAGCATAGAGCAGTTGCTTTTCAATAAAAATCAGTGACACTCTATTTTGGGGAAAGTGGAATGCTAATGATTTCATCCTGTTACACCCCTATTCCAAGACCAGCTTCTTCTCCTTCGTTCCACAAGAAAAACCCACAAGCAGAGATTCATGATGCAGGTTGTTCAGTAGCTCCTGAAAGCCTTTGGACATATGCTGAATAATTGTGGCAAAACATGCACTTCCTACACCGGCGTGCTGCTAATCTAATCAGATGTTACTAAACATGCAAGATAGTATGTTTTTCCTATAATTTTCAAGTATACAATTATAAATTACGGGTCAGTCTTAAAGGAAGTGCGGCGGTTTTTGCTGCTCTCGCACTGCGCGAGTTCTGCCAAAATGCAATAGTGAGATGAGGCACTCACCACTCCGTACGAGTATGTGTCACATGTCTCAGACACTGGAAGACTTTGAATAACTTCTGGGGCCATCCACGGGAAAGTGCCCACTAATGACATGTGTGTCGTATGGGAGTGGAATCTTGAGGCACCAAAATCACAGATCTGTCAAAAAACCCCAAAAAATTAAACTGGTATTAAGAGAATCAACCTCATTCATCAGACATGGAAAATTCAGTCAAGCAGCAGCATCTCTCTACAAATAATTGAAGTGTTCATACCTTTAACACACCATCAGCAGCTATAACAACTGAAAATGAAAAAAACACAAAAGGTTACAAGAATGCTAAAAGTAATTCAAATATATTTTTACAGCAAAATATTTCATTTTTCAATAAGACAAATGACCCTAAGGTGAGCCAGCATCTGAATGTGCACACCTATCCTGGTTTATTTGAGAAGCTGACAGAACATCTGCTGAATACCTGCAAGCCTCTGAAGAAATGCAAAACCTTTCAGGCCTTACTGAGTTAAAAGACAGCAACACAGATGAACTTCATTCTCCCCAGCACATTTAGATTTAACTCTGGAAGAGTCATTAATAAAAGAAGAAAACCTACAACCAAGGTGAGACCTACATATTTCTTTACTATTATCTCCCTGTGTGCATTATTAAAATCTGTGCCTCTCCTATCCCACCACTAGCAGTAGAAGTTTCATCTAAAAGGCAATGTTCAACAAATTTCAGAAACTACTGTCTACTGCTAAGTACATACTCCACACTGAATGTGTATCACTCAAAAGCCTGAATATAAGCTGTCAAACCTCAAAAAAGGCCACAGTAAAGACAAGATTTTCTGATAAGAAATAATAGGTCTTATCCAGTCTATTGTGTCTGGTATCTGCCAGCCCTTCCTGGTACTCAACCTTTCCAAATAGAAAAAAGAAGTGAGGAGTGTCCAGGCAGTATCTGAAAGCTTCATCAGCTTTTCACAATCATGGCCAGCAAGACACAAGTTGAAAGAGCCCTCCACAGCACTCTAGATGATGCCAGGTCTGTAATGAACTTCAGACAGGCTCAGGATGGGGAGGAGGGAACAGGCTTTTCTGTGCCTCACCAAGTGCAGCTTTCATGATTACCAAGGCATTAGTTAGTTCTGCTTGTTCACAAAGCTCAGGCACAGATTTAAATACCACATTAACAGGTAACAGTAAATGCAGAGCTTTTCAGTGTTTTGCTACTTTACCATTCCTGGACTTCAGGTCCCTGTGGATAACTTTGACTGGAGCTTCCATGTGTAAATAGTGCATTCCTACACAAAACAAAGGAACAATCTAGTTAGACAGGCTGAGCAGGGCCATCACATACCTGCAGTCATGATTCCTGGCTCCCACTAGTTGTACTCATTACGAGTTGCCATACCTGTGTGCCATACTGACGTGCTGAAGGAGAAGCAAACCTTCCCATAATCTACCTTGAGTAAAAAGCACTAAACAAAGCCCACATATCACTCAGAGCATCTATATGGGTATGCTAATGGTTTTTAGCATCATATGTAGTTATTTTCTCTAACTATATAGTTAAGGAGGTGTCTACACAATTAAGCTAGATATGAATTCACTTTTTTTTTCATTAGTTTACACTAATTCTTGTGTGGTCAGTCACAGAGAACACAAAGGATGGAACAGCTTGTTCTACATTATTAAATGAAGACTTTTAGTATATTTGCTGAGAATAAGCCCTCAGCTTCCTTAAATGCCCCAAATCAAATCAAATGTAAGGGCAATTATGCACTTTACCTCATAGTTACTCTACATCAGCAAAATTATCCTCTTGGGATTTAGGGGCACACCAGAACTGGCTCATAGAAGGTATTTTCACTCCAGAATATTTTGGATTCATAACAAAACAAGGAACATGTTAAGAAGACAGTGAATGGGTTTTGCTTTTTTTATTTATATATGTTTGATTGGTTTTAGTACCATCTGAATAAGGATATCTAGGAAGGCCTTCCTGACTTTCTAAGGAAAGCTGTACATTTGCTACAGCAAAAGAGTTGGTATACACCACTCTTCTTGCTTACCTTTAGCTATGTCAGTGGCCCAGGTCATGATATGATCCATATCCATCTCTTCACTTTTGTTACTATTAATGTAATCAAACAGTGAGCCAGCAGAAGCATACTCTGTTAAAAAACAACAAACAAAACATTTAAAAACATTGCATCTAATTTGAAAGACATAACAGAAACTCTGCTAGTTCCAGAAAGCAGTCAACCTCTGGCTTAATGACAAAGAATTTGGGTTCAACAGCCTAATATTATTGGTAGTGTAGTAGGAGAGTTTAAGTGTAGTAGGAGAGTTTATCTGATTATCCCAATGCAGATACAACCTACTACTAACAAAAAATGAAGAAACAAACAAAAAAGTGTAATCATACAGAAAAACAGGCATTAAAAGGCATTAGAAAGATCAGGCAAAGCAGTTCAAATTCCAAAGTAAAAGGCTCTGCACACGCCTTGTTCAAGACAAGAAGATGTTTTTCTCAATTTCCCTTATCTATATCTACAGAATCCCACAGCAGGATTCTGTGGGTACAAACAAGGGCATTTGGGGCCCACTAGTATTTGGAAGTGTGGCAGATGGAATCCAGTCTGACTGTCAGAGCCGTGGGGCTTAAAGCAGGAATAGTTATTAGTTAGCCATATACACATTTAGGTGTGAAACTAGAGACAACTCAAATTTCTACAGTACCACTTTCATATAATCTAAAATTCTTACTTTTTAAAATAGTGAATTTGCCACTCTTGATTAGAAGAACAGTTAACAGATGAGTTTGGTGGTATCAGATTCATCTTATTGCTTCCAAAATCAGAGGATACTCCCCACTGGTAAGCAGTACTGTGTATAAATGATGCTCCATAACAAAACATAATTTATTTTTTTTTTAAGTGAAGCCACATGCTAAATATATAATGTTCTGTTACAAAGAAAGGGTTTGCAAGTAGAAAGTTTGCTATTTTCCCACGGAGAAACTGAGCAGTAGATCAAATAATTTGTTCATGAAAAACAGAAGGATGAAACTAGAATTCTAACCCTGAGATAAGCAGGACAGATTTCCTTATGCTGCAGGTCATCTGTAGCAATTTAAACATGGTAGCTCTTCTACTCAGCATTTATTAAATAAGTTTTATCTTCTTTAGAATTCATTCATGTTTCACCAAAAACTCAACAGGAGGTTCATAAGATGAAGCAGCTGATACATTTTCTTTTATCTGTTTGCAATGACAGGGCAGGCAGATGCCACCCAGTGCAGCCCAAGTAGCCCAAGGACCAGGGGGATACAAGGAGCAACTTAAGCCTTTTGTCCCTCTATCCCAAAGCTATTCAAAGTGCTTCTTAGGCAGAATTTAGAACCTATCTAGAAGACTCTCAAAATCTTCCTATCATTTCAAAGCAGACACAAAATAATTACATTTAAGACTATACCAAATGCGTCTGAATTTTTAAACTAAAAATATTAATCAATGACTGATACATGATAGGGTAAATGCATAGAAAAATTTCTATTGTTCCTAACTAAGGAAATCTAAAACACTGGGAGATTGCTGTGTGGGGAAGGAAACTTAGACCAAACTGAATCTGCAGCCTAGAACATGGCAAGCCAGATGGGAAGACTCCAGTGCTAAATGAAAGAGGGAGAAAATAGCAAGTGCTTTGAAAGTAAACACTCAAGTGGTAAGTTAGCTGCTCTCACTGCTGCACAACCTCTCACTGAAAGGACAGAAGTGTTGCTTCTGATGTCACTGAGAGAGGAGTAAGCTGCTGACCTGCACATTTCCACAATTAAAACAGAAGCTTTTTTTACCCTTGATGTCATCATCTGTCTTATAAATGGATTCTTCAGGAATAGGTTGGCTGCATGCTTTGCATGCCTTTACAATGCATAATTTGATCCACCAGGGTCAGGGACAACTCAGCTCCTCCAGCCCTTTGCCACTTTGTGTGAACAGAGCCAAGTAAGCTTCAATCAACAAAGCTCCACTGTTAGTATTTATTCTATATATTTATTATGCCACAGATATTGACTAGGAGCTTGTGGATTTGGAAATATATTGCAAGGACAATGTTTTGTCAATAATGGAAAAGAAATACTTGCTTTAGAAAGAAAAGCTCTGATTGCCTTACTGGACCCACCCTGTGATGGGCTGTGGCATACATATGGTTCTGTGCAATGGGGGCACGAGCTCTGAGAACCTTTTGGATGAAGCAGCTGTGGTCAAAAGCCATATCTGAAAGCTACATCTTGAGGCTGCTGCTGACAGAGACAGCCAGTAACATCTAGAATGATGTGATCCATTACAGCAGCTCACCGGGCAGCAGGATGAGCTGGAACACTGACATACATTTCAGCAGGAAAACATTTTTTTAACTCCAGCTATAGCCCTTCTCAGAAAACTCTTGAACAATGCCACATAAGACATTACATGCAGCTAATGCTCAGTACATGCCAATACTTGGCTGAATGCTCTCATCTCCATTACTCTGAAGAAACATTAATTTCTCAGGATTTCTTCTTGTTTGGGATTTTCTCTCTCAAGAAATGAATCTCTGACTAAACACAGGATTGTCGGCAACACTGAGGGCCATCCAGAAGATCACAAAGTGAAAATCTCTCTAAAACACATTTGAAGTGCAATTAACATTTCTTTTATCAGTAGCCATTCTCTCATCTGAAAATGGTGTGGGGAAATGGAGACTTGCTTCCATTCCAACCCACAGGACACTCCAGTCTTCTTACAAGTTGCACGGAGAATCTACATGGTTTGCTAAAAAAATCCCCAAACCTAGGTGTGATCAGAGTTCCCTGTGGAACAAAGCTGTTGAACAACACACCATAGGCTCTTTCTCACAGGCAGTTTAAGAGTCCCCATTCTCAGTAGCACAGTGAATTACTTTAGTTGCTGCCTGTCCTGTGACTGGTAAGCAGGTCATATGTCCTTCAAACACTGACCTTTTGTGAGATCAAGCTGAGGACTTCTGATCCAGACATCATCCCAGGTCATTCACTACACCTCTCCTTTGCTACTCTGATTGCTGGTTTACACTCATATTAAAAAGGATAGTAAAATTACATTACTTGATTTATTAGCTCTCTATTAATTTTATTGCTTCCAGAAGGAATTCAAGTTCCTGTCTATATGCCATCATCAGTGCTTTTCTGAGTGGTGCAGACTGTGGTCACCCCATGCACCTCTGGAATACTGGCTGCCACACCATGACCTCCAGTAGGCTGATACTCCTGGAGTAAGCAAAGCTTCCCATGCCCTGAAATGTGCTGCATTTCGGATGCACTCCCACCAGATCACATTGCCATCTGCTGTGATAACCAGAAGTCTAAGAGGCAGGTAGAAATAACTGAATTTTCACAAGTTCTGACCACCATCTGAGAACTAATAATTACCTGACCAGCAGTGACTCAAATTGGTATTAGATTGTGCCACATGCAAAAGACTACTCTTCACATTGAACTTTGAAAGGTTACAGACGTGAAAACATGCCTCCTAATCCATGCTTTCATGGGTTTTATCTCTCCAAGCACTTGTTTGAGCAATTGGAAAATTTATTTGCTTTGGGTTTCTTTTCTATTCCTATCTTACGTAGTTTGTCCCATATAGGAAAGGGAGAAAATTCTAAATCTGGACTATCTCCCAAGATAAGAGCAGGATGCTTAAAGCTGTAATAGAAAAGAAAAAAAAAACAAAACACCAACAAAAACCCCCAACAGTACCACCAGAACCAACTTACTCATAATTCTAGGAATGTCAAAACAAACTAAACCTAGTTTCCAATGTATAAAGGGAGTTGCCTTACAATGTCTTATAAACCCTTGACTGTATTTCAAGCTCTTCCCACTGTGAACCTCAAAACGCAAATTCTCCTACTTTCAATGCAGACAGAACTCATGGGACAGCTTTGCTCTGAGCAACACCCTGCCCACCTTCTTCACAGAACCCGCCAGAACTTCGTACCATGAAAACCTCTACTTTTGTGACATACCAATTAAAAGGAAAAGCAATTCTCCAAACAGGATAAGAGAACACAGTGAAAGGTACTGGTTAAAGGAGTCCTGCATTTGTGCACTAAGAACACCCTAGGCCCCACCTGTCTCCATGCTGCCTCCAGCTATTCTCCCAGTCTGGTTTCCACTTCCAGCACTGCCACTTACATTGAGGCAGGTGGTGCCAAGCACTCTTAACATTTAAAGAAGACCGGAACAATTAGTGAAACATTGTAATTGGGTAACATTGGAGATAACCTTGTAACACTGTAGCTTTGCAGAGTCAAGAAAAAGGTCAGACAAAAATCCTTACCTGTAACTATGCCATAATTTGGAGGTTCAATGACAGCTCCATAGAACTGAATGATGTTTTTGTGACTGAGCACACTGAGTATTTCTGCCTGTTGAAAACAAACAAATAAACAAGTTAGACAATTTGGAATGGGTCATTTACTATGATAGCTTATTTCCTACCCCAGTGGGTATACACACATACAGCATATAATATATTTATATAAGCACACACATATCTAGGAAAGACTTTTCACAAATGCTTGGTATTTGAAAACCTAGTGAGAGAGTTTGGCAGATAAATGCTTTGTATGTTTGAGGGGAATGAGAAAAACAAATTTCAGATTATTCTTTCACGGCCAAGGCACTGATGTAGGAAGTTAAGTCTTTGGAAAAACTGAAGATCTTGGAAAACTTTATTTCAAGAAGGATCTGGGATTTTTGGCAGAGCAGCAGTGGTCCTATCCAGAATTTGTGTTTATGCACAAAGTACCATGGGTTCAGTGAGTCCAGTGCTCCAGGCTGTTACAGTATACCAGGCACACACAGAGCTCCATCCAATGTTTACTGGAAATGTGGAATTTCCAGGCATGCGCTGTGGAGGCTGAATAAATACAAAGAGCAAGCGTGCTTGAGATTGCCAAATACCCAGCAGTGCAGCTGAAACTGCTCCTCAAAGCAGACTACAGATGTTTGGAAATTCTGGACAAATATACAAAACCTTCAAATTCCACTTGAACAATGCTGCTGGGTTTGAGCAAGAGACTGCAAGACAATGAGACTGTATCCACAGAAATTAAGACATTTACGCCCTGTAGTTTCTGAGAAAAAAGGTCAAGTATCTCCTGGAAAGTGTCTCAACAGTTTCACCTCTGCAGCATATCAAAACAAATACTCAACAGATTTTAGACACATGTTTTTACACAAATATACATATTATGCAAATACAGGTATGTACTCTTCTATATTTTTCTCCACAGTAATATTTTACTTTAAGACTTCGAGATTATGTTAACTCTATACCAGGCAAGAGCATCTAAGAAAAACAAGATAATATTAAACTCCCCAGAACTTATCAAAAGTATCTGACAGATCCTTTTACAGATCCCTTGACTTGCAGTGGGAGTGTTGCTGTTTATCCACAGGTGAGTTTTCACACATGTTCTCAGATAACTGCCAATTAAATTATTTTGTGGACTTGTAGGTGAGTGAGTCTGCAGTATGATTTGCAAAAAACAGCATACACTTTAAAAGTTAATTTTCTGGTATTGTGAAAAAAGATTACTCACTTGACAGTAATATTGTTTTTCTTGCTGAGCAGGCTAAGCAGCATGAAGAGTTAGTGTAACCCAAGTTAAGTTCAAAGCTATAGTTAAGATTTAATTGAATATGTGTGAACGTCTGAGCATCAGCTAAAGGTCTTCAAAACTGTGTTGAAGTTACTCAAAAAAGTCTTTAAGCAACAACAACAGCAAAAAATTGAGTCATCTAATGCCTTTACCTGTAATCATGCAATTAAGCACATGTATCATGGTACCACCTATAAAACACAGGACAAACAAATACTGGTTTGCTATAGTTCTACATTTATTAGAATAGCAGCAGATTATGTACTATGGGTTTCTGCATAAAAACTGCTATAGCTTCCTGTTTTCAGTGAATCTACAAGGCCACAAAATAATTTAACTGGCAGCTATCTAAGCAAATGTGGGAAGATTCACTGGCAGGCAAACAGCAACACTCCTAGGGCCAGTCAAGGGATCTGCCAGCAGAAGGAGCCCTGCCCTACAACCACAGCCCCACCATCCTCCCAAGACAAGGGACGCTTGAAGCAGTAGAAGCATGAGTTCTACCTCCAACCTCCTTCCCTAGGCTGGAGGATGCAGGTGACCACTGAGTCATCCAAATCTCCATCTCAGACACTTTTGAATTATGTTTGTATATTCCTTAGGAAATATTCAACTGGGCATTCAATTCTCTAATTCCTACCAGCATTAGTGCCAGATTACCAGAAGACTCCACTCTCCTTGACTGCCTATCTAAATATTCTGACATGAGACAGGAATAACACAAACAGTTAGAAAAACTATCTAAACCACTTTTTCATTAACACCTTGGTCAGAGGAATTGAATAAAACCATCTTCTTGTAAAGTACTTAAAACATACCATGTCTTCAAAGCAACGAGCGTGCCATCTGCTGTGGTGTTTACAACACAAGTACTTCAACAGGTCATTAGAATTAAATTGATGGGTCTCATATTTAATTTTCCCATAGCAAAACATATTTAGGTCCTGGCTATAAAAGTAGTACTAGATGAATCTTTTCACAGAATGGTTAAAAATGCCCCATGATGAACAAATCCAGGTTCCATAGCTCCCTATCCCACCACAACTATGTGCAGAACCCAGTGACTGTTCTCCATCTTCCATATTTTCACTGGATCCAGTGAAAGCCCATCAGAGTCAGAGGACTGCAGCCCATCAGAGTCAGGAGGGGCTGCACTGCAGTAAACCCCAGACCAACTGACCACCCAGTGCTACCACGACAGGGACTGCAATCAAAATACGAGTATCAGGCCAAGAAGACAAGTACTTCACTGCCACAGGCACACTGACACACAGTACTTTTATCATTTGGAAACACAAAAAATATTTTTAAGATTATCTTATATACACTGAGGTCACATTACAGAAGTATGGAAAAATGCTGGGTCAACCACAGCTAACATCATCACTTTCACACCTACATTCATACTCTAATCTGGGATTTAAGAGATGCCAAAACAGGCTTCCATCTAAGAAATCCACAGAAGCATCTTCTAATTGCCCACAGATATGACAATGAACAATTGTGGGGTAAAAAGGCTGCCAACTTTTCCTAAGAACCATTATATCGCAAAGAAATCCTCTCTAAACACTTCTAATCACTCTGCTGTTGTTAGCACTAGTGATTCTAGACTATTTCTTTCATGTCTTGTTCTTTTCTGTTACTGTAGATCAGCTGTGAACTCTGTTAGCCAATTTAAAGACACTTCTTCCTTACAGTGAGAAGCAGATGCAAGCCAGTCCATATCTTTGAAGCTTTTGTACTATATTTGACAAGAAGGTGCTGTATTTCAATGAAAATTACTTTCAGATAGCAAATTACAAAGTGGTGGTTAAAGACTGGTATTTCAAAGGTCTCTTAGACACTAACAAGAATATTTAGAATCACCTTTAAGCATCAAAACTGTACTTTAATCCAAAATGCCTAAATGCTTGCAAGAAAATCCTGTCATGCATCTGTCTGTCTAAAGGCTGTTGAAGATGTCAGCCCTTGCTGGCTTGGGCACATGACACTCTTCCCTCAGCAAAACTGCTATCTTATGCAAACTAAATGAGCACCAATTTACTTCCTAAATAGTGATGACAAGTAAACTACTTCATTACATTAGTTTTTTGTGTGAAAGACAGAATTTTATTTTTTTAAAAGGTTAGATTGGAGCAGAACTAGTGGAGTTCAGCTGAATGAGACATCCAAACACATAAATACCAACTCCCTGGACATAAGATAGAGACAAACACACAAGGTAACTGCAATAGAGTTGAATATTATGCTTAGTGCCATGATAAGCTTCATAACAGCCTGTTACTGACCATCAAACTATGCTAAAATTGTCCATACTGCACTTACATCACAGGTATGGATGAAATTATGTCCCTCTCTTGAGTCCTGTTGAAGGGATTACAGACTGCACACCATTTCTTGAAGGCAAAGGGATTCAGATTTCTAAACAAACCTAATCCACTGCTTACATAATTCACATATCACAAAATTCACGCTCAGAACAAATTACATTGAAAACTTTTTAATTTAATTCTTACTTACTGGCTTACTGTAAATCAAACCCAATTCATAAAACAATTACAGCATGACAGTTTGGAATTCAGGTAATCCCTAAGTGTACAAACAGTGTAACTGTGTCCTGTGAACCATGGTATGGATCATAGTGTTTAACATGTAATTTGGTTTTATGCCTGTTTAATTTCTACTTATTTACATAAGTGAAAACGATAGTCACATCATCTAAGAGTGACATCACCCTGCAGCTGCTTGTAGACCCACTAATACTGTTCTTAACCTTGTAGTACAAACAACCATGCATGCATAACCAGATCAGGTGTTTCAGCAGGTAAAAACGTCATCCTCTTCCAGGTCTGGTCTGTGTTCAGTGATTGCTGGACAGAAATCACAAACACAGATTCTAAGCATGGCCAGTAGCAGACGAGGTGACAAAGCAAGCTGGCTGGACAGAGTGGTCTCATTATGAGCAGCACAAACCTCAGCTCACCAGGATGACCCAAGCCCTCACCTGATTTTGCTCTGCCTTGTACCAGTGCAGCAAAGGCAGCCCAGCTCTGATGAGGTCTTTGAGGTCGGTGCTGACTGCAGATGTGGGCAGTGGCCACCTGATGCTGAGCTGGCATTACTTGGGAATCAGACAAGGCCATATCGTCAGATCTTTAATTGCAGCCACAAAGACAGCAAGGATATGGACGGAGGCACTTTGCATACAGCTGTGTTGTTGCTTGCCAGCTACTCATAGCAGCTGCAGCTGCTCTTGTTAGAGCTCTCTATCCCAAGGCAGTTAAAGTTAACAAATACCAAACGACTCAGCATATTTTATTTACTCTGGTTCTCCTTGGAAATATATTAGGAATTTGTTACACTGACACTTGTAGTCAAGAGAAGTGATCAAGGGTTTGGGCAGTCTGTTCCAGCAGCACAGCTGGAACTGTAAAAGAACATCTGTTCACAGAGTTTTTCAGTATCAAAAGACTTTCTTGCATTGGTCCAGACAAACTGAGCCCAAAGCAACTCAACCAAGACTTCTTCCAGGTGCCTTTGGAACAGCTGACTGGAAAGAGTAAAGTGTCTTTCCACTGTGGTCTGAGCACACTGGTTTAGGATTAACACAGGAAATAGCTGCAGCCCCTTGTGAGACCATTGCGTCAGCCAGCAGCCAACCAGCTCTCCTGTTGGGAAATCAGTTAACCGCACAGCAAGTGGCACCTTCACTCCACGCAAAATTACAGAGTTACACATGGTTAGCTACTTAATCTGATTAACACAACTTCCTTAACTGCTTTATAATATTTACTATTACGCTGTGCAAAAGTCTGGTTATTTCATTTTCCAGAGAAATGTTTGCCATGTTTATTAAGGAGATATTTAGACACACTTAAGGCAGCTTTGGAAAGATATTTTTTCGTAAGTCTTGTAGCATTTTAAAGGCTTTGATCTTTGTCATGTTCTTGGGAGAGTTGCAACTTAGCTACTCTCAGGGGGTTTTACAGTCTAACACAAGGGCAGCTGGAAGTGGCCAGCTGATGTTTTAGTAAAATCATTCTATTAGTGACAACCACATACAAAAAAGATACAGAATGCTAATACATATAAATCCCACACCTTTACTTCTAGACTCCTGCTCAGAAATATAGCCAGTCTATGTCCACTTCCAGTGTCTCATGAATCCTTTCCTGTGAATTTACTGACATCTAATAAAGGTTGAGACCTCTTATAATACCAGTTTCTCTAGGTGAACAAGCCCAAAACATCATTTTACAGATTAAATACTAAGACAGGCAACATCTGTCATTGCTAACAAATTATCTTCTCAATATGCAATGAAACGATACTTAGAGAATTTCAGAAACATAAAATTATTACCAAGAATTATATAGCAGGGATGTTTAGTAATTAATATAGTTTTGAACATTGAAAAGAAAATTATGCAGATACAAAATAAAAATTTAGGACTTTGCCTACTGATTTGTCTGTTCCCATAAAGTTTTCTAAGGAAAAAAATACAAACAAGAATTTTGTGCTTTGGGGGCCCCAAATAACAAGCAAAGGATACTGACTGTCCAGTTCAGAGAATTTTTGTTAAACCTATTAAACTGTCTTTCATACTAACAATGCAAGAGAAAAATCACATGAACATGACAAGGCCAAAGAATCCTCAGTGAGATTTTTTACCTGAAAATAAGCAGTTACCAAGTGCTTCAGTGGGCACACTCCCAGCATACATGTGCTACCATCTCTTCCCACAGGCAACCATAGTTTTAAAACTATGGCTGCATAGCACTTAAAGCTGTGTGAGCTTGGGCTTCTTTTCTAGTATTCATTTAGATGATAACTTATGCCCAAAAAACGCTGGTTTCTATAGGCCATTTACATGTTAAAATTGTCAGCACTTATGTCTTACAACACAGCCTCTATATTCAGGCTGTACTAAGAAACAGTATCCTGTTTCTTAAACCACACAGGAAAGAGTTAAATTACATTCTCAGATTGATGTCACCAGCATTTCTGTAAATAACAGAATTAAATTCTCATAAGTGCATCTACAATGACATACAAAATTTTTACTTTGAAGCATTTTGATTGAGCAAATCCTTCAAAGGATCAAATTTGCATCAAAATTACATCCTACACTGTTAGAAATCCCAGAGACTAAAAGTGGAAATGTACAGGAAACTAATAAATTCTTATTGCTGTATAACCATTTTACCATTATTTTAAATCCACTGGTGTATATCACCAAAAAGATCTAATTTTTGGAGATACTGTGACAGAAATACACACTTTAAATACCTTGTATTGACTCCAAGGTTACAATCTTGAAGGAAGGAAAAGCACATTACCAAGACAGTTCATTTCTGTTAAACTATCACAATGTACCACAGATAAGGTAAATGGACATAAATTTATTGTATTCTGTTCTAGGCTCACCTCATCTTATGAAATTTACTTTAAAATAATTAATTTGCATCGTGCAACACCATAGAATTCGTTAGTAGTAAAACATATTGGATATTGACCATTTGAAAAGAAAACTGAGTTTTATACTCCAGTATAGCTCTTCACAACAACCTTTGCACAGAACTTGGTACATTATGCATAATTTGAAGGCTGGGGATTAAAAGTACTAGCTAGCAAATTCAGAACGTGCCTGTCAAAACACTGCAAAGGCTTGCTCAGCCCATGAAAAGCAGGCTGGTCCCTCTAAAAATCACGGGGGCTTTGTCCTTGTGATGTGGCAGCTGACCCTCTGCCTTGTGCAGTAAGAGGGAGTGAGAGCAAGCTCACTGGCTCAATCCTCCCTCTGACCTCCATCAGCTCAGTATAACAACCACGTGGAGCTCATACAACACTAACGAAGAAACTGCAGGGTCACGGTGTTGGTTTTCCTCATGAGAAGGGTTAAAAACTTGGAATCTGTGAGAGAAGAAGCTGCTAACAGACTGATGAAACTAAGCAGAGGCACTTTCTGCAGAAAATCCTTACAGAATAGTTAGTAAGCTTGAAAAAATTCTATGTTACATTTACACTGCCATTTACAAAAAAATCCAAACGAACAAAAAAACAACACAAAGATTATGGAAAAATAACTCACTTTTCAGACATATTTCAAGCAGAAATACACCCACAGGACTACTACATTTTGCAGCATACAACATGAGATTGTATGAGCATTTAATATTAAGGTATCTGATAAAGGCAGATCTGCCAAGAACAAGTTTAGTTTGGCTTTCACTACTGCTATTCACATAAAGTAAAACCATTCAAAACACTCATAAACGATGTATTTGTACTGATGTAAGAGTTTAGAAATGAACAATGTCCACAATATCTGTAATTTTTAATTCAGGCAGATTTGGAGTACTAAGCTCCCTCCAGCTGCAAAGCAACACCAGCAATTGAGTAGAAACAATAGATGAGTGGCCTAAAGAGCAGGGCTGAAATACCTGAGTTCCCATAGAACTGTTTAGTTTCAGCAATCATCATTTCTCTTTTCAATGTTGGGAAATTTTCCAAGTTACTTGCAATCACTTTGAATACAAACTGGCTGTGACTATGGAGAACAGTAACAAAATCCTCAACATTCCTAAAAAACAACAGAACAACAGAACTTGAAACTTTCTGTCTACTGGCACACTCTGCAGGTGAGAAGATATGGCTAATATGCAACACAGGGATCGTTCCAGACCAAACAAACGGAAAAATATCCAAGGAAATTATTTCTGAGATCAAAGTCACTGTAGGTTTCATGAACACCTTGTTGGAAAGACATTTTGGCATGAAAGTGATGGGCAAAACTAATCCCCTCTCAAGAACCCATGGCCATACATATATAAGTAGAGCAGTGATTTTTCTAAAGTCTGCAGGGTATTTGTAAGGAATCTTGATAAGATAACCTAGAACAAGTCAAATCTCATTATACAGTGGCTTTTGCTGAACAATTAGCATAGACTGCAACAGAGACAGCAACAGCTGTACTTATGCATCCTGATCCACTCCTCTAAAGCAACTATGGTCTTTACAATGAAGTATTTTTCCATCTTGATCATGAAAACTGTAATTTAACCACAGGGAAAAAACCCATCATATTCTTGATGAGCACTCACTTAAAGCCTGCCTTAGAATGGATAAATCAAAGCTACTAAAGCTAATGACAGGGAAAACACTTGATGGGAATCGCTCTTATTGGAATCCTAGCAAATGTTATAATTCCAGAAGATGTTCCTCAACCAGGCAGGCTGAGCTCACCCTTATGGAAAAAACACTTCACAAGATGTGTTACCTGTTACATGTTAACAGCAAACAACAAGGTTTTGTTTTCCAAATGGGCTGCTAGAGCTCTGCACAAGGCTCTCCCCAGCTGTCACCCAAAAATGACCTGTCCCTGCAGAAAAGGTATGAACAGTTCCCTACCTGGAGTCCACTTAACTTAAAAAAGCTTTCAAAACAGAAATTACAGCTGTGACCTGCAGGCATAAAAAGAAAGGAAAGTAGTTGCTAACTACAGATGTTGGCACTCTGCTGAAGTGAATTAGAGTCCTTCATGGATGAAAGGTATTTTTCTGTGAGGTTTACCTACCTCAAAGCATACCATCACAAATCTGAGGTTTTCAGGAAAATTAGCTGTCACCATTATGTGAATGACGCACATCATGGTTTTATGTGAAACTGTCCAAAAAATCCAGCATGAATCATGGTGAATTCTACCTGCTTTTCAGAAAAATCACCATCTTTGTCTAAGACTGAAAATTGTATTTTACTTAGAAACTTGGTTCAAATGCTACTTCTATTGGGTAGCAATGGTCAAAAAATAAAACTAGACAAAATTCATCAAATTTTAAGCTCTTATCTTTATGAAATATGAACCCAATGTTTATTTTTGCTTGGGATTTTTCATGCTGCCTTTATGGTAGCTCAATCTTTTTTCCCTAAGAACTAAATTATTTCAAGTAAAACAATGGCTAAGATAAAAACTTTGGAGGAAAACTAGCAATATTTTAAAAATGCTTTTAGTGTGAAATCCACATTTATTAGTATTACTCTACTATATATTTCTGACATGTAACTTCAGCTTTTCCCTCACTTCTCTGTGATGCATTTCTTGTACACAGAACTCCCTATCATATCTAGGCGTCTTTATAGCTCTCAGCTTAAGTATATAAGGCAATAACAACTATTTCATTTCTAATCCTTGTTATATAGGAATACAAATGGTCAGCCTCAAAATAAATTTTTAAAAAGTTAATAACTTGAATACCAGTATCTCTGAACTCAGCAGAAAGTGGAAATGCAGAAGAACCTATGTAGAAGAGTGAACTGATTATAGAGTGACCTACAAAGGCAGTTGTTTTGAGTCTTGCAGAGCTACAAGGAGCAGAGAACTCACAGGGGTCTTGTACCACTACAGGATACCAAATTAAGTCAAAAGTCTGTTTTCTCATTGCTCTTCTCCAATGAAACAACAATATCTCAAGTCAGTTCCTTCCCCAAAGCTATGGCAGAACGACCAGAGGTACCATGACCACTACCTGTGTCTGTACTTATCAATATGAGAGGAACATCACACATACCTAATGGGGAAAGAATAATGTTTAAAAGGCCAGTTACAAAATGAAGATCATCTGTTCTGTGCTTACAACCACTGACCTGCACTACTTTCTCCATTGCCCTGCACTGTGCTTGCTGAGGACCTGCAATAAATGAAACAGCAAAGAGGAAGTAGGAACTGTATATATATGGGACCACAGGAACTTTCAGGACCAGGGTCACATGCAGAGACCAACAAAACCTCTCTCCTGGGCTGTACCTAAAGAGCTGAAGAGAAGGCATCATGCTGCTGCTAATGGCAATTCCAATCTGAATCTGAGTGCAGCAGAGAGAATTTGCATCTGTTCCTATTCCAGCAATGCCTGTAGTCTTTGCATAACTACTAACTGATTTATGCTCCAAGCATGACAAGGATTAGATTAGCAAAGTTCAGTACAATGAACGGAGCTCACAAGCTGAATCCAGGGCCCAGGAGCTGCATGATGTTTGGTGGCACAAAGTACATTCAAATCTGCAACAAGTCCTTTGGCGTGGAAGAATAACAACATCACATACTCCACAGCTTCCCATCTTCCAGTGCCCAACACACCCAAACCCTTGCCTAAGAAATTGACTCCTACCAAGGATCAGACACAAGCAGAGGTAATTTTCCATGCCACCTTCAGGTCAAGCAAGGCTGGAATGACTTCAAGCATTCTCCTTCAACCAAGCAAAATCACCCTCTAGTAAAGCTTTGCTGCCTGAGACACAACTCTCTAGAAGACACAGCAAGAACTCTTTTCCACCCTGTCACAGCTATAACACATAACCCTGTCCCACCTATGTGACATTTCCCTTCCCTTTCTACATGTGTTGCTACGGTGCTGCGCACTGTACTTGCAACACCGCTGGCCTCCTGAGGGTCTTTACTTCTAGAACACAATCCCCTTATTCCAGGTAATGTCCTTCCTTCTGCCTGAGAAGAGAGAGAGAAAAAACCAAAACAGTATTGGCAGGAAAAAATGGACTGAGAGAAACATTCCTCCTTCTCTTCAAGGAGAGTTGGCAGTATCTCACGACTGGCATACAGTGTTACTATAAAAAGCATTTGGTCAATTCCATATATGCAGAAGGCTGTCATAAGCTTCCTGCCTTTTTTCCTCCTTGAGTTTGAATTGTTGCACTTTGAAGAGTTTTAAGATCTCTCCTCAAGGTCAATTTTACCAATTATCTCTGTCTTTATCAAATCTGGATATAATTGCTGTAGTTAGCTCTGAGGGGAGAATGAGACCATTTTGAGGTCACTATTGTGCAGAGCAAGTGTCTTGCAAACCTTGCAAATATTATTTTTAAATAGTTAAACCATTAATTAGCCTGTATTGTATCCTCAGGGACAGCACCAGAGATCTTAAGCTTTTAGAAGTGTCCTGCACTTTTTCATGTGTCTTCACTGTTTAGTTTAGACTAACATACCTTTATTATTGTGTATGTACAAAAAGAAACCACAAGGTGTAATAGTCTTTTGAAAAGATTGCTTTTTTGTTCAAAGTCTCTACTGAATTCAGAATTTTGGTGGATTGAAGTAAATGGTGGTGCTAGAATAATACTGAAGTTGTAGAATTCGAGTCGCAATTCTTCCAAATATTTATTTTAAGACACACAGTTTCTTTAAAATGGATTAAAGCAAAATTCCTCATATGAGCTGTGTACACAGAGGGGTTTTCACAACAATGAGCAGTCTAATCAAGGTGAAGAATCCTCAACAGATAGCTCACAAAGAAATCCCTCTATCCTTTCTCCATTTTTTCAATTCTACTTTTCTCGATAGGGGTGTCTCACCAGAGAATCTGAAGAGCGAAAGATTTAAGTATAGGACTGAAATCCATCAAACCCAGGCTTGTGGTCCAAGCCCAAGCAGCTGTCAAACCCAGAGATAGGAATTTATGCTCACTTCTGCCTAATAAAATTTGAATCAAACACTTTGCATCTGATTCTCCATGTGAGCTTTTATGCAAACTTCTAAAGTGCAAGGAATCCTGGGGTGGAAGAGCTATTCTGAGAGCTTTCACATAGTTCATGTAATTAGGGAAACCACTTCCTTTGATTGTAAGTGTTCAAAACAGCTGAATTTTTTCTTTCAAAGGACTCTGTGATTTGGGTCATCTCTTTTACTTGCTCTTTTATGTTTCTCAAGATGAGAGGTGAGACTGTAAAGCACATTATTTAGAAAAAAAAAGATTCCACTTTTTGTTTTAGGGATTGAACTTCGACTATTCAAACGCTTGTCATTTGGAAATATATCTTTCTTTCCCTCCCTCTGTTTCCTTCTTTTTCTGATAAGCTCTTCAGTGGCTCAAGCGAATATAGCCCAAAACGCCAATTTAAACCTAAGGGAAAACTGAAATAAGGTACATAAAGGAAAAGGGATTCTCATTTTCCTTTGTGCGGTTGTGGTTGAATATGTAATTATAAAGGAACTCTAGCTGCAGGATCTCAGTCCCCATGTCACATTTACTTTTTCAATGGTTCTAAACATTGACCAAGCAAAAAGGCAGAAATACAGATTTCTAAAAGACAAACAAAGCAGCTGCCCTGGTCTTTGAAGTGGGTTTGCAGGTTCTTCATTTCTCAAAAAGGAAACTCAGGTCACAGTTTCAAGGCAATGACCATGTCACCAGAGCTAACAGCTGATGCCAATGTTGCTACAGATTCAAGTGTCACTCGCCCTTAATTTCTTGAGTCAGGCACCCTGTTAGTGCTGTTACTTCACATTCATCTCACTAACAGCTGTAACAGGCAGCAAATATCCCGCTTCTCACAGTATAGCACAGAATCATACTAGTGAAAAGGCAGGAGATTGCTTACTGCAGATTTCAAATTTGTTAAGTAAAAACAGAATGCTTGTTGATACTAGGAGGACTGAGCTTTATTCCTAGTCAGTGAAAACCTGCAGGACTCCTTCCGGAATTATGGCACTTACAGGGAATCAGTCTGTAATGGGAACAGAGTAAACCACTTGGAACCCAGTGCCAGAAAGCACATTACTGCCAACTTCTGCACAGGACAGATGAGACACTGGCTTGGAGAGATGACTTTACAATAAAGACTTGGGTACAAATACATAAACAGCCGAGAACCCAAAAGTTAAGAGCAGAACTCCAAAATGTGTGATCCTTCTGAGTGGAGTCTGGATCTTGCATGTGCCTTTAGGGCTCTCACAAACTCCTAAGGGGGTAATAGCAAGGCAACACCCAAAAGAAAGAGGAATTCAACAGCTCCAAATTGTAGCCATCTGTTGCTACATACTTACATCACACACAGCACCCCCAGCATACAGAGACGTACTAACATCAGAGAGAAGTCAAAAAGCCATTTCCTTGGTTTAGGAGATTAAAAGTACACAGTTCACAAAAATGAAAACCCACCAATCACTACTTATAAGCCTTCATGTTTGAAAGGTTTGCCTCAAATGCATCTAACGTTACTAAAATTAAAGTTGTTACAAGATTAGACAAGAAGTGATTTCTGTGCTTTCCCCCCCTAAATTCACGCAGGCATGCACAAGACTTTCTCAGCTCTGTGATTCTTTCAAGAGGAAAAGATAAACGCTCGGAAAATGCCACTCATTCTCTCAAGGGTGCAGCAACTACTACTTGTAGCAAACTACAAGTTTCCAGAACAACCTACTCATCTCTCCTATTCTGCCTCTGCCAGATAATAATTTCCAGAGTGCCTCAGCTTTCACTGAAAGGCTGCCCCTGCCCAGCCCACATGACTGTGTTTTGGTTTTCCCACCTTCCAAGAGCAATTTGGTACAAGCAACCGCATCTCATCTTCTGATGTCTACCAAGAGCTTCCTCACTTCTCCTACAACAGCTCAAGGGATTTTACAAGCCATGTTTATTTCTGATGTGGCTCCTGGTAAATCAGGTGCCCAATAAACAAAACCCTATTTGGTCAGTCGTGTACAGCATAAGACAATTTTTTTTCTCCCTTACCTCCATCATTTAACCACAAGGAACCTCAATTTTCAGGAGTTTTGGAGTAAAATAAACATGCAACCAGAGGCAGAAGATAAGTGGGAAGGTGTGTGACACTGTTCCCCTTCAATGAGATCCAAGGACCAGGCCCTATTTTGCTAAGGAGGTGCACCCACAGGGGGCCACTCCTGTGTGCAAGACACCCTGTGGTTTCCCTGTGGAGCTGACTTTCTTAAATAGAAATTATGCCGAATTCAGATTCTCTAAACATTAGTCTAACAAACAAACATGTATTTGCAAATAGAATTCTTCCCCAGTAGCTGAACTGCAATAGAGGAAGCATTTAAAAAAAGAAACAGGGAGTTTGGAGGCAGTTGGATCAGCAGTGCAGCTCTGTGTTTGCCCATGCTGGCCTCATCTCCCTGGTGTGTTAGTACAATTAACTGAATATCAGAGAAAGAGTTAATGTTGAAGCTGTTCTCTGGGCTCCTCTGCAGCCTCCAGCTAACATAAACACATCTGAATGTTTTCCTGTGACTGTTTATATTGTCCTCTTAAAAAGGACACTTTCTCTATCAGCATCTTAGTAAGTGGAAATAGGTAAATATGAAATAAAACCTACAGTCTTAGTTGTGTCAGTACAATTAAAAAGACTGATTTTGATGCTTGCAGTCAAGTTAGGATACATCTTCTTTTTTGTTCAACTCTGTTTTCAGTGAAATCTTGTGCCCCATACTCTTACACAACTCACATGCAGCCAGTTTAAAACTAAGGACTAAAAAACAAACAAAAAAAAGAAGTAAAGTAGGGCCTATCTAGTTCTATTGGGTATTTTATTGCCTTCTTAAAAGCACAAAACCCGTTGTTCAAAATTCCATTGCCACCACGTGTGTGGCAGGTAGCTTGGGGACCCAGCCAGAGTCTGCAGCCCCATGCTCAGCTTTCAATACTCCTGCAGAAAATGGCCTTCAGGAGATTAATAGTCCCAAACTCAGATCACATCAACTCCAGCACAGGTCTCTGACTTCATCTGAACCATCACACAGCCGTGCAACAACCTAGAAACTGTGTCAGATTAAAACAATACTTCCACACACCTCAAGAGCTACTCTGGGATCATCAGAAACAATCTGTCACTCCGTATGCTGCAGTGAGTGCAAGTTATTTAATTAGCATCCCCAAGAATTGCAACACCAACAAATTTCAATGTGGGTCACAGACATTTAAATTGTCACTGTCCCTCAAAGTACGTAAGACTCAAACATGCAATCACTTATCTCTCAAGTTACCACTCACCTCTCATCGTGATTTTCTACTTGTAATCTGGTTTTAAGAAAACCATACAGTTAAATAAATGTCTACATAAGTCTAACTTTAACCAATCCTCATTTCTTTGAGTCTGCAACAGTCTAAAACAGAGCTTTGAGAAAAAAGGATTTCTTCTCTATCCATTTTCCACAGCAAAGCTTCAGGACAGCTTAAACATCCAAAAATATTATTTTGCAGTTAATCACTTCAACAGAAGCTCAGGGTCAGAAAATGTCGTGGGAGGGAAAACAAAAGAGCTGCCATTTTATGTCAAGGGTTGCTGGCATAAAAAAATAAGCAACACGACCTCTCCTCCAAATTATAAATAGCAACTGAGTCCATGCAAAAAGAAGACTGAAACAGAAGAAACATATCTAGAGAAAAACTAAAAATAAAACCAAAAAAAAAAAAAAAGGAAAAAAACACCCACAAAACAAAACAAAACAAACCACATACACACAAAAAAGCCCAAAATAAAGAAACAAACAAAGTAAACTACCCAAGGAAAAACACCCTTAACTGCAACTAAGTATCTACTGGAAATGTGAGCAGCCCACTGTCAAACAAAAATTAGCAATTGACAGAATAATATTTAAGACAATATGCAATGGAAGTAAACTATATGCAAAGGAAGTAAACTAATTACAAAAGTAAAGAATATTTAATAATATCCTAATAGACTGCATGTTGTAGATAGCAAAGCGGATAAGAAAGAGCGTTTTCTAAACAATCAGAGATTTTCTCCCTATTCTAAACAACATTTATTCATAATTTATAGGAAACCAGCCCAAAAATTTTTCACTTGCAGATGTTGCATTTTCTGGGAAAAAAAAAAAAAAAAAAAAAAAAAAGAAGGGAAGTTAAAGAAGTGTTATCTGTCATCAGAGTTTGGCTGTGTTTCTGCAAGCA